>CM034152.1:609751801-610067179 GCA_019776745.2 Taxus chinensis | reverse complement strand
ACGCCGTGCTTGTTCAAGTATCAAATTTTTTTGGAGGACCGCCTCAAGGTGTGTTGTGGTAACACGTGGCAGTTTGGAAAAATCAAGATGCGGGGAGTGGACCTCGGGGTAAGCTGGAAATTTTTCCTCTTTTATTCAAATGAGTCGATGTATCAAAATAACCGGCAATCTCAGGGTAAAAGTTCAAAATTCATCTGCAATCATACTGAGGTGCGGATGGCAGAGGAAAATGGAAAATTTTCCTTTGAGGGAAAAGGAAAGTTAAGGCATAACGAGATGTTGGGTTCTGCTGGGCCCACCTTTTAGAACTTTAAGCGGAAGGGCGTAGCTGCGGAAAAAATTGAATTTTTTTCCTTTTTTCTAGAAAGATGCAAAATGTGTAAAATTGATCTGTGACTCTATATCCAGTCATATTATGGCACATGTCAGGCCCAAATGTCATCGGCGGAGTGGTGTAGGAAATCAAAAAATTGTGTAAATTTTTCAAAGTATAAAAGGTAAAAAGACAAATCCCGAGGCTTGGTTTTTAACCTGGATCTCTGCCACAATGGAGGCTCCAAAATTTGAATTTAAGGAACAGATCATGGTATCTATCATTTCACCAATTTGGTCGCCATTCAGCTCCAAGAATTTGGAGGTGCATTTTTTTTCAGCAATCTTCATCGAATTTTTTACCAATTCATGTCTTTTTGGCCTGCAGGGTCGGAATTTAATAATTTGGGGGTTCAATTTGTGAATCTAAGGCATTTTCAAATGAATTTTTACTCTGGTTCAAATGAAAAACAGAATTAACAGATGCAAAGTTGTAGAGTAAAATTGGGAAGGGAAAAGTTGAAATGATGCAATGAAAGGGATCGACATGCAATGGGAAATGAAAAGTGTGCTTCCATTTGGAAAGATGATTAAAGTTTTGTAATGATTCACTTTTGAATAAAATTAGCAACTTTTTTTTCAAGTTTTGGTTTACATGTATTTTCCATAAATATGCAAAGCAAAGGTGCTGTGTGCTTCTAATATTCCACTTTTGGAGGGAATATTTAGAGGGGCGACGTGAAGTGAGTGGTAAAAGTTATATATTGCATGAATTTTTCATGCAAAGATTGGAGTTTATTTTTAGGAGAAAATTTTGAGAAAATATCATCCTCTGAGAAAACTTTCTGAGAAACCAAGTTAACTTCCTCTATGTTAGATTTTCATTCATGTTGAGTTGGTTACAAGTTTATAGCCATCAACAAGCTCTGAGTTTGTTTAAATAACTCTCCCCAGGTAATGAATCTGATAAATTTTGAGTTAATTTGTGTCTATCTCTGGAATATTTTGTGTTTATTTCACTTTCAGAATGTATGCAAGTAGTTTTTCTTGTTCCTTTTGTAATTGTATCAAAATCTCTTTGAATCACATAGATCTCAATCCTTGTGATAGTTTAGTGGCATCTGCAATTTCATATTTTAGAAGAGCTTTCATCTGGGAATGAAATAAATGATTTAAAATGAATTTTCTTTCATCTGTTGACAAATATTGTTTGTAAGCATCTGGGTGTACCTCAAGCGTGACTGATCTTAGATTTTGATGTTTTATTGGGTCTTCTAACTCAAGCCTTTGTGCTAGAATCTCAAAGTTTATGTGAAAAAGTGCATGTCTGCGCCTCCATTGATGCACAACTTCTGGTTGAAGGAATTTTTTAACTATTTTGAAGCTTTATGTTATTGATTTCTCCATTTTTGTGAATTTTCTCAGGGATCTGGCAAATTCCAATAAATCTTCTTGATCTCCCACCAAAAAATTATTCAAATAACCAATCCCACCTATACTACCGATGTGTTGCATTATGTGTGAACAAGAGAATATAATCCATTTACAAAAATGCACAAAGTAGTTAGAATCACACCATGTCGCTAGTAGCCTCAGCCTTATCTTGAATGCATTTCCATCATTTAGTAGTGACAAATCTGTTGAGTTTGAATAATGGGAAATTGATCATGTTTTCTCAAGGCCATATCTATATAATCTGCATAATACAAGGACATCTTCACCCCCTTCACAAAACAGAGGCTACAATATAGGTTCTCTTACCTTTCTTGAGAGGCACAACCTAAAATAATTAGGATAAGATGAAATCCTTTCAAGGTGCTACCCACTTCTTCAAAGCCTGAGTGCTAATAAGTTAGATAAATTGCATCCCCAGCTATAAAACGACATATAAATAATTTATCTACCTCTGAGTGTCTTGTAAAATCCATGATGCTACTCAAGTTATGAAGGAGATTAAATCTGGGTACCAACATGCTTCTGGCACCATTTTCGGGGAGTATTTCAGTATTTCAAATCCATGGTAATATGTTTTATGTGATTTTATGTGCAACTACATTACTGAGCATCATTTTCTAGTCAGATTTATAAGGCCGGAATGAAGAGTATAGTTTTTAGTTTAATATTTTCATGTGTCTCCAATTTATTGTTTCAAAATTTGAACCCTAGTTGAAAAATTGAATAAAAGAAGATCAGATCGTTTAAAGCTTATATTTTCATTCATTTGATAGATATTCATAGTACATTTGCACAAACTAGGGTGAAAGTCCTTAGTGGCAACTCCTTGCTGTTATATTTTTGATAAATACCAATACCTTATCATACATTAATTGAAGTTTGTCACATAAAATCTGCAAACCTGGAAGGAAGAAGATATTTCTTTAGGAGAGACCCAAGTAGAAAATTATTTCAAGAATTGGGAAAGACAATTTGAGAGGAAATAAAATTTTGGAAGCTTTTTGAAGGTCAGACATCAAGAAAAGGAATATCCATTAGTGAGAGAGATCAACCTTTGATAGAGGATTATCACTCTTCTTCCACTAATTCTGATTCAAGCAATCTTCTCATAAACTAGTTTACTTCAACTACTGAAGGTCCTTCTATTGTACTTGGTGAGTTCCTTCTTCAATCTACACCTGTGTGTTTCAATTCTAATAAAACTTTCCAAGAAAATCAGCACCTAGAGAATATCAATCTTTTGAACCACATTCTTGAGCCCCAAAGACCTCACACTTCTTATCACCTTGTGTCACCCCCAAGATCACGTCCACCAAAAAACATGGCTCAGCCTCCACCTAGGCCTCCTTTTGTGGTCAACACCTTTGGCCCAATAAATTTTAGGGGAATGATTGGCTATCCTAATGTTGTGCCTCAGGATGTTAGAAGTAGATTGCCAAAGTTCCAAGGAATAATGCCATAACAGGTGATCAACATTTGAAACTCTTTATTAATGCGATGGAGGATTTTTAAATTAGATTTGAGGATGTGTACATTAAATTATTTGTCCACACTTTAGAGGAGGATGCTAGGGATTGGTACAAGGCCTTGCCAAATAATTATATTGATTCATGGGCTAAAATGCAAAATGCATTCAGGTTGCAATATGGTGACAAGATTGATCCCAGGTTCCTTTTATCAGAGTTTGAGAATATCAAGAAGAACCCAAATGAATCGGTCCATGAATTCAACACAAGGTTCAATAAAACTTTGAGGAGATTTCCGGTGAATTTAAGACCATGTGATGAATCTTGTTTGATAAAATATTCTAATGCATTTGATAAAAAGGCTACATATTACTTGAGGGATAAGAATCCTGGAAATTTAAGGCAGGCCTTCACCATGGCACTTAAAATTGAGAACAATATCAAGGCTGTTGGGAAACCTCCTAAGAGAGATGGAATTAAATTGGTAAACCCTGAGAAGCCTCAACCAAGCAAGAGTGTAGACTTGGAGGAAGTGGTGAAAAATTTGGCAGGGGTTGTCAAAGAGATTTCCTACAAGTTGGCAAGAGCTGAGAAGGGAATTGGAAAAACTTCACAAGGTCAGCCTAGGTAGCAAGCACAAGATAGATTTGGCAATCACCATAGGAATGAGTAGAGATTTGATTACAAAGGTAAAGGGCTTGTTGGATTTGGAAATAGGCAATCTCAGGCCAAGGAAAGTAAGGTAGTGCCTGATCCATTAAATGTTAGAGTGGCTGTTGTTGATGATGCAAATCAGATTGGCTATTATGACATATGTTAATTACCCCATCCTCCATGTGGAACAGATCAGCAAATTGAAGAGGAAGATGATGATTGCAATATGGATGATGATGTTAGCATGAAGGGCTGCCCTACAAACTCATGTCAAGGAGCAACATCCACTGAAGTGATAAGTGCAAGGAGTGCTGCTAGATTTTGGGATTGCATCCAATGGGTACATCTCTTTCCTCCTTCTCATGTTTTAGAAATTGATAATCTACAAGACTTTGATCTACCCAGTAATTATTTTGAATACTTGAGGGTGTTAATGATCAAGAAATATGATGGAGGTATACCCTCGGAAGAGTATAGGCAGCTGCTTATGAATGTTGTGGTGGCCCAAGAGAAGGAGTATAATAAAAAAAGTAAGGCTATCAAGGGAGCTAGGCCTCAGAACAAAAATAAAACCCCATTGCTTTTTTAATATCCCAAAAGAGGTTCCTAAGAAAGAAACATCTGATAAGAGCCTTGTTGTCCAAAGAAAAAGTTATGCTTCACCCCATGCTCAAATTGTTAAAA
This sequence comes from Taxus chinensis, assembly GCA_019776745.2. Taxonomy (NCBI): domain Eukaryota; kingdom Viridiplantae; phylum Streptophyta; class Pinopsida; order Cupressales; family Taxaceae; genus Taxus; species Taxus chinensis. The sequence goes on along the minus strand of CM034152.1, from coordinate 610,062,608 downwards.
ACCTTGTGCCATCTAATGAATTTTTCATCCCTCCTTCCACTGTTGTTTTCCCTAAATACATTCCCTATGACATCACTCAATTTTTGAGTGAAATCAATGTCAGTGTTCCAATTTTTGAGCTGCTTAGAATCCCTGAGCACAAGAAGAGAGCACTTGACTATTTGGGATTGAAGGAGGAGAAGGCTTCCATGAAAAGGAATGTGAATGTTGTAGAAGCTCCAATTTCTATTACAAATGTAGGAAAGACATCAGATTTGGAAGAATTTGGTGAACCATCGGAGGTATATTTGAGAACATCCTTGGTTGAATCTCAGCAAAGTGTTGACCCTTTCTTCACAACTTTGATCATCAAGGACAGGTTGCTACATAATTATATGTTTGACTCCAAGCCATCGTGCAATACATGCCTTTGGATGTTATGAATGAATTATATATCAAAGTAACAATAGCGTATGGCAAGTGTATTGCTATGGATTCTAGGGAAGTGCCAGTTGTTGGATGTGTCAAAGGTTTGGTGGTGTAACTTGCATCCTATCCGGGTAAGAATTTGAAACCTGATGTTGTAATTGTCGATTGCCCTGCTAAATGGGGTATGTTATTGTCAATAAAGTGGGATGCAAGTGTTAGAGGGAGTGTCCAAAAGGATATGTCTTTTGCCACCATTCCCATTTAAGGTAGCCTTGTAAAATTATATGGAGAGAAGAAGATGTTGCATATAATTGAAGATCCAAACAATGCTTCTTATGAAGTATTATTTGTTGATGTTGATGTTGATAATTTTATTGGGTTTGCTGATAGTAAGGAGCACAAGATGGATCAGTCTAAGTGTCTTGAATAATTAGGCTCTCCATGGACTTTTTTATTTTATGGATCTTGCTCCAAATTTGGTAATGGTGCTAGTGTTGTTTTGATCTCTCCAAGAAAAGAGGAATGTTCTTTTTCTTTCAAAATTAACTTTGAATGCACCAATAACATAGCTTAGTATGAGGCATTATTGTTAGGGATGAGGATTTCTTTGAAGTATGGCGTAAAGGATGTCATTGTAAAGGGAGATTCTTAGTTGGTTTTCAAACAAGTTAGAAAATTGTATGCAACAAAAAATCAACGAATGAAACAATACAAACACGCAGTTTGGGATCTGATTGAGATGTTTGATTCCATCAACATTTTTCATTGTGAAAAAAGTTTAAATATCATTTCAGATAGGCTAGCAGTGTTGGGGTAAAGTTTTGACAATTGTACCATTTCTCCATATTGTGAATATGATGTTGAAATACTCACTAGGCCTGCAGTCCCTTATAAAATCAAGCATTGGAAATTATTTGATGATGATGCTCAAGTTTAGAGGTTTTTGCAAAACCAAGGTGAGTTTTTGGATCATCATAATGATTTGGAACCATTGGTATGTAATGTTGATGGAAAAGAAACCTTGTTTGGTAGGGATATCATTCAATTGAAGACTAACACCATCCCTAGATGGTTGGTTTCTCTTGAGTCAAATTTTAACAATGCTGATTGCATAATCAATAGAAAAATGTTTGCATCTAGAGATGTTGAAGAGCATGACTTGGTAACAAAGGAGAAACCAAGGAAGATTTGGTTAGGGAGTGGTTTAAACAAGGAAGAAAAATAGTCCTATATCCAATTGTTGAAACAAAATCAAGACTATTTGGCTTGGTCTTATCCCGAGCTGAAAGCATATAGAGAAGACTTGTTCCAACATGAAATCCCTCTTGAGAAAGATGCCAAAAAAAAATTAAAGAAGAAAATGCCAATTAACCCACTCCTTTCTCTCAAAATGCAAGAGGAATTGAAAAATTTGAGAGATGGTGGAATCATTTAACCCACAAGGTATTCTTCTTGGGCTGCAAACTTGGCACCGGTTAGAAAGAAAAATGGAGATATCAGACTTTGTGTGGATTTCAAAAATCTAAATAGAGCATCAATGAAAGACACCTATCCTCTACCAAACATGGAAAACATGCTGCAATTAGTCACTGGTTTTGAAATTCTTTCTACTTTGGATGGTTTCTCAGGTTATAACCAAGTTGTTGTGAAAGAATTAGAGAGGATTAAAACTACCTTTACTACTCCATGGGGAACATATGTTTTTTTCAAGATACCCTTTGGTTTAATGAATGATAGAGCTACTTCTCAAAGGGCCATTAACGTTTCTTTCGCTAGTTATATTAATGGTTATATTGTTGTTTATCAAGATGATATTACTATTTTTTGTAGCAAAAGAATTGACCACTTGCAGCATTTGGAAAGAATGTTGATCAGATGTAGAGAATATGGCATTTCACTCAATCCAAAGAAGTGCCATTTTGGAGTTCAAAGAGAAAAACTACTTGGTCACATTGTGTCTAAAGAAGGATTTATGATTGATCCACAAAGGATAGAAGCTATCAGCAAGATCATGGTTCAAAAAACTAAGAAAGGGATCCAAACCTTCTTTGGTCAAATCAATTTAATTAGAATGTTTGTGTCTAGTTTTGATGAGTTGACTCTCCCCATTACTTGTATGTTGAAGAAGGACTAGGATATCAAGTGGGAAGAGGTTGCCCTTAAATTTTTTGATGGAATCAACGAAGTGTTGAAGCATGCTCCTATTCTAGTAGCCCCAAATTACAAGAAACCTTTCCAAATCTTCTCCTTTGCTTCTGAGAACACCATTGCATCTGTTTTGTTGCAAGAGGGTGATGATGGAGCTGAAAGACCTATTTCCTTCCTTAGTAAGGCATTGGAAGCAACTCAGTTGAAATACACAATCATGGAGAACAAGCATTTACCTTGGTAAAAGCAGCAATAGTTTTTAGGCCTTATATTTTGAGTTCCAAAATTTTTGCTTATGTTCCTCACACAATGGTGAAAGACATCTTATCAGATATGGATATCTCAAGAAAAAGGTGTAGATGGGTCAACAAATTGCAGGAGTATGATATGGACATCCAGACCACAAAGCTAGTGAGAGGTTTGGGTCTTGCCAAGCTCATGACTAAAAGCAATCTGCATGATGTTGAAGTAAATGAGGTAGAGGAAGAGAGGGCAGATGTTCTTAAGAAATTTTTGATTTCTAGATGGTAGAAGGATGTAATCTTTTATCTCAGACACTTATGCTGCCCTGGGCATTTGAATAAAAATCAGAAAATATCCCTCAGGCTGGCTTCTCAAAAATATATCATTACAAACTTTGGGTTGGCTTGGAAGAACCCTGAAGGAATTCTCTTGAGATGTGTGACTCAAGATGAAGCTCCCAAAATAATTGTTGATTTCCATGGAGGATTTTGTGGAGGAAAATTTTGCTGGAAGATTTACTACACACAAAATTCTGGAGGGTTGGTTATTGGTGCCAAATCTTTTCAAGGATGCAACGCATTTGGTTAGATGATGTGAGAGATATCAGCATTTCTCCAGAAGATTGAAAGCTTTAGGATCCCTTCCTTTGCATCATATATCAAATTGAAGCTCCTTTCAAACAATGGGGGTTGGAATTTATTGGTTAAATCTCTTAATCATCAAGTTCTAGACAAAAAATGGATTTTGGGTAGCTACTGATTTTTTCACAAAAATGGGTGGAAGTAATCCCCACTAGGAAGGGCAACGCACCAAGTTGTAATGGAATTCATATTGAATCATATCATATGAAAATTTGGAGTGCTAGTCAAGATTATTTCTGATAATGCCATGAGTTTTAGAGCTGGACCTTTAGTGATAATGTGTAAAGAGTATGGGATAAAGTTGACATATGCTTTCTAACTACAATCCACAAGGAAATGGGGTAGGCTGAGGTCCTAGCAATAAAAACTTGTTGAAGATCATTTAAAAGGACCTTAGAATTGAACAAGAAGAAATGGGGTGAGCCACTAAAATTTTCTATTTGGGCTAACAGTATCATTGCCAAAAGAGCTACTAGTAAAAGCCCATTTGAATTAGTATATGGAACACAAGCTCTACTACCTTTACATCTGCAATTATCTTGAATTCAGTTTGTTCAACAACTTGAAGACCAAGAAAATAGTCCATATGAAACAAGGATTAATTAGATTTCTGATCTTGAAGAAGCAAGAAGAGCATCCCATCAGAGGCATGTAAAATTCAAAGAGATGATTAAAGAAGTTGTTTTGATAATAAGGTAACCTCAAGAGCTTTCATTATTGGAGATCTTGTGCTATTGTGGGATAGCAAGTATGAAGATAAGGGAAAGCATGGTAAATTTGATGCTTTGTGGATGGGCCCATAGTCCATTGACATAAGAATTGGTGAGAATACATTTTTCCTCAAGGGACCTAGATGGGGAATTTCTTGAGGTTCCTATTAACGACAGACATTTGAAGCATTTTTTGGATTGATGCCCAAAACTAAGGTTTGCATATCACTTGTACAGTGTACAGTTTTTTTATGCTATGTTTTTTGTTGTTTTGGTCAGTTTTGTGGTTTTCCTTTGTGTGTGGCAGCCATTTTGGTCAGTTTATCAGCTAATTTTTGGGGTGTTTTGGCTTGTGAATCTGTTGGCCCAATGGATATTTTGGCACTTGGTCTATTTTTCCCATCCTCAAGTCGGAGCCTGTGTTGGCGCTTAAAATCGTCTCACCCCATTTGTGCCCTTGGAAATTTATTGATTTACCGACCTCTTTCATTTTTATCCTTCCCCATGTTGTGCTTGGCTATTTTTTGTTGCCATTTTTAGTCTACCCCTAGGTCAAAGATCATGTATGGGTCCATATTTTTCTCCTAGTTTATTTGTTCCTCTGGAAAAGGTCTGTATTTTGAGTTCCCCGAGCTCCGTCCTTTAAAAATAAAGAAAATCATGTTTTCCTGTTCCCTTTATTGCCACTGTTAGAATTTGTGTTCTTGACGTTCTGCCTTGAAATACTTGAAGAAGAATGATTTGATGTGTCCCTAAGGATTGTTTTTTTAGCCTTGCAACAGTGTAAACTCTCTTTCATTGAAGAGAACTTCATTTTTTAGGCTCAAATGCTCTTATTTCTGTATTTTATGGTTTGACGGGCATTTTCTCTCCCAGTCAAAATTTACTTCCTTGCATCTATAGGGGATGTGACACCTTGTGGTTAGATGTGGCTCAACTAAATACTTCAAAACTTCTATAAAAATCCTCAACTCAAAAATATGTCCACGTGGGTGAACAACGCTCATTTGAGAATCAACTTTTTGGGTCTAGCTTTGAAGTAGCGCCGGGAGGACACATGGAGGCTTGGTGAGATGGGGACATATGGAGGAATCCACTTGCTTTTGCATTTTACTTAGACTTTTCAATGGTCCAAAAGGAGACTACCTCAGAGTATGACACGTGGTGCCTTATGTTGGGTTTCACGCATTCAAACAAATCTCACCAGAATAAGACACATGGAGGCCTCTGCTTGCTTTGCATTTTACTTAGAATTTTCAATGGCCAAAAGGAGACTAGCTTAGAGCATGACACATGGTGCCTTCTACTGGGTTTCAAGCATTTAGGAAAATATCGCTGGAATAGGACACGTGGTGAGCCTGCGCTCGTTCAAGGTATCATATTTCTGGGATCGCCTCAAGGTGCATCATGGTGACATGTGGCAGTTTGAAAAGTCAAAGAGGTGGGGAGGTGGACCATCTAGGGAAACTTGGAAATTTTGCCTCTTGTATTCAAATGACTAAAAGTTTCAAACTCACCCACAAGCTCCACGGTAAAAAGGTCAAAATTCATCTAAGAATTTAATAGTGGGGGGTGCAGGCTGGTGGAGGAAAAGTGAAAAAAATTTCCCTTTGAGGGAAAAAGGGAGTTAAATGTATAAAGGGACTCAAGGTTCTATTGGGACCCATTTTAGAAACTTGAAGCAAAAGGGCAGAGCCGCAGAGAAAAAATGAAAAATTTTCCCTTCTTTTCAGAAAGATGCAAAATGTGTAAAAGTGAGTCACGACTCCATATCCAGTCATATTGCACCAAATGTTAGGCCCAAATATCATCAGTGGAGCGGCAGGAGGAAATCAAGAAATTGTGTAAATTTTCCAAAAGTAGTAAAAGGTAAAAAATACGTCCTGATGCTCATTTTTTACCTAGATCTTCCACGTGGAGGGCTCAAAATTTGATGTTAAGGAATAGATCAATGGTAGCTATGCATTTCAACCAATTTGGACGCCATTCAAGCTCCAGGAATTTTGGAGATGCATTTTTTTGCTACAATCTTCATCAATTTTTTTTGCCAATTCATGTTGTTTTTGGCCTGCAGGGTCTGAATTAATCAATTTGGGGGGTCACTCTTGTGAATCCAAGGTATTTTTGAAATGAATTGTTACTCTAGTTCATGAAAAACGTGAATTACCCAGATCCAAAGTTGTAGAGTAAAAATTAGGAAGGGAAAAGTTGAAATGATGAAATGAAAGGGATCTACATGCGTGGTAAATGAATAACGTGCTTCCACTTTGAAGAATGATGAAATTTTTGTAATGATTCACCTTTTGAAAGAACAACTGAAAAATTATTGTGAGTTTGTTAAATGTCATTTTCAAGAAACATTGCAAAGAAAAAGGTGCTTCGAATATTCCACTTTTGGAGGGAAGATTTGAGGGGCAATGTGAGTGAGTGAGTAAAAGTTATATATTGCATGAATTTTTCATGCAAAGGTTAGAGTTCATTTTCAGGAGAAAATTTTGAGAAAAGCTCATCCTCTGAGAAAACTTTCTGAGAAACTAGGTTAACTTTCTCTATGTTATATTTTCATTCATGTTGAGTTGGTTACAAGTGTATAGCCATCAATAAGCTCTGAGATTGTTTAAAATAACTCTCCCCTGGTGATGAATCTTATAAATTTTGAGTTAATTTGTGTTAAATATCTGGAAAATTATGTGTTTATTTCACTTTTAGAATGTCTGCAAGTAGTTTGTCTTGTTCCTATTGCAATCTTGTATCAAAATCTCTTTGAATCACACATATCTCAATCCTTGTGACAGTTTTAGTGGCATATGCAATTTCATTTTCCAGAAGAGCTTTCATCTGGGAATGAAATAAACGATTTAAAATCACTTTACTTTCATATGTTGACAAAGATTGTTCATAAACCTCTTGGTGTACCTTAGGCATGACTGATCTTATATTTTGATGTTTTATTGGGTCTTCTAACTTGAGCCTTCATGCTAGAATCTCAAATATTGTGTGAAAAAAGTGCATGTCTGGGCCTCCATTGATGCACACCTTTTGGTTGAAGGAATGCTTCTAAATATTTTGAAGCTTTCTGTTATTAAGTTCTCCATTTTTTGTGAAGTTTCTTAAGGATCTGGAAAATTCCAATCTATCTTCTTGATCTCCCCACCCAAAAAATTATTCAAATAATCAATCCCACCTATAATACCCTTGTGTTGCATTTTGTGTCAACAAGAGAATATAATCCATTTACAAAAAATGCATAAAGGACATAAGGGTCAGACCATGTCTTTAGTAGCCTCAACCTTGTCTTGAAAGCATTTCAATCGTTTAGTAGTGACAGCTCTTTTGAGTTTGAATAATGGGAAATTGATCACATTTTCTCAAGGCCATATCCATACAATCTGCATAATATATGGACATCTTCACCCCCTTCACAAAAACAAAGGCTACAATACAGGTTCGCTTACCTTGGTTGAGAGACACAACCTAAAATAGTGAGGATAAGATCAAATCCTTTCAAGGTGCCACCCACTTCTTTAAATCCCAAGTGCTAATAAGTCAGATAAATTTTTTCCCTAGCTACAAAAACGATATATAAATCATTTATCTTCCTCTGAGTGTCTTGTAAAATTACATGATGCTACTCAAGTTGTGAAGGAGATTAAATCTTGGTACCAACAGGTACCATTGGTTGTATTTCTATCCCTATCTTATTTTATTCAATATCTTCATATTCTTTCATTTCTCCATCATTAGTAGAGAAATGTAGGCTGATGATAGTTAGGAATTGCCTTAGTTGGGATGTTGAAATGGATTCTGAATCCAAAATCCTCAGTGGAATCCTGCGTTAAGGAGTGTGTAGTTGACCTAGGACCCATCACCATGAATTTTGATCTTCGTATTCTTCCCTTGGGTTCATATGGAGTTATCTTGGGCATGGATTGGTTATTTGCACAACAAATCTAGGTTTGATTTGTAGATGATTTGGGGAGTTGATTTAAGTGATAGATTGAGTTAGGATACCCATATCTATTCACCACCATATCTGATATGCAGTAGAAGAAGTGTGTGCGGCAGGGGTTGTCGGTTATATGCAATTACAGTTAGTGACCAATCATAGGATGAGATTCATGGGTCGTCACTTGAAGACCACCCCATTTTATAGGAGGTTTCATATGCTTTTCCTAGACTGTTACCAATGTTACATCCCCCCACGTGATATAGAATTTCATATTGATTTGGTTATTGGGGGGAGGGGGGGGGGAGTGGAACCTATCTCACACGCACCATATAGGATGACCACCCCCTGAGCTATGTGAGCTCAAGTTGAAGTTACAGGGCCTTCTTGAGAAAGTCCTAATCTTTCCCTAGTGTATCTCCTTGGGGGTGCACCAATGATTTTTGTGAAGAGGAAGGATGGATATTTATGGTTTTGTGTGGACTATAGAAAGCTAAATAAAATAACAATCAAGAATTGTTACCCCCCTTCCTTGGATAGATTATTTATTTGATCAGATGAAGGGGGGTGACTATATTTTCTAAGACATATCTCCATTCAAGCTACCATAAGTTGAGAATTGTGAAGGAAAATATCCATAAGATAAGTTTCCCCGCGTGAGATATGGCCACTATGAGTTCATAGTAGTGCTATTTGGTCTTGCGAATTCCCTTGCAATATTTATGAATTTGATGAATGGGGGTTTTAAGGATTTTTTTTGGATCGATTAGTACTAGTGTTTCTTAATAAAATTTTGATATATTCTCATACGCATGAGGAGCATGAGGAGAACCTTCTTTTTTATCTCTTGTATCTTTGAGAGTAGTAGCTATACGAGAATCAAGAGAAGTGTCCCTTTTTCTAGTGAAAGGTTTAGTATTTAGGTCACATTATTTTTGGGGAAGGTATCACAGTCGATCCTTCTAACATTAGAGCTATTTTGGATTGGTCGACACTAACCCATTCGATCTGAGGTGGTAGTTTTCATGGGATTGGAAAGTTATTAAAGGAGATTTGTTTAGGACTTCTCTCATATTATGTACCCAATCACTTCCCTTCAGTGGAAAGGGAAGAATTTTATTTTGGTCAGATAGATGTGATCAAAGCCTTTAGTACACAGAATAAATGCCTTAAGAAAACACTCATTCTTGTAGTGCTAGATCCTTAGAGGGATTTCTCCTTGTGGACATGTGCTTCTTTGGTAGGATTAGGATTTGTTTCGATGTAGGATGGCCATGTAGGTATCCCTTTGAGTCTTGCAAACTCAAGGATTATGATCTCAATTATCCGGCTCGTGACCTTAAGATTACAGAACCAGTTCCCGATTTGGTGCATTGGTGTCATTTCCTTCTACGCAGGAGATTCATTCTTAAGACGGGCCATTTGAGCTTACGCCACCTCTTCACATAGCGCAATCTCAATGCGTGTCAATTGCCATTACATAGAGTTTCTATGTGAGTACAATATGGAGATAGAGAACGTGAAGGGGAAGGAGAATTTGTTTACAGACACTTTAAGTCAAAGAAGACATTTGGTTATCTCTACTTCAGTGGGTACAAAACTTGTGGAGAAGGATTTTATGACAGCTTCCACATGATAACTTCTACCTTTTAGCTAGAATAGAGATTAAATCTCAAAGATCCCTTGATGGGAAGTTTTATGGATTCACATTAGAGTTAGATAGAATTATTATAACTAGAGTTCGGATCTATGTACCTAAGGATGGAGGTTTGAAATAGGATATTTTGGTAGAGGCTCATCATGTACCTTATTCAACCCATCTAGGGGTGAAGAAGATGCATGCTGCATTGAGAAATTTGTACCATTACAGAGGAAATCATAGATATGTAGCTCACTTTGTGTCTCATTTTTTGGAGTGTCAGAGGGTGAAGGTTGAGCATCAACATCCAACTTTCCCTTCTTTACCTGTATGCTCTATTGGAGTGGAAATGGGACACCATTTCCATGGATTTCATAGTAGGGATACTGACATTGAGATACCACCACGATTCCATTATGGTCATGGTGGATATATTGATGAAAGGTGGCTCATTTTAATCCGATGAAGACCACCTATACTGTTAATCTACCTGACACGAGTTTACCTATATGAGATTGTCTGACCTACACGGGATTCTGCGGAAGATTATTTTATACCGTGATCCCTTATACACCTCTCATTTTACACTACCATGCATCATGCCCTTATATGAACATTAATTTCAATACAACCTATCACCAAGAGACAGATGGTCAAATATAGTGGCTAAACCAGATTTTAGAGGACATGCTTCAGATGTACATCATGGATCATTAGTCACATTGTGAGGGGTATTTGTACATGGTTGAGTTTTCATACAACAACAAATTTAAAATATCTATTGGTATGGCTCCACTTCAGGAACTTTATGGTAGGAAGTTAAGGACAACACTGAGTTGGGACAGATATGAGGAAAGATTGTCTCTTGGGCCAACTTTTTTATAGGACATAGAGCAACAACTTGTTTTGATGAGACATAGACTACAAGAGGCATATGATAGATAGAATAATTATGTAGATTAGAGGAGAGTTGAATGCAAATATGAGGTGGTCACAAAGGCATTTCTTTGTATCAAACCTCATAAGAGTCCTATCCACTATGGAAAAGGCTCTAAGTTAACTCCTAGATTCGTGGGTCCATTTGACCTCATTGATCAGATTGGTCCCTTAGCTTATCATTTATCCTTTCCACCCAACTTGTCTCATTTCCATGATGTATTTCATGTTTTTTTCTTAGGATATACATTCCAGATCCTTCTCATATATTGGATTAGACCGCATTATAGGTGCAGTAGCAGGGGCAGGTGATTTGGGAGCTCATGCATTTCGTAGTGAGCAGGACCCTGGGCCTTCGAGACCTCATGATTGACCAGATGCAAGTCTAGTGGGATATGTATGATGAGACTAGAACCACATGGGAGGATACTATTTTTTTTCTAGAATAATTTTCACACCTATTTCCATGAATTCCAGGAGGAAATTGAGTCTAAGGGAAGGGGGGATATAGTGTCCAATTCTCTTCGACACTATTTCATTTTGATGTTATTATTTTTGGATTGATACTTAGACATTTTGATTATTATATCTTGATCTGTAGATGATAAACTATGCTGATATTTGGGACTATTCACATGTTGTGATGTATATTTTGATTTTGATGCACTAGATGATGCTAATCGACAATTATATTTGTTCATTTGTAGTATTCATATTTTATACTAACATGTCATACTATGGATGCATTGCTTATGTTGGATGTTTTGAGTCGAATTATGATTTTATGAATGTTAAAATTGAATTAATTGTGTGATGATAGATGATAGCATTAGTAATTTTGGATGACGAATATTTCTTTCTATATGTATATTATTATGGATGTTGTTGATGTGACCGTAAGGCTAGAGATGTATTTTGTTTGTGTTACAAGTGCATTATATCATATACATCAAAAGGGGATAGGGTACAAACCACATACGGATGTCGAGTGTTGTGCAACATGGCCAAAATTTGACTTGTGTATTATGTAATGTTGTGTTGTTGCATGCTTTGTTATGATGTTCTCATAGGGGGGGTAACCTCATTCATATGGCCATGGGTGTAATGTGTTTTCTTTCTTTAATTTTAATTTGTTTGAATTTGTTTTTCATGTGTTTCATTATTTAGGTAATATTGTTAGATTATTAACACTTACTAATGTATCTTAATTAACTATTTAGCTTAAATTTAAGTTTAAAGGGAAGATATGACATGTGGGCAATAAATTGGGTAGATATTCCTTTTTTTTGTGCATGATATGAATTGAATTAGATACATTTTTGGTGGTGTGTACTCCACCATCCTTCCCAAATTAGAATTTTTCCTTGTTGGCCACTTTTAGAGACTTGAGGGATAACTTAACCTTGTCCCTTACATCTCAAAATCTCCTACAAACTGTACTTATGAAGTATGGGACATATTTTTACCATTTTAATGTTTTTATTGAGTCTAAAAAGGGTAAATAATTTACACTTGTTTTACTAACCACATTTTAACTTTGTACTTGATAAGCATGGTGTGCGATTTGGAGTTTCATGTGGGCATGTCATAAGCCTTACATGTGAATTTAATTGCTTTGTGTTTGGTGTTGGAATTTTGTGTTGGAATGGAGGGATGATGAAGTGGCATCCTACATGGATACACCTCATCATTCTCACATCCCTTTTCTATTTATTGGATGATTTTGATGGATTTTGGGTTACCTTGCCTCATTTTTGCTTCTCTTACAATTTGAAAAATTGGTTTTGGTTTGCATACTTGGAGTTTTCTTTTGAAGTTGTAACTATTGGATTGACCTTGGTGTGAGGGATGAAAATCTTGTTGAGTAAATGAAATTGGAAGCTTGGTGAAGAAGTAGGCTCTCCTCTATTCTATTTATGTATTAATGTATTTTGATGTAGAAATTATGTTTTGTTTGAATATTGTATGAGTGTTGTAGTTATGTATTGATTGTGAATGTTGTGGATATGTATGATTTTGAATGGGTAGCTTTCCTTAAGTTGGGTGTGGGATATGAAGTTATGGGACCATTGGGGAGGGAAAAAGGGAGATGTGAGGCATACATTGTGGAGGGAGTGTGAGTTTGAGTTCCACCTATGGGGAGTGAAAGGGATAACATAGATATATTTTACATACTTGCAAGTGTAGAAATAAGCATTTAATTATGTTTTGAGTTGTGCACATGGAGGCTCTTTAGGTGGAACTCCTACATCATTTGGAGAGACAAAAGGAGGTGGTTCCCATATTCTCATTGCTCCTTGTTGGCTTGTTGTTGTCAAGCCTTTGTGGTTGTAGGGAAAGATGAAATATTGTTTGAGAATAGTGTTGAGTGCATTATTGATTGTGTTATTTGAATGTGATATTTTTTTGTGGAGTGTTTTGTTTGTGGAAGTCTTTTGTGAAATATTTTCAAATGTTACGTAATACCCCTTATCGTTCTTTGCTTGTGGATCTCAGGGGCCAATAAGTGGATGGTCTCTCCTCTTATTGGATTATAGGTTGGGCGAAGAGCGTTGCCTATACCCCTTTTATTTGTATGGTGATTCAAAATTTGAAGAGATGAAAAGAGTGCAAATTAGAAGCTATGAAAGTTGGATTATGATGATTGATATGAAGACTTGTGTGTTTGAGCCTATGGAAAAATTGATCAAACATGACCCCATAAATAAGGAAAATTGGAAGGTTCCAGTTCAGTCATGCAAGCCCACATTGAAAATCCAAAAATGAAGGGGTAGGTAAGATCTTGTAAATATTTTAGAAGAAGGGTCGGTAAAGGAGATCAAAGCACACAAGGAGAGAACAATGGAGAAAGGCAAGTTCACTCAAAATTTGCCCTAAATCGGCTAAGTATAAGAGAGCCATTGCGAAAGATGCCATGTGCCTCGTCAACACAAATTCAAAGGAAGAATGGTTGAAGGAAGTATTTTAAACATGTTGAGGCTCACCACTGATAGTTAGGGTCTAACAAAAGTTAAATGGTTAGTGGGTCCATCAGGGATTTATAAGTTGAAACCGGTAGAAGTCTCTACATATCTCAACAAGTGCACCTTCCAAGGGTACGAAATCCAAAGGTAATGCACCCTAAATGAGCGTGGAAGCTTCCATGTGTCTTAGGTCACAAAAAGGAGATAAAGCCGGAATTGACTCGGCTAAAATTACATGGAAGGTTGACTCTCAGAAGACTTGCCACGTGTCATCATCAGGTGCTAAACTTCCACAAATTAAAATCTGGAGGCAGGTTCCCAAATGAGCGCGATAGAGTTCCACATGTCTCATTAGTCTAGCAAATTCAAATGCTTACATCCCAAATACGGCTAACCTAGCGCTAACCTTGCCAGCATGTCAAAGGTGCCATTGATCCTCATTATAGATGCGAAATTCAAAAGGCATGGCCCAAATGCTTGATATATAAATATTTGCCAGCTTACCACGTAAATTATCTATGTAGAATATGTATCTTTAGAGTTAAATCGGCTAAGGCATAATAGGGTATGCGCATAAAGCTCGCCATGTGTTACTTCATCCACCTAACTTCAAAGGTAAAATAAATAGGCACAATTTCCAAATGAGTAAAATGAAGCCTTCACATGTCAATAGGGTTAAGACATATGGCCCCCCCTAAACAAAAGGGACTTAGCATTTAAAACACAAAAGAAACAAAAGCAAGGTCGTGGAAGGAGCCAAGTGTCTCTTCGGCACCCTTTTAAGGGGAGAATCCAAAAGCATGTCCCAAATGTGTGCAAAGCTCTACATGTGGCCATGTTTTAGGTCAAACCGGGAAGAAGGCAATCCTTGGATAGGATTTTTTGCCAAAAGAGGACGGGCTGGCTCAGGGAAGACTTTTCACCAAACGGGAAGACTTGCGACCGGCGGGGCGGTGAATCAGATATTTGGCATTTTGAACATTTTACAAAAGGCACAAGTTATAATTATGGGCCCATGAGCCCGGGAAGGATTTATTTTCCATTAAATGGAAAATGATAAGGTTATCGGTCCTGCAAGCTGATTTTGGGAAAAAGTGGAAACGACCTTGGGCCTATGGAGTATAGGAGGTTGTGAATGCTCAAGGATTTTTTTGTAAAATACAAAGTTCAAGTGCGGGTTTCAAGCCCGAGGAGGCTTTGTTTGGAGGAAAAAAAAATGTGAAGTTGCAAGCCTGTGGACTATGCAGTAGGTTTTTTAGATGCAGAACTTTTGCATTTTTTGCACAAAAGGTTAGCAAAGTGTGAATTTCGGGCCCGCGGATCAAGTTTAGCAAAACTTGTTTTTTCGCCATTTTTGTATGGATTCAATTCAAATATTCAAATGAGCATAGACTTTCAGATCTAGTGCTCTGAAATTCAATAAATTTGGTACCATTGGATGAGGTAACTCAACCTCCTTTTTCTATCCCATCGAGAAGCATAAAATATTATTTTTAATAGGCTTTGAATTTGGTCAAAATCTGGAAAAAGTCTTTCAAGCCATTAATACGGGATCTGATTGCTTCAACTACCTAGATCTGATATGATTTAAATCCATCTTTCCTTCTCCAACTACCAAACAGACATAAGGAACAAGAATTGAAATATTGTAGGTGGATTTTTAGGGCATTAATGGATATTGGTTGAGCTTTCAAAGAGGAGTCCAAGTTTTCTTCTTTCTCTCTTACCATGACGTTTGATATATTGTAAACAACTTCTCATTTGAGAAGGAGAAGACATTTTGGGTGTGAGGAAACTCTGCAAAATTTAAATTTCTCAACTCCATTTGATCTTGTAATCCTTCTCCTTTATTGTACTGGAAAGCGTATTTAACACCTCTGAGTAGAAATGTAATGGTTTATGCACCTTCTAGAGAAATACACTACATGATTTTGTGGCATGTTCTTCAACCCTTGCTCATGTTTTATTGTTTCTCCATGCCTCTCCCTTTCAGATAAATTTTTTTGTGCATGTATTTCATATTTGTAGGTGGAATATGTCATGTTTCATGGATTTTTGATCGTGGATTAGGATCTAGGATCTATGATCACTTCTGTTCTGACCTCCCTCATCTCTTTTTTCACTATTTTTATCCTCCCTCACCAGAGCCTATCTCACCACTTTACTTTTCTAGTATATCACTACTTTAGTGTAGGCTTTGTTTTTATGTATTTCTCTCTCTCCCTGTCTCCTTAGAAGGTTAGATTAGGATATATTAGTTTTTCCTGCACTAGAGTAGGTTGTGGTAAGTATTTTAGGAAGAAGAAGTCAACTTTCTACTGGAGGGGGCATCTCAAGTCCGTAAGTCCCACAACTTGAGATATGGGTCCCATGTTGTGCAATCACACCGAATGCCCCACTCAGATTCGAGGCCATAAAGTGTTGTGCTATAATATTAATACGGCCGGACTTTTATAATGGCATGATAGAAGTTAATATATATTCAAGTGTATTATATATAAATCCTGCCATTTATCATTAATTCGTGGTATTATATCCCACTAAAAATGGGACTAAAATAGTTTTTGTGTGTGTGAAAGAAAGCCTGTTTCATAGGGGGTTCACTAAGTATTCCAAGTATGGTAGTAACATGTGCGTTCGAAGGGTTATTAAAGAATACCCTTAAATTTTAGTTTTAACCTCTAACTTATTCAATGATAATGACCCCCCTCCTATTATATTAATTAGAATAAAAATGGACCCCCTAGAAATTCCCATTGTACCTTACTTACCCATTTTTCTTTTACAATTTTATTATACCCCTTTGTATTGTATACCTAATATATCAAGAGAAATCTCAAAGTTATATCAGGTTTCCCAGGGTCTTACATTATTACCTTGTTCTTAAGTTGCACAATTTCTCTAGAAAAGTAGAGTGTTAATCCATTTAAGCACCTATCACCAAGTTACCTTTAAATGTCAAGCTAGATAACCATTTCATTCAAGAGTGTTTTATTTCTTCTAATCAACTAACCATGGTGAAATAAGGAATCATTGTTGTGTTGTAATTTAATATCCAATCCTAGTTTTCTACCATCCTTATATTTCAAAGTTTAAGAATATCCTAATTATCATATTTCACTTATTCAAAGGATTGTATGCTATAATATAACTTTATGAATCTTCAAAGATTGCTCCTAGATGAATACGGTATATATATTTTAAAAACTTAGGGTCTGAAATTTTTTAGTCTTATATTAAATGGACTTAACCCCGAATGCTTCTCTAACCTAAGTCCCCAATACAAAATAATTCAAAATATTAATAAGAATAAATCTTTTCACCCCATACTGTCTATACTGATATATTGACTTTGTAATTATTATCAATTTTAAATTACCTTACATATGAATGCATGTGTACAGGATATTCACATTACTAATGAATCCCCCGTGGTGTTGTGTACACACACATGTGAAACTCAAAACCTGTGTGTGTCACCTCCTTGTAATATTTAATAAATTAACAATACCCACAATACAAATGGGGAGATCTTCAATCTGAATGCATTACTAGAAAGGCATAGTGTTTTAATAAAAATATATGTTTTCAGGAGTTGAGTCGTGGCCCATCCTCAGTATATTATAATGGCCTCTGGAGTGGCCTCCATGCTCCCAGTGAAAATGAATGGAGTTTAGGGTAAGAAAGACCCCACTAAGAAGGACACTTTAATAAGGAGCAATGGTGGGTGTAGGGTGCGGAATCTAGATCCAATGTTAGCCCATTCTTTTAACCATGTGCATCAACAATCTTATGCGGCCACATGAAAAATTAAACCCTACATCACTTAAGTGGGTGGGTATTTTGTGGGAATGGACATTTAAATTAAAATAGGCATGGGTCAATTGGTTGAATGAGGACCGCTTAGTGGCTAGGTCAAATTGTGACCTCTTGTGGTATAATATTAATTTAGCATTGTGCTTGGTATTTAAATAATGAACAAAAGAGTTTTTTTTTTAATGTGCTTGGTACCAAGGATGATAGTTTATTAAATGAAGGGGGCATGACTATTAAATAATTGTAAAAGATACTCTAATTAAGTAAATGAACTTAATGGGAAGACTATTCTAAACTGTAAATTACTTTTGGCGAAATTAATTAATAATATTTAATTATTAATTTAATTCCCACTTCCACAAATTTGTGTAGGAATCTAAATTGAGAAATTATTTAAATTGTCAACTAATGTTTACCCTTTGTACCCCTTTCTAAACAAAAAAAATTGCTGGATTTTTTTCCTATTAATTTAAATAGGTTTTTATTTTGATTCGAGAGTAGAAATGTGTGGGCATTACAGGAGGTGATTAACCACTTTCTGTAACAAACATCGATAAATAAGTTAATAATAAAACCATGGTATGATATTTAATTACAATTGTATTTGTTATGTCAGGTCTTGGGATTTTGGTAGGGAGTAGGGAGAAATTGGGTTGACCATATGTGCAACAAACATATTTCAATGGTAAGAAATACTACAATCTTCAAGTGGGAAAATGGAGATAAAAATAGGATGAAAAGCAACTTGAAGCAGGAGAGCGTTGTCATTGGCATCCTATAGAAACTGTAGATACGACTTTTTGCATAAAAGATATTTTGTAAATTTTACACTATTTCATTTGATGTTTCTAAAACTTTTATATGATTTCTCAAGAGGAATATTTCTATAATAAAATTTTAATAAATATTATGGAATATTTAATTACTTAATAAAAATTTTAGTTTACTAATAACCTTTGTTATTAATAAATATTATTTAATTATATATGTAATTTATAATTAAAATATATAATTATATGTTGTGTTGTTTAATTTCTATATTATATGTATTTCATTGTATATGTTATCATTAATTTTGTAAATTTAATATTTGGTAATTTTGAATTTTTTGATTACATAAATATATATTTAATTTTGATTCTATTGAACTTGGTTCTTAATAATTTTATTTTGATCATATTTTTATATTTCAAAATAAATAAAACTCTAGATCAATTCACAAATGTACATAAAAATATTAAATCACATTGTTTAACTAGACTAAAAACTTAAATTTATGGCACCCTCTTTTAATAAAACATGCATACAAGACATCACAAAACTTTGTTTAATCATATCATTAAAGTAAAAAAACACAGACAGATGATATGAATAAATTTAGAAATAAATGAAGTTAGATTTTTTTTAAAATTTTCACTGAGAACAAAGGGTGAAAAGAATCTTTTTGAAAATATATTAACATTTTTTATGATAAATTGTGTAATTCCCACAAAAATTGTGTGCATGAAACCCGAGAACAACCTAGGGCAAGCTAGAAAAATTATGGATTTTTTTTTTAAAACGTGCTTTTAAAAAGGTTTGAAATTAACAGTTGTCACATTCTTGTTTCTAAGTTACTTTAAATTAATAATATAAATTTCCTTTTTAATCCCCATTATAATAAAATTATAAAACTCTCAATACCTTTTAATAAATTTAGTTAGACTAAGGCATGGTTTAGGTTCACCTAAATTTTATTTTCATAAACATTTAAATTCAACCGTAGTCAAACTTAAACAAATTAATCCCAAGGGTAAAAGGGGTCTATTTAGTTAAATTAAGGGGTTCTATTATACCCCACAAAGGGGGTCAAAAGCTGACATTAAATTTAAATGCCTCTAAAATACATTTGGGTTACGAAAGAGATAACACCATAGACCATTTTCACTTAATTAAGTGGACCCACTTAAAACTTACTCATGCATTTTTTAAAATTTGAATTTATCCCTCACCCCACTTCTAGCTACTTTTTGTAGGGATGAATCTCATCCATCGGGTGGATTCATTTAGGGCCCTTGGATTTGGAAATCCATCTAACCCTAGGTTTTCTTATGACAAGCTTCTTTCTCTCTTTTTGGCTTATTATTTCTTCTCTTGTTTTGCAGATTGGATAAGGAGGAGGTGGAAGTCATGAGAGGCCATCTCAAGCTTTTGGAAGGATACGCACGCTACAGTTATTTTATTGTTTTATTTACACTCTCACCTAAGGTTTCAATGTATTTCATTTATTTTGTTTATCTCATTATTATAATATTTTCCCAAATGGGCAAATTGGTTTTGCCCCATTTTTAGAGAAATGGTACAAAAAATATATAAATTTACCTAGGTAATAGAAGATACACACACACACACACATTTTTATACATATATAGATGTCTATTTTTCATAATTTATTTTAGTAAAACCCGAATTAAATAATAAGGAAGAAGAGTGTACATACATACATACATACATATATAAGGATTTTAAAGGTACTCGGCCGCGGGTTTAAGTTTTACACAGTCCACTATAAAAGGAATGCATAGGTTTAAATTTTAGTAGAGTTGTTTGGTTATGGGGAGGGTCACCGAGCCCACCCCCATCCCATTTATTAATGGGGTGAGGGGTGGAGTCGGTAACCCTCCCCCAACCCCCTTTCCCTTAAAAAAAAAAAATAGTGCAGGCCGTAGTCTACCATATTCGGCCAAAAGATTTTCATTGTTCTTTTCTTATTTAATAGATTTCGGTTTTTTAAAAAATACGCTCAACATAACATATATATATATATATATATATATATATATATATATATATATATATATATATATATATATATATATATATAATATATATTAAAATATAACCTTTCTAATTTTAACATTAGATTAGTAGTATTTTTATCTTAACACTATTATCAATAAATAATATTATTCACATTCTTAATATCATTAATTAAATATATTTTTAATCTTATCCTTAAAAATTATTTTGTAACTTAATAATAAAATATAAAAATAGGAAAGAAATAGAACTATGTCCATTTCCTTTATAAATTTAAAATTGATTTGCAATAAATTTGTGCAACCCAAATGAGACTAAGCCTAAAGGTAGTCATACAATTTCTTCACTGTAATTGATAAAGGCAAGCAATCCATTCGTTGACAAAATAGAAAATAAAGGATTTCTTTTTGAAACATTTCCATAACACCTATGAAATTTTAAAATTTCTTCAATCAATGTAAAGGAATGAACTCATATCATTTTTTTTGTTATTATATTCCCTTCTAGTAACACATCAAGACTTATTATTTCTTTCTTTGCAACCTACAAGTTACGACCATTCCCACAAGTAGTTTCTAACAAGGTTTTTTCAATGATTTAAAAAAAAAGAATAACACTCCAAATGAAGACTACAATTCAAATAAAACAAGGACAAGTTGTTTTCTCTTTCCAATCACATTTCTATTATATCAAAACTTTCTTTACTAATATGTCTTTCTTTCCCACATGCATTACAATCTTACTAACCAATATTCAATGCAACCTTTCTTTCAAAAACAATACAATAACCTTCCACTTGAAGTGAGAAATTTTACAAGAAGGAAACTATAATGGAAGATTTCTTATTCCTCTATGGTTTTTCCAAGATTCTAACTCTCCAATAATGGCTCCATCTTTTCTCCACTTGATCACAATGAAAAATGGGTGAGAGGCAGCACTCTCCACCCAACCAAAATTCCAATGAGGAGGAGAATCAATCCCCCTCATTAGCCTAGGAGCCACAACCACAAAGCAATAAGGGATGGATCAACACATGATAACTATACAATGCTTCCACACTTACTTTCAAGAAATAAATACACAAGAAGATAGCCAAAAAAACACTCATCTTTAACCACAAAAACTTCCAAAAAAAAAGGCTCGAAAATAAGCCAAGGAGAGATAGGAATATGGGGATAACCTTGTGCTTCCCAAGGGTTTGGGTGCTAACCTCAAGAATCCTCCAAAACAAAATCAATACAAAAATATCTTATGCCTCCCTAATACAAAAAATATATGTCTCTTATGCCTCCCTCTCTTTTATGGCTCCCATAATGTACAAAATAACAAATAGAACAAGGTGAGGCATCAAAAACCCACTCCATCCTAAACACACAGAAAATATTATGCCTCCGAACATATTTCATCCCCATTTCACTGTCTCAACACAACCTAAATCCAATTTATTACCAAACTTGTAGTGCCCATTTAACTTTGACACCTTTTTGATACTAATCATGATATTGTTTATTATATTATAGACATGATTATGGACCTTATTATAGTATGATGATAGATGTCAATCATGGATTATTTTTGACTTGATTCAGTTATGATGCATGATTATTATTATTTAAAGGTATTTTGGAGATTGATGATGATATATTGTTTGACATGGTTATATTATGGATGTTGTTCGAGCATATGATATTTGGATATTGTGAGTAGGCCTAGAAATGGAAATTATTAGATGATGATATTGTTAGATTGCTTTGATGTTGTTGTGATTAATATATCTAAATGATTTTGGGGGTTATATTTATATTATTTTCGATGTTCTAATATGGCCATGAGGCCGAAGGAGGTATTTGTGTTTTGCAGGTTAAAATATCACAATAAACATCGAGGGATTGGAGACTAATCACATTGGAATTCTAGATGAAATCAACAAGGTCACCATGGAAACTTGTTTTGTTTGTGTGTGGTTGTTTTGTTAGGGGTACCCATGAGGGGGACCACCTTTAAATGTGACCAAGGAGTTATGTGTATTTATTTATTTGACCCTTTTGTTTAATGTTGCATGCATTTATTTTGTGATGCATTTGCCCCTTTCTTTATTTGTTTATTAAATGTCGTATTAATATTGTGGGTAAGCATGTTGTTAATTTTAATTAATTAAAATATATCATGAGAAAGTAATTAATATAGTTGTTGGGCGTGATTTCAAGTGTTGTAAGAGATGTGTAAGTGATGTGTAAGTTGATTTTGGAGTATGAAAACACTCCACCTTCTTGGAAATTCAAATTTTTCCTTAGAGGATGAGTTTGGAGGCTTGTGGGACAAGTTAAACTTGTCCCATTCCTCTTAAATTTAATTACCAACCATACCTACGGTTCGAGAGTTGAGATTAGAATTTAATAATGCTTTTTGAGAAGGCAAATTGTAGGTTTTAATTGTAATTTTCTTACATGATTTAATTTCAGTCCTTTGGGGTGTGGGTTGGAATTGAGTAAGGAAACTGTCATAATATTCACCCACCTATTTATTGTGCATTGGAGAATGAAGTTGACTTTTGGGGTTGGAGTTGAGGATGTGTGATGTGGCATCCTACATGGATCCACCTCATTCCCTTTGCTTCCCTCTTCTATAAAATTTGAATTCCTTGCCTTTTTTTGGGGTTGCTTCAGCTTGGAGACTTCATTCTTGGGGGAGAATTATTTTTCTATCTTGAAGCTCTTGCTTTGAAGAAGTTTTTGGAAGGATCTTGCATGTTTGTGTTTGGCTGATTTAGATTGCTTGCATTGGGATAAAGCTTTATGGTTTGGAACTTGGAATAGCTCCGTTATGGAGAGGTAAGAGCTTGGCTCTTGAAATGCTTCTTTTTGTTTGTTTATGAAAATGTTAATGTGTGAATGTTTTGGCTTGTTTTTGGGATGTTGGGTAGATGGCCTAGGAATGGTGTAGGAGAAGACTATTAAGTTTATTTTGTGGGAGAAAAAAGTGTGTTTTAGGGAGGTATAAGGGTGGAGGGAGTTGGGATTTTGGTTCCACCTTTCAAAGAAATATATTGCAATTTATTACTCATTATGGGGTGCCATAAGAGGTTGGGGAGGAATAAGGAAATGTGAGGAATAAGAGGTACTCTGGGGAAACATAAGGAATGTTAGGGTTGTGTTATACTATATTTTATTGGTTTGTAATTCAAGTGGTGATACCCATTTCCCCTTTTGGGAGGCATAAGAAGCATCCCCCATAGTTTCTTACTCCTTTGGTTTAGTTGATAAAGCCTTAGTATTGTTTGTCATGTTTTAATGTAGTTGTAAACTACATTCTATTTTGGGACTATGTTTTATTGTGAAAATGCTGATTGTGTATTTGTGGAAGCCTTTTGTTGCCATGAGTTGGATCACATCTTTTATTACATTGTGCTTAGGGCTTGGCACCCAATGATGAAGGATGGCTTATCCTTTTCATTGGATGTCTTGGTTGGGTGGAGAGCATTTCCTTTCCCCTACTCATGTTGTGATCAATTGGAAGAATGAGAAATCAACATGTTGTTGTTCTAGAGCTAAGATAAAGACAGTTTGATAGTCCCTTGTGTAATGAAATATATTGTAACCTTTCCCACTTGAAGTGGATGGACTTGTATATGTTTGTAATGGAAAGATGTTGTAGTAGTTATGGAAGTGTAACTTGGAATGTGGAAGAATGATACATATTTTGTATGATGTATTTTGAAATCAAATGGAAAGGAAGTTGTAAGAGTTTCATTTGAATTAATGGAAGTGGTTTTGTCCTGTCCATATGATATTATTCCATTGGAAATCTACATTTAGCATACACTATGAAATCCCTATTTGGAAAGTGGAAAAGTGAAACACATGAGAAGAAGATGTATTATTCTACCTTGTATATAATATATGATTTTGGAAAGAATAAAAGAAGGAATTTGTAAAGTTTTCTTTTGGAATAAATAAAGAATTGCATAACCTTCCTCAAATTATATCATTGTATTAAATTTAATCATCTAGATGTGAGTTGTAATCTCTGTTTTAAAGGAAGAAATGTGTATAAAGGAAGTGTAATACTCTATCTTTTGAAATATGTGAAAATTGGAAATCAGAGATGTATTTAGTTTTTGAATAGTTGAATTGAATCAAATAAATGTATCAGATTAGAATAATAACATATTATAATATTTGGAAAAAGAAAATGGCAAATAAACCCTTTAAAAATTTGATCTATGTCTTGTATTTTCAAACTGACAATTATTTAATCCAAAATGCACAGACTGAACCTGTAATAATGAAATAACAAACTAAATGATTAAATTGAAGTAGTTTTCCCTAAACAAATCCAATTAGACAAAAATACTTTAAGGAAATCTTTCAAAACCTAGAAAAATTGAGTTCAAAGCTTTCACAGTCATTTTGTTGTCAAAATTGTAAAATTTTGAATTGGAATTCAATCACATAGATCTACCTCAAAAAATTATCCTAAATCCACCTAAGAACAATTCTCCATGTCTATATGACATGTTGAGAGAGGAACAAGAACAAATTGATGAAATTTAATAAGTTTAGTTTTTACCAGTTTGCACTGTAAAAGTCTACAGATAGTTTTCTTTAAATTGACCCCTTAAACTTTATCAAAATAAAAAATTAATGATTATTGAGTAAAGAGGACATCAAAACATTTCCAAAAATTCCTCGTTTTTCCAAAAATGATTTCTCTATCTAAAGTTATGTCCTTCGGAAGTTTTTCTTCACTTGGCGTAAAAAACAAAAAAAATTGGGAAAAATTTCGTTGGCAGGCCTGCGGGCTAGAATTTTTCCCTTAGAGCATAAAAAAAAATTTAGATTTTTTTTTAAAAAAAAATTCCTAGCCACCCGCCAACCCACAACCAATCAGAGGTTGCCACATGGCAAAATGAGGCATTGGTAGAGGGGAGGATCCCTTTTTAACTTAGTGCTTCCAGAAAATTTTTAGAATTTTTTTCTAATTTTCCCTGCCATCCTGCTGGCCCGCAGCCAATCAGGGGCTCCCACATGGCATCACAAGGCAACGGTGGTGGAACACATGCCTTTGTACCTTTTTGCATTTCAGAAAATTTTGGGAAAAATTTCCCACGACGCTCTGTTGGCCACAGCCAATCATGAGCTGCCATATGGCATCGCAAGGTGCCAACGGAGGCACGGGTGAATGTCACCCTTTTTGCCCTTTGGGGCATTAAAAAAAAATTCTCCCTGCCACCCTACTTTCCCCGCATTGGCCTAAGAGATGCCACGTGTCCCCTTGCGGACACACGGGAGCATGGACACAAGGTTGGCTTCTCACCTCGTGTGGGAAAATTTCCAAAATGTCTTCCGCCACCCCACAGACCTGCCATTGGGGAAAAATTTCTCCCCTTTCCCCACAAGCCCGCTCTTGGGGAAAATTTTAAACCCAAGGCCCGCTGGCACATAACTCAAGAAATATGAGGAGTTAGGAGGACTTCTTTATATGAATGGAAAGGTGAGGAAGTTTCCTATACAATGGAAATGATTTTAGGGAAATTTTGAATGTGTAAATTTTGAGAAAAATCAAGTTGAATCTTTAAGCTTGGTAAAGAGTGGGTATGGCGAGGAATTAACCTCTGATCCTAATTGAACCTTCTAACCCTAAATTTTAGACCTTTTGACCTCTAACAATCATGTTTGAAATAAAATTATACTCTTGTGGATTATAATTGATCTATAACTATTTAGTGACAGCTGTTGTCTTGTAACCTAATTGTAGACTCTTCTAAAAAAATAAAATTATTCCATAATTTTCCTAACTAATCCTAGGTTGTTCTTAGGTCTCAAGTGGGTTGTTTTAACATGTGTTACACTTGGTATGAAATTAGTGGTTCAAAATATTGGGCCATTGGGAACACTAGAAAAATCGAGACATGAACCTTAAACCTAGCACACTTGAAAATCTAGAAAACAACTTAGTTTCGAAATCACATATTTCAGTAAACATGGAAACCGAATAAAACTTAGAAAGATGAACTAACTCTCACCTTGATTTGTGCAGGAGGTGCAGACGGGATGAGGGGTATTTTCACATAGACGTAGACTTACCACCACCAGATCATGTTGTAGCAGCCATCCTACCCCAAATTTTACAGACTCTTAAGGATGTTAATACCGCTCTACGTACAGGATCAGTAAGGAGGATATGCAACCAGACATGATAGAGTCACTTCCATTGAGGGTCATGTATCTCCTCGACCCAGTGAGGAGCATGGAGGAGAGAACTTCCACACAAAGTTATCCAGAGCAGAGTCACCATAGAGGGGATAGGGTGACCGATTTTCTGGACACCGAGATGGGTCTCGAAGCCCTAGGCTTAGGGATGAGCATACAGAGAGGCATAGAGGCTGTTAGACTACAATTGTAGATCACATCAGAGAGATCCTGAAGCTTTGGCCATCGTACTACTTAGGTGACACAAGTGGATTTCAGGTAGAGGCTTGGATGGTGAGCTTGAGTGGATGCTTCAAGCTCTTTGTTTGTTCTAGAAACATGAAAGCTCATGTTGAGATCCATCTACTAAGGGATGGAGCTAGTGTCTAGTGGTGGAAAGAGGAGAAAAATATCCATGTTGATTCTGAGATAGTTACTTGGGAGCTCTATGATGAGTGTTTCCAGAGAAGATATTTATTACAGAGGTTCATTCAGCAGTGGATAGATGAGTTCCATGACCTCCAATAGGCATCTCTTACAATGCCTAAGTATGAGAGTAGAATTCTGGATCTACTTCAATATGTTGATTACATGCAGGTATGAGTAGGTGTGGATCCACAGGTTCATCTGGGGCTTGAACCTAGACATTGGAGAAGTAGTGCGGATCCATTATCCACGGACATTAGCTGAGGCCATTGAAAAGGCTTATATAGCAGAGGATAATCGGGGAAATACCCAACAGGCTAGAGACCAAGTCTGAAGCCACATATAATAGATAAAGGGGGTGAGTACCTATTCCTCATGGTGGATAGGGTTCAGCATAGTAATCTTTTAGACCATAGCAGCAACAACAACGGTAGTCCCACCCACCTTATAAACCTCCACAAGGGTTTCATGCACAGATAGGTTAGAGTATGGGACCTCCTCCAAGGGGTCCTGTCAGGACACAGGGTGCCCAGAGAACTCACTAAGCAAGATCTCGCCAACAGAAACCTCAACAAACCACAACTGGATCATCAGGATCCACACCACAGACCTCCAAAGTACTACTCGGACCTGCTACACAAGGGACAAGATCAGGTGGATGTTTTGGGTGTGGTGTTACTAGACATTTTTGGAGAGACTACCCACATAACCCTTATAACAAGGATAAGACAGAGATCTCAGAGCCTATTGTTGGTGATATGGGGTGTAGTCATAAGATGTACGCAGTGGTCAAGAACTGCTAGGTAGAGAATCAAAGTACAGTTAATGAGACTACAGGTAACATTATAGGCATTCCTACCTCCATTTTCTTTGATTTCGGTTCTTTTGATTATTTTATTGCACCATCTTTAGTAGAGTGATGGAGGATGGTGGTAGTTAGACAGGGTCATGGTTGGGATGTTGAGATGGCTTCTAGAGCTAATATCTCTGTAGACTCCTTAGTTAAGCAGTGTGTGGTGGATTTGGGACCTTTCACCACTACCTCAGATATTTGTATCCTTCCGTTAGGATCTTATGTAGTCATCTTGTGCAGATGATTTAGTGGTTGAGTCGGTGATATCATGGGTCAAGATACCCATTTATATTCGCACCATTTCCACTATGTAGCTTAAGCAGTGTGTGTGACGGGGTTGTCAGATGTATGATGTTACAGTCAGCGACAGATCAGAAGATGGGTCTAGTGGACCATCGCTAGATGATCACCCCATTTTGAGAGAGTTTGTAGATGTCTTTCCTGGGGAGGTACTAGGGTTACCACCCCCATGTGAGATTGATTTTCATATAGATCTAGTTCTGGGAGTAGAGCCTATCTCACGAGCACCTTATCCGATGACCACCCCAGAGCTCTGCAAGCTCAAGTTGCAGTTGGAGGTCCTCCTGGAGAAAGGCATTACCCATCCTAGTGTATCCCCTTGGGGTTTACCAATTATTTTTGTGAAGAAGAAGGATGGATCCTTGTGGTTGTGTATTGATAACCACTAGTTGAAAAAATTAATGATCAAGAATTGTTATCCCCTTCTGCGCATTGATGATTTGTTTAATCAGATGAAGGGAGCCACAACTTTCTCTAAGATAGACCTTAAGTTAGAATACCATCATTTGAGGATTTCGGAGGTGAACATTCATAAGACCACCTTCCATATGAGATATGGCCACTATGAGTTCATAGTGGTGCCTTTTGGTTTGACGAACACCCCCGCAGTGTTTACTAGTTTGATGAATGGGGTATTTAGGACCTTCTTAGATTACTTTGTGCTCATCTTCCTTGATGAAATTTTTATTTACTCACGTATGCGTGAGGAGCATGAGGGGAATATTTTCTAGGTTCTTCAATGTCTTCGAGAGCAATAACTTTACGTGAACTTGGATAAGTGTACATTCTTTTAGACGGAGGTGCAGTATTTGGGTCATATCATTTTTGGAAAAGGTATCACTATCGATCCTTCCAAGATTAGAGCTATTATGGATTATCCGGCATCCACTAATATGATGGAGGTGCCCAACTTCATGGGACTAGTAGGTTACTACAGGAGATTTTTTTAGGACTTCTCTCAGATTATGCACCCCATCACTTCCCTTCAGAGGAAAGGGAAGAATTTTTTTTGGTTGGACAGGTGTGAGTAGGCCTTAGGTACACTTAAGAAATGTCTCACTACAACATCTATTCTCACAGTGCTGGAAACACATGGTGATTTTTTCATTTACACGGATGCTTATTTAGTAGGGCTTGGAGGTGTGTTGATGCAGGAGGGTAGAGTAGTGGCTTTTGAATCTTGCAAACTCAAAGATTAAGAGCTTAAATATTTGACTCATAATCTTGATCTTGCGGTAGTTATGCATGCTTTAGTTTTATGGAGGCACTTTCTTCTTGGTCGGATATTCACACTTAGGACTAATCATTTGAGTCTTCGCCACCTCTTCACATAGCCCAATCTCAACGCTTGTTAGGGACGTTGGATGGAGTTTCTTTGTGAGTATGATATGGAGATAGAGCATGTGAAGGGGAAGGACAATGTGGTGGAAAATGCTCTTAGCAGATGGAGACATGTGGTTATGGATACTTCAGTGGACACAGATTTACGGAGTAGGATTCTTCAGCAACTTCCTCTTAACAGCTTCTACATTGCAGTTCGAGCAGAGATCAAGTCTTAGAGACCCCTTGAGGGGAAGTTTGATGGTTTATCATTAGAGGAAGATGGCCTCCTCAGGCATAGAGGTCAGATATATGTTCCCAAAGATGGAGGATTGAGGCAGGACATATTGACAGAGGCGCATCGTGTACCTTATTCAGCCCATCCTAGGATGAAGAAGATGTACACTACTTTGAGATAGTTGTATCACTGGAGAGGACTTCATAGAGACATGGCTCAATTTGTGTCGTGATGTTTAGAGTGCCAGAAAGTGAAGGTCAAGCATCAACATCCATCTTGCCTTCTCTTTCCTCATGCTATACCGAAATGGAAGCAGAATACAATTTCCGTGGACTTCATTGTTGGGCTACTGATGTCGAGATATCACCACGACAAAAGTGGCTCACTTTTCTTTGCTGATGACCACTTATACAGCTAGTGTAGTGGCATGGGTATATTTGGATGAGATTGTCAGGTTGCATGGGATTCCATGGAAGATCATAAGTGACTGCAATCCTCTATACACTTCCCATATTTGGACTACCATGTAGCATGCCCTTGGGATGAAGATCAATTTCAGCAGAGCATATCACCCTGAGATAGATGGATTGATGGAGCAGGTGAATAAAATTTTAGAGGACATGCTCAGGATGTATATGATGGATCAATCGTCTAGATGGGAGGAGTACCTGTACATGGTGGAGTTTTCCTACAATAGTAGTTTTTAGAGTTCTATAGGCATGGCTCGTTTTAAGGATTTGAATGGTAGAGAGTGCTGGACACCTATTAGTTGGGACAGGTTAGAGGAAAAGGTTTCTCTTGGACTAGATTTGTTGCAGGACATGGAGCAGCAGGTGGTTTTGATCCGACAGAGATTGTAGGAGGCACATGATAGGTAGTGTTATCACTGAATCACAGCACCCCTGGATGTTGATCAGATTTCTAGTTTGATCACTCTAAGCATCCAGTGTGATTGGATAACATGGGTACTATCTCCAAGTTGTGGGACTTGCTACTTGAGATAGACCTCCAGAGAAAGCTGGTTCTTGCTCCTAAACTACCTGCCACAATCTACTCTAATGCAGGAGAAACTAGCTATTCTAACCTAAAATTCCAAGGGACCAAAGAGAGAGAATGCATAAAATGAAATCCTACACTAAAGCGGTGATACACCAGAAAAAGAGGGTGTGAGAGTAATCTCCAAATGTGTGAAATACAGAGGCAAAGTGCACACTAGAAGAGGTGATGACAGTTCACCATAATCCAGCAAAATGCATTCACAGCAATATTCCAAGCACACACAATGATAATGAATTCCTACAATAACATAATAAATAGACACAATATACTTGTAGAAAGATTAAAGGGGCAAGAAGAATGCAAGGAAACACAGCAGGGGAAGATATATCCACAAACTGATATTTTATTGCTTCATGATATGCACAGTTCAATCTATTACAAGATAAGGGCCTGGATCACCATGCAAGGAGTCCACTACAAGGGCCTACAACACACTAGCTTCAAAAAGCAATTTTGACAGAGATTTGTTACCAAAAAACTCTCCCCTTTACAATGAGCCCAACACTCCAATTTATAGAAAAAATGAGAAGGAGAAGAGAAGGGAAAATGGAAATCCTGAAATCTGTCCTTCAACCACCTGTAAGAGGCATTAAATTGAGTGGAATGGTTATACCTTACTTGCAAAAGGCTCCCCATACTGTCTCATGTGCTGCAGTAGATAAAGAATGATGACCATGCCTCTTAATTGCACTCCCAGCTACCAAATAAAACACTGTTCTGAACCCGGCCACGTTTCCTTAAAAATATCAATCAATTTCTAATAAAATCTGGAATTTATTGATTTTTGTGCATCGGGCTCGGAACCACAATTCCAACGGTACCAATTTTGTGCGATTTCGTTGAGAAATGCAAAAGTTATGGCCTTCTGAGTGCGGGCAGCTGTTTTGGGCTTGGCAAGGGTTTTCTGTCATTTGACGGGAATGAGCATTGACTGACTGGAGCCGAATATGTTTCTTTTATTTAAATATATCTACCCTCATTAAAATTAATAAATCCATTTTTGTGGCATAGAGGACATCGTGCTCGTTCTAGAAAGTCCAATTTTATGAAAATCGGAGCTCGGAGTCAAAAGTTATGGCCGTTTGAAGTTTCTGGACCAAACGTTGACTTTTCTTCCCTGCCTTCGGCCATTTCGGCTTTTCGCATCCCGCGCATCTCTTTGTCCCATTTAGCACAGTGCTCCTTGTGCTGATTTTGGGTGAACCAGCCGGTTCGCACCCATTTGTCCCAAATGTCCCAGTTGTTTCGGAATGCTTGTTCCCATTTCGCCCGGTTCGGCCGGTTCGCGTACTCGCAGCCCATATGTCCCAATTGCTTCCGGGCCGTCTGGGACAAATTCACCCGGTTCGGCCGGTTCGCGCCCTTTTGTCCCAACTGTTCTGGGACAAACGTTCTCATTTCAGCCGATCCGGCCGGTTCGCGTACTTTTGGCCTGCGCGTCCCAGACTGTTTCGGGCTGCCTTGACTCATTTCGGCTGGTTCGGTCGGTTCACGTCTTTTTGTCCCGCACGTCCCTAAGGCGACCCTCTCAGCAGTTAGCCAATTTTTTCTCTTTTGGCCAGATCGACTTTTCGCGCCCGCCGTGAACTTTTGTCCCAGATGTCCCAATTGCTTCCGGGGCCGCCTGTGCTCATTTCGGCCGATCAGCGCCTTTTTGTCCCAACTGTCCCAAATGCTGCGAGGACTAGGACTTAGCCATTTTTCGTGATTTTTCCTGACCCGAGCTTGTTTTTGCAAATTTTTTCATTTTCTCAGAACTTGCTCTCTTCTACTTGGACAGGGGAGTTAGAAAAAATATGAGGGGACCCTAGAAATATGAATTTTTGCCTGGACTCAATATGATTGCTTGGGACAAAAGAATTTGATGCATGTTATCAAAATTACCTTGAGGGGTGAATTTTGGATAACAGGTAGAAGAAGTACATAGATCAGCATAGGACCGACCATAGTTTTGATGTGGGCATGAAGGTGTTCCTTCGTGCTAGGCCACATAAGAGCCCTATCCATTATGAAAAAGGTTCTAAGTTAGCTCCTAGATTTGTGGGTCCTTTTGAGCTCTTGGAGTGTATCGGCCCCTTGGCCTACCGTCTAGCATTTCCACTAAGCTTATCTCGTGTACATGATGTGTTTCATGTTTCAGTTCTTAAGAGATATGTTGCAGATCCTTCTCATGTGTTAGATTGGACTTCATTTCAAGTGCAGGATCATGGGAAGGTGATGGTGGAGCCCGTTTGCATCCTAGATTGCATGAACCTAAGCTTTCAAGGTAGAGAGGTTGATCAGGTCCGGGTGTAGTAGGATAGATATGATGAGACTACAGCTACATGGGAGGATGCTATTTTTCTACAAGTTCACTTTCCACATTTGTACCAAATACTTCCAAGAGGAAGTCGAGTCTAAGGGGATGGGTATGTAGTGCCCATTTCCCTTTGACACCGTTTTGATACTAATCATGATAATGCTGATTATGTTATAGACATGATTATGGACCTTATTATAGTATGATGATAGATGTAAATCATGGATTATTGTTGACATGATTCAGTTATGATGCATGATGATTATTAAAGGCATTTTGGATATTGATGATGATATACTGTTTGACATGGTTATATTATGGATGTTGTTCAGACATGTGATATTTGGATATTTTGAGTAGACCTAGAAATGGAAATTATTTGATAATGATATAGTTGTTGATAAAACTGTAAATGATATTGTTAGATTGCTTTGATGTTTTTGTGATTCATATATGTAAATGATTTTAGGGGTTATATTTATATTATTTTGGACATTCTGATATGGCCACAAGGTCAAAGGAGGTATTTGTGTTTTACATGTTAAAATATCATGACAAACATCAAGGGATTAGAGACCCACCACATTGGAATTCTAGAAAAATTCTACAAGGTCACCATGGCAACTTCTTTTGTTTGTGTGTGGTCATTTTGTTAGGGATAACCAAGGGGGGGGGGGGGGGGGGGGGGACCACCTTTAAATGTGACCAAAGGGTTATGTGTATTTATTTATTTGACCCTTTTGTTTAATGTTGCATGTGTTTATTTTGGGATGCATTTTCCCCTTTATTTATTTATTTATTAAATGTTGTATTAATATTGTGTGTAAGCATGTTGTTAATTTTGATTAATTAAAAGATATCATGTGAAAGTAATTAATAGAGTTGTTGGGCCTGATTTAAAGTGTTGTAAGAGATGTGTAAGTTGATTTTGGAGTATGAGACACTCCACCTTCTTGGAAATTTGAATTTTTCCTTGGAGGCTGAGTTTGGAGGATTGTGGGACAATTTAAAATTGTCCCATACCTATGAAATTTAATTACTAACCATACCTACAGTTGGAGAGTTGAGATTAGAATTTTGTAATGATTTTTGAGAAGGAAAATTGTAGGTTTTAATTGCACTTTTCTTACATGATTTAATTTCAGTCCTTTGGGGTGTGGGTTGGATTTGAGTAAGTAAATTGTCATATTATTCACCCACCTATTTATTGTGCATTGGAGAATGAAGTTGATTTTTGGGGTTGGGGTTGAGGATGTGTGATGTGGCATCCTACATGGATCCACCTCATCCCCTTCGCTTCCCTCTTCTATAAAATTTGAATCCCTTGCCTTATTTTGGGGTTGCTTCACCTTGGAGACTTCATTCTTGGGGGAAAATTATTTTGTTGTCTTAGAGCTCTTGCTTTGAATAAGTTTTTGGAACGATCTTGCATGCTTGTGTTTGGCTGATTTAGATTGTTTGCATTGGGATAAAGATTTATGTTTTGGATCTTGGAATAGATCCATCATGGAGAGGTAGGAGCTTGGCTCTTGAAATGCTTCTTTTTGTTTCTTTATGAAAATGTTAATGTGCGAATGTTTTGGCTTGTTTGTGGGTTGTTGGGTAGATGGCCTAGGAATGTTGTAGGAGAAGACTATGGGGATTATTTTGTGGGGGGAACAAGTGTTTTTTAGGGAGGTATATGAAAGAGGGTTTAAAACCCACAAGCAAGGATCATGAGGGATGACGTGCACATCAACAGATGTGCAAGAAACAATGTGAAGAGATCTCGGGAAGAGCGAGCATCAACCGAATGTGTATGCAAAGATTTGAAACATGGGCAGAACCTGATTAAGCCATAAAACTATCCTCTATCTCATAGATCCAAAAGGGTGTACATATAGGAGGTGTTGAGTAACCCCTAATGTTGCAATCATGACAACTCGAGTGGAGAGGGGGAGTTACATTCCCAGAATAGAAGTGTAACTCCCAATGACGCATATGATGCACTGATGCGTAAGAGAATCTCATGTTGAACCCTAAATGACACATGGACCTACGATCTCACCTAAGTGAGATGACTGTATGATGAAAAAGTGACAAGCGAGCTTGGGAATCTACAAGTAACTCTTCCTCGCACCCGACCTCCCGAGGTCATGCCGAGACAGCCGGTGGGGATGGAATATGCGTGGGATACAGACAAACTAGTTAGGAAATCTAATGTCTTCAACACGCACACGTGGAAATTGTGAATCTAAGGCAAAGAAGGCCCTCCTAACTTGAACTGGTGTGATAGATCGATCAGTGAGGATTACTGCTCAAAGGCTCCAATCAATATCGAGCTCTGGCGTGATTCGGTCTATAGGTTGTGGAATACGTGGAAAATGTCCTGGGATAGTTTCGTGTATATCTCCAGATAAGGTCATAGGGCAAATGGTATAATCGACTCTATGGGTGATTATCTGGCCTAGTCCAGAACTCCTTAGCTTTGTTAGCTGTTATGTCTAACCAGGATAACTATTCGATAATGATAGGTGGAAGTGGAGTAGATCTAAATACTAGTGTACGTAGGCCAACATCTATGTCTAATTCACCTATGGATTCGTTGGGCTGTGGGATTTGTGGGTCACACCCGTAGATTCATGGTTGTTGTGGTCCTGCTATGGTCATGTATGGAATCATTCCCTAATCCCTAGTATCCAGTAATCGTATGCTTTCTCAGCTTCTATATTCAAAATCAATAACTGTGTGATCTTCTCATAATATCTTACAGGCATTCGTGCAACCTAGATTCTTAGGCTGGTATCTATATCTATGAGAGCATCTCCTACGTCTAGCTGTGGAACCAAAGGATCACAATCAAATGTCTACTCTCTTTCAAACCCTTCTACAGTCATGTAGATATAAATCTAAGCTAATCTATAGTTTGGTTAATTTGACCAAAATGTGTGTGCTTGGTCGAGTCTTCTATGTTTAACCCGTGTAGTTGGAAACTGATTTGTTACAAGTTTACCGTTGTTCAGAAGACTTGGATCCTGAGATTCTGATCTATATCAGTTATGGCTGTGACGAGATTGGGTTGGGGCACGATTGGCTCGAATATGTATTCCCTGGGTTCTCTAGGTCCCGTGATTGTCATACAAATGCAATAATGAAAATTAATTGCAGCAAAGTGAAATTTAACTACGTTAAGTATATCTATAGCATATATGATTTCTCTATTTTTGTATTTTCCTATGAAATATTTGAACGAATTTAAAGAGTAACTATTTAATATATCTAGAAATTGATGATTTGGAATAACAAATTAAAACAAACAAGATAACCGAGTATAGCTATTTGTCTGTGCAACTATGAATCTATTCTAAATAATGAAATACTTGATCTAGTCTATTTGCAAAGACTCTCAATCCTACCTCAGAAGTGAGGAATGAATCATAGTCTCTCAGAAACTATCAACCCCACAGCTTCCTCGGCAATACCGAAAGTAAAATTGACTGAAATAAAGTGATTAACTACTCTATTTGATATGTTTCTAATCTATAACTTTAAAAGCTAGAACCTGGATTCTACATAATAGTGGCGAATCCAATGGTGTGTGTGATCTTGTCCCCTCAGTGTGATCTCCTCATTCTTTCGTGTTCACGTGGATCCAGAAAAGCGTGTAATGCTAGCATCAACAGAAGTAGATATTGGGACAAAGGCAGCTCAAGATACAAACTGAATACAATGCGAGTAGGAGAGGGATAGCGCAAGAGTACAGAGCTTGGCTTATGTAATTCCTAGCAGGAATTTATTGCGAGTCATGCAATATAAAATGTTTAGAACCTGAAACTATCCTGTTTGAAGAGCAAAACCTGCAACTTTAATGGCTTCCTATTGAAAGTAACTGCAATTTTACTCCAATGGATTGGATAAAATGTCAATAGCATTTGCACAAGATGGATATGTGGCTTACTAACAGCAAAACGACAAACTAAGCATGCAATGAAAGAAACCAGGAATTCTAAGCAAAATGAAAGACTAATCTATTGTAATGAGAAATTCAAACGCAAATTTGAGGGGCCATTTTCTTGAGCACAA
Source organism: Taxus chinensis (assembly GCA_019776745.2). NCBI lineage: Eukaryota > Viridiplantae > Streptophyta > Pinopsida > Cupressales > Taxaceae > Taxus > Taxus chinensis. Next base: position 610,025,611 of record CM034152.1, on the reverse strand, counting down.
GCAAACTATTTATAGCATTTGCATTTACCCAAGGTAAAAACCAAATAGAACTCTTAAACTATAAATAATGGCAAAACACTATTCCAAGGAACCAAAATCATTAATGCAATCTTATGGTGGTGAAAAAAAGTTGGTGAATCAGTTGATTTTTACGTGAGTCATGTTAAAATAGCTTTCTTGGAAAATGCGTAAAGGACCACCGCCCTAAGCAGGGCGGCGGTTACAGGACTGCCACCCTGTTCAGGGGTTGCGGTCACGAGACTGCCACACAGGCAGGGCAGTGGTTTTGTCACTGAAGAGCAGAAGGCCAAGAAAAGAGGGGAAAAGGGAAAAACAAAGCACGTGGGGGCTAAGTGGGGCATGCGGGATGTTAACGCATTCTTGGAGAGCTTTTCCGGATCCCAAACACCTTACGAGGAGACCTGTATCATCATTGGGGAGTTTGTTACATTGTTTTGGCAGCGCAGTACCCTACAATTTTGGGTACGTACATATTGCCCCCACGGAGAAGCGTTTTAGCCATGAAGAGGCATAAAACGGTGGGTCCGAGTATGGCAGTCCCAAAATGGGAAGTTTGAAAGTTATACCTGATACGTCCGTGTGTTGAAATGATGCCGTCCAAAATTCCTACCACCTGCAAAACGAGAAGAGAACTCAAGCGCAGATAGACACAATAATTTGGAAAATAAATTCTAAAATAATAGGAAACGAGAATGTACCATTCGTGTGGGGATAAAAAATTACCTCCGTCGGCGCTCCAAACCTGCAAAAAAAAAACATTTTAAAACAAGTCAGGTTTGTTATATATACGAAAGTGGGCCCATTTTCCTATTCATTTACACGAGTTGATTTGATTGATTCTGAGCTCTAGAACCCACGGTGATGGTTTCTTGCACGAGTAGAGTCGAAACGTTCGTGACGGGATAGTGATCATGCCTCCGTGAGCGGAACACCGACCCACGAGATCATAGGTTAGTTTTTTTAAATTTATCCTTTTTACCCTCTTAACTTTAAAATGCTAAAATATTTGTTGTGGGGGAGATAATTTTTAAAAATGCTAGTTTTAAAAGGTCCATCTAGGGGAGGTGCCTACTGGGTAGGCTTTGTTTTTAGCCAAAACGGTCCTTTTTTAGCATTTTTTAGGCTTTTTAAATTATAAAAACCACGTGGGTTTTCGGCACACGACAGCCACCCTGCCCAAGGCGGCAGTTACAGGACCGCCGCCTTGTTCAGTGTGGCGGTTACACGACCACCACCTTTAAGGTGGTGGTTACAAAACCACCTCCCTGCTCAGGGCAGCTGTTTTGCACAGAATGCCAAAAGTACATCTGTTTGAGATTGTTTTTATATTTTTAGAATTTCTACGTGTTTTCATGGTTTTTCTAATATCACCCGGATGCTAACTTTCTTTGTTTTGTGTGTTTTTGGGTGTATGCAGACGAGAGAGGAGTATATCCGGTGGAACTGAGAGAGGGAGTGTGACTGGATTCCAGGAGTACTAGATGCACTTTCACAGGATGAGTAGGACACTCTTCAGAGGGCCAGGATACTACGTATCTCACGCGTTCCTCATGTTGCACCCTCCAGTCATATTCTTTGTGACCTATTCTCCTATTGGGATGCTGATTGGAACACCTTCCGATTACCAGGGGTCCGCAGTGAGTGGACCATCACTTTGGAGGATGTTTATCACATTCTGGGGGTCCCGATCATTGGGAGACGTCTTACCCTTGAGACAACAGGTTCGCGGGGCCCAGATAGCATAGTGATCCACTTATCTGGGAGATGTAGTCATCTCCACGGCTTCGAAGAAGGGGGTCAAAGTTTGATCCATTCCTAGCTTGCCCATCCCCTTGCTTCGCCAGGCCATTATGGGGATCCTTGCCTCGAGACTGATCGGGGATAAGGGAGGAGACACACTGTTATACTGCTGGTCCCCCATCATTACACAGATAGAGGGACACGGCCGGATATATGCCTGGGGAGTAGATATTCTTAGGACTACCTACCACGATTTATATAGGGTAGTATGTTTATAGGGGCAGTCCTTGAGCCACCCAACCCTGGTCATGAGTTGGGTTTACGAGCACTTCATTCCTTATGGTAGAGGTGTAGAGGTGACAGATCCCGGAGCTGTGAGGGCAGCTAGATGGACAGATATGTCGGTGCTCCGAGCACCTCATCAGCCAGTTACTTCTCTGACCACTGTTGACATGGAGGCCACACCGTATCAGACTATGGCAGGTATATGGGGTGAGGAGGCTCTTACTTTGATCTCCTGCTCCACTACAGGGTAGCTTATTGACAGAGTGGGACGAGTGGAGATACACCCCTTTGGCCAAGTTCCTCAGCAGTTTGGCCTACCCTACATGGGCATGCTTCCCCTAGTAGCGCCAGTATATAGGTTAGTTCGAGAGCCCATAGGGGGTCCCAGAGGCCGGGGTTGGACAGTGGTTACTCCTGGCATTCCTATTGCGGCCAGGAGGGTAGTATGTGCTAGAGGGAGAGATGGTGCGCCTCAGGAACCCTTGCTTCAGATTGCCATGGGCCCTGCCCATAGTAGCGATGACCCCATTGACATAGACTCCGAGTCTGATGATTTTACAGGGGGAGAGACAGAGGAGGACAGTGATCCTGAGTGGCATGACACTCAGGATATTATGCAGGCAGTGAGGGCCGAGCGGAGTGTAGAGAGAGTTACTCTAGTTTCAGAGGAGCCACTCTCCCAGGGCCATGGCGGGGAGGATGAGTCTGTTGCGGGATGTTATGTTGCTCTAGTCACAGGAGCAGCACTCCAGTCAACGGTGGCATCCACGGCAGGTGCTAACCCTAGTGATCCATCCTGGAGGCCTGGTGATCCGAGTAAGTTACCATCCTTCCTTTTAATGTTTGTTTTTAGTTAGGATTTCCTTAATTGCTATCTCTCTTTTTGTTTTATCTTGTATTTCTAATCTCTTGTTTTGTTTCTAATTTGTTTTCTCCTTTGTTTGCAGAGACCGCCGATGAGTGGCGGGACTTGATTCATAGGGTATGCACCGATACCCTAATGATCCCCATGGAGAGGACGCGCGCAGAGTTGTTTGTGGACGTTGGGGATCCCTCAGTAGCTGGTAGGCATACTGATGTCTTTTCCATAGTCTGGCATGTGGCCAGGATGGTATCGACTCTCCGCATGGAGCTAGCGGGGTATAGGATAGCCGAGTGCTTGATGAGGAGTCATTCTCGTGGCAAGATTGCGGCTGCCCCTCAGGATCTTGAGCCCTCCGTGCACTCAAAGAACCAGCGTAGCCGGAGTCCTAGGCATGGGCGTGCACCTTCAGAGGGGTCTTGTAGGGATTAAGAAGCCACTTGGCTCTCCTAGATTTTGTATGATATATTCTTTTGTATATCCCGGGCTCTTTGAGCGTTTTTACCATGCTTAGCGCATGATGGCATTGTATAGAAACTTTGATCATTTATATATATATATATATATTATTTTTTTGGATCAAAACCCTTGGTATATATGGCTTACTTTCCATTTCTGTTTCTTCATGTGAGTTATGATGTTATGCATGTATGTTCCTTAGAATGTATGCAATGGAGAACAAATGATGCAAGTGTTTACTTTCCTTTTGTATTTTATGATGTTGATATATGATAATGTAGATATAATGTGATTTTGAATCTTAGTTTCTATAAGCAATTTTGGATACTTCATATTTGTTTTTGGCAAAGTGGTGAAGATAAGCTGATATGATGAGTAGATAAACCTGCCCCTACTCCTAACTCCACGCAACTAGTAAGATGCGAGGGCTCATCACCGAGAGTTGGGAAGGGCACAAGTTATGAAATGTGTTGAAATGATAGTGATGAAAGATAGACAAAGCTTTGGTGGAAAAAAAAATTAGGATGCCACAAGCCTACTCCACTCGAGTGACTTCATAGTTTTGGGATGCAACTTGCTTTGCGGTTTATCTAGACTTAGATCCGTAGATGGCCACATGGTAGAAAAAATCTGGGCTTTAGGATTTTGAACTCTCTTGGAATTTTGAGACATCCGATTCATTTGTTTTTGACTCAAGACTTCGAGATTTGAATTTTTTGTTTATGACCTTTTACATTTGTTTGTCAAGAGGACCCCCTACACTTTTCCCCATGCTACTAGTAAGAAGTGTGGGTTTATCACCGTGGGTAAAGCATAGGCAAGTAAGGGCATTTCCATCCTTTCCCAACCCTACATCACTAGTAAGAGACGCAAGCTCATCACCAAAGGTTGGTGGGGTAAGGAAATGTGTAAAATTAAAATTTTTTGTTTGATCAATATTTGACTTGTTTACTTGAATAAAATTTCAGTATGTGCTTATTTCCAAAGAGATATACATATGGGATAGATGTGACACCATGAAGCTTCTAGAATAGACCATAGGCAAGAGACCTATTCTAAGAAGAAACCAAAAGTGAGAATAAACCCGCAGATGTTGGCATGGTTACCGTTAAGACCTTGTCATATCTAGCTTTATTTGATGAAATGATTCTGAGATAGTTTGATGATACCATGGAAATGGAGAAGTATGATTAGAGTGTTTATGCCAACAACATCATGAGTTTGTAATGAATTGCTTTGAGAACAAATTCCTTGATCACACATTTTTTTGGTATGAAGCAAGCGGAAAAAATGATCTTAATCTATATGAATATGCAATGTAGATGTAATTATAGATAGCGCTAGTTGGTTACGCGTAGAATCGTTTGAGGTGTAGGGAATTGACTGTTTCGCCAAATTCCTCACCTTCTAGTGTACATAAGAGGTATGCCCCATTTCCATAGTCCTTCATGACTCGGTACGAGCCCAACCATCTGGGCCGGAACTTCCTTCCTTCGCCGGTCTTTTTGTCGATCCGGTTGTCTAGCCTTAGAACTAGATCACCTTCATATATGTCACGTTCATAGACTTTCTTGTTATACTGCCAGCACATCCGGTCAGCATAAACTCTGTGCCGCTGTTCAGCATCTAACCTAGCTTCATCTAGGCTTTTTAGTTGGGAAAGATGTGCTTCTCTATAAGCATCTTCATCTAGGAACCCTTGTAATGAAATGCGGAGACTAGGTATTTCAACCTCAAGCGGGAGAACTACTTCTTCCCCGAATACTAGCAAGAAAGGAGTCACTCCTGTTGGTGTTCTTATTGAGGTTCGGTGGGCCCATAAGGCCGGATATAACTTCAAATGACAATCTCGTTTGTTTTCTTTCACCGTTTTAAGGAGAATGGCTTTTAATGTTTTGTTTGTTGCCTCAGCCTGTCCATTGGCTTGAGGGTAATATAATGAAGCCGTATGATGGCTTATTTTAAATTTATTGCACAATTCGTGAACTTCGTCATTCTTAAAAGAAGTTCCATTATCTGAGATAATGATTTGCGGGACACCGTACCTACAAATGATTTGGTTCAAAATGAACTTGGCGATTACAGAACCCGGTACAGTAGTAAGAGGCATAGCCTCTACCCACTTGGTAAAATATTCAGTGGCCGTGATTATAAAATTATGGCCATCTGTGGATAAGGGAGAGAATTTCCCTATCAAATCTAGGCCCCATGTGGAAAAGGGCCACGGAGTAGCGATCGGTTGTAGAGCTTGTGCTGGCATGTGAATCTCATGGGAGAATTCTTGACACTTATGACATCTGTGTACAAACTCTACTGCGTCGTGTTCTAGAGTGGGCAAGAAATAGCCCATTCAATGTATTTTACGAGTGGTGGCATGGCCACCAAAGTGACCCCCACACATTCCACTGTGAGATTCATGGAGAATATTCTTGGATTCTTCTGTGTCGACACATCTTAGAAGCATTCCATCGAATGCTTTTCGATAGAGCACTTGCTCTATAATGACGTATTTTGCTACGATAATGCGTAACCCGCCTTCTTTGTTGTGGAGTAGCACTTTCTGGATACGTATGGTCCATGATATAATTAATGATATCAGTGTAACAAGGACACTCAGAGATAGGAGGTCTGGTTTCAATGTAGTATACACACTCATCTGGAAAATCCAGATCTACTAGATCACCTCCATCTAATGGGTTATCAGCTAACCAATCCATGATGATTTGTCCCTTAACGGACTTCTGATTTACAAATGTTAATTCAAATTCTCCCATTAAGGTTATAAAATTCCAGCCTTCTTAGACAAGGACCCTTGTGTGAGGAAAGTTCGTAAATGGTCCGTTTTTACCATGACCCTTGTTTCTTGATTTAGCATATAATGTCTTAAGTATTTGGTTGCAAAGACTATAGCGAGGCATTCTCGTTCTACTTGTGTATAATGTGTTTCATAGTCGAGTAACGTTTGGCTAATGAAATAGATCGTGCGTTCTCTCTTGTCATCGTCTTCTTGAGCCAGCATACAGGCTAGCGAGACATTGGTAGCTCATGAATATAAAATTAACGGGCAATCTGGTTTAGGTGGCATTAGCGTAGGTGGTGACAACAAGAAATGCTTAACTTCATTGAAAGATTCATTGCAGTCTTCGGTCCAATCAATGCTATAGTCTTTCTTGAGTAGATTGTTGATTGGATGAATGGCGAAACTTAAGTCTGGGATGAATCTCTGGATTGCACCAAGCTTTCCGAGAAATGACCTGATTCCAGATTCATCCGAGGGTGGGACCATTTCAAGGACAGCCCAAATTTTGGTTGGGTCAACATCGATCCCGCGTGATGATATAATGTAACCTAGGAGCTTCCCTCTTGTTACACCAAAGATGCATTTTTCTGGATTTAGCGTGACTCCGTATTCTATCAGACGTGAAAGAATGACACGAAGTACTTCCGGATGGTCACAACACTTCTTGGCCTTAGCCAACAAGTCATCTACATGGGATTCCACAATTTTATGAATAAGATCATGAAATATATATGTCATAGCTCACTGGTATGTAGCACCAGCGTTCTTGAGACCAAATGGCATAACAGCATAGCAATAGGTTCCCCAAGGAGTTATGAACGTGGTTTTAGCTTGATCTTGTTCAAATATTCTGATTTGATTGTATCCTGAGAATCCATCCATGAGAGACAAAAGTTCAAATCTAGATGTTGCATCAACAATGACATCAATGGATGGCAACGGGAAGTCATCTTTAGGACACGCTTTGTTAATGTCTCAGAAATCTATGCAGATGCATATCTTCCCATTTTTTTTTTTTAGAACGGGAACGATATTAGATACCCATTGAGAGTAATCGAACTGGTTTGATGAATCCTACTTGGAGGAGCTTTATCACCTCCTCTTTCACCATGAGAGCTACCTTAGGTTTCATTGGTCTCAATTTTTGTTTAATTGGCTTTGCATCTGATTTAGTGACGAGGTTATGTACCGTAATGTGCGGTGCAACTCCTGTCATTTCTTTATAACTAAATGCGAAAGCCTTCTGATGTTCTTTGAGGATTCGAGTGTGTATTTCTACTTCTGATGGAGTTAACGAGGATCCTAGTTTTAAGATCCTTGGTTCATCCTCTGTTCTGATGTTAATATCAATTGTTTCTTCGATTAAAGAAGCGTTACCTTCTTCAAACTCAGGTGGGGCTGGAGGTAAATCTAAATCGTCTCCATTCTCGACTGAGTATATGCTAAGCTTCTTTTGTGGGGGAAGCTCCATCATAGGATTTCCGAAGTAGGAAGATGAATGCGGGATTAAGGACACATCTATCACGTGATGGGAGAGATGTAATGCCGTGTAGGTGTTTAAGTAATTTAGAGTGGTTGTATCACTATCAATGTGTTTTAGGATAGTAGATTTGTCCTCATCTTCGTTCATTAAAAGAGGGGGTTGACATTGCTTTTACCAATGGTTCAGTACAAAGGGACACCATGAAACAGGTATCTTGGAATTCATTGTTTGGAGTGAAGCGTGATTCTGAGGTTTCTATTGAATCAGTGAGAATATTTTTCTCTCGTGGGATTGCTTCAATTGATATGAAGTCAAACTCCTTGCTTAAATCTAATACAGCTATTTTGTAAAGTTGTAAGTGCTCGGCTCTAGTTTCATATACTTCAAAGACTTGGTTTGCTACCAATTGCGAGTCTCCTAACACTCTGATGTTATCTACACCGATTCTCTTAGCTAAGATGAGGCCAAGGAGGAGGGCTTCGTACTCAGTGCCATTGTTTGTGCATTCAAAATTTAGTTTGAAGGAGAATGGTAGAACTCTTCCCTCGGGAGAAGTAAGGATTATACCTGCCCCAGCTCCATAACGACATCTAGCTCCATCAAAATGGAGAGTCCAATATTTAGCTGGGAGTATAGATGTTGGGATATTTGTTGTGTTAACATCTTCTACCTCTACCATGCAGAGATCTACCGCTGGGAGAGAACTGACACCTAGGGAATATCCCACACCTACAAAATCAAATGGTAGGAACATTGGTAGATCCTGTTCTAATAATTCAAAAAATTTTGTAGTAGTTCCTAATGATACTATTTCTACAGTGTTAGCCTCATTTTTGGGGGTTGGGGTTGCCTTGGCTAGGCTCATAGTTTCAAGATCTATCGTAGGTACCAACTTTTCTTCTGGTTTTGCGTTGGTAGGTTTATTAAGTTGGTTTGTTGGGAGTTCAAACTCCAAGTGCACGCCTGGTCTTTTCTTTAAGTCAGCTAGGTGTACATCGAATGGATTTGGATCACCTTTGGCTATGAACACTTTTCCTAAATGCAAGAACCTTACTTCTTGAAATAGCGTAGAAGGGATTGCCTTCATACGGTGTATCCATGGTCGGCCGAGGATCATATTATAGTTAGTTTCCCGATCTATAATATAAAACTCAGTCAGGATGGTTTTGGGTCCTAAGGTGACCGGTAATATTATAGTTCCAATCAAGGTGGCTTTAAGGCTATCATAGCCTCTTAGTGTGTTTCAAGTTGTGGAAACAATTTGTTTCTCCATACCCTAGCTTTTGAAGGAAAGAGAAGGGGACTATGTTGACCGCTGCCCCATCGTCTACCATTGCATGCTTTACATAGTTGTTATAAATCCATACTTGCAAATGTAAGGCTGGATCGCCTCGGCGTGCGATCTCAGCATCTATCGGCATTTTGTTTATTTCGAATATGAATTCGACATCTTTATCCACCTGCCCCTAGAGGATGAACATCAAAGTCTATGTGATTTACCTATGTTTCAGGAGGTGGGGTGATGTTAATTAAATGACCTAAACCTAATGCCTCTAAAAGAGTGGCCCTGTGAGCAGGAGATTTCTTTAGTAAGTCTAAAAATGAAATGTGCGAGAAGGTTTTTGTTAGGTCATTAATTAAATCATAGGCACCCACAGGTTTTGCTACTATTTGTTGGATGTTATCTGTCCCTGGCAGGTGGCTTGGACTTGGCTGAGAGGAATACTCTCGTGTCCTTGTTACAGCCTCTACGGGTAATTCGGCATCTAACTCCACTAAGACGACTATCTTAGGTCATGGCTGACTTCCTAATTATGGTGCAACTAATGGATTTAGCGAAGTTGAAGCTTCATGATCATTGTTTCCTATCATTACGCTCTTGTTTGTCCCAGTTAGATTTAACCTATTGTTATCGTGATTTGGGAGTGGATCATTGAAGATCTTGAGGGGTGCGTTTTGAGGGGAAACCGCCCCTGCAAAAGTTATTTGATGTTGGTGACATAGGATCTGCCAAAAACATATCTATGAAAAGTTGTATCTGTTCTTCTGGCAAGCGTTGCATGAATTTATTATAGTCACGGCACGTTCTAGTGTCGTGGCCTTGAATTTTATGGAAACCACAATACGAATTAGGATTTTAATTCCTAGTTTGTTGGTTTGGTGTGTATTGTGGCCCAAAACTTTGACCAAAACCGTTGCCTATTAAGGTTTTGCATTTACTGTTTTTGATTTTGATTCTGGTTTTGATAACCAGTTGAGCTTTGGCTTGAACCCTGTGTAAGGTTTTGCCATCATTGTTGTTGTTGTTACTGTGGATGATTAAAATCTACTGCATTGACTGTTGGGGTAAGGTTGTTGTTTCGTTGATTGTTTATTTGTGGTGGAGTATTCACAACGTTTGTCTTTCTAGCCTAATCAGTTACTCCATCCGTTGTTACGCCACGATTTTTATTAAGGACTTTAGGTCCTTGATTGACATTCGTGGTAGTAGGATAAGTTGTAGTGTTCTGGTTGGAGGTGATTAACCTCCCATTTGCTCCATATGTTTTGCGGCCACTATCAATTGCCGCTTGATCTATTCGGAGAGCACTTTCAAGTACTTCATCGTAAGTTCTTAGTGGGAACTTCTGGACTTCTTCCTTCACTTCTCTGCTAAGAGAATGAAGGAATAAATCACATAGTTCCATCTGATCCATGTTTGGAGCACTTGCCAAAGAATAAAGAACTGTACGCCACCTCTGGATGAAATGGGCGACAGATTCATTGTGTTCTTGCTTGATGTGTAAAAATTCCCTCGATTCATGTTCTTAATAGTTTGTTCATGTCAAATGCCTTGATGAACTCTGAAATGAGTTGCTTGAATGAATGGATGGAAGCCTCAGGTATTCTATAATACCAGTTGAGAGCGATGCCTTCCAAGGTTTTTGGGAATATTTTAGCAACAACCCCATCCCAAGGGAGTAATTCTCGAATGGCTGTAGCGTAAGCCTTGATATGTGCATTCAGATCTCCCTCACCTTTGTACTTTGGTAAATCGGGAAGAGGTCTTGGAAGCATGACGCTTTGTATGGTGAAATCTAAAGGCTCTTTCAAGTATTCTGAATATGTCCCTATCGCATAGGTTTCGACCATTGATGGTGCCTGTTGAGGGAGCGGTGGTGGAATGGGTTGTTGACATGGCATAGCGTACATGTTAGCGGGGGCGTAAGGAAACCCCTGTGTTTGAGGAACCATGCCGGGAGAGGAGAACATATCCCCTTGTGGTGATTTGGAGTAATATGTTTAAGTATGTAGGGGTATTGTCCAAAAATGGATTACTTTGTATTAGACCAGGAGGAGCGGTGTTAGAAATGGTAGCTCTTGTTGGGGTTTTTTGTGAATACTGAGGAGTCATGCCTAACATACCTACTCCTGTGAGGAGGTCTATCTTGGCTAGGATGGTGTGGAGGATTAGGAACTTTCTGCCTACATGAATTGAGAATTTTGACTTGCTTGGGCAAGTTCTAACTCCCTAACCTTTTATACTAGAGTTTTAAATGACTTTATTTGGTGAAGTCTCGATACTTTGCCTTGGTAGTGTTTTGTTGTGTATTCATGGTATTGTATAGGCATGTGATATCCTACTATGAACTGATCGCTTCCCTGGCAAGTTTCTCTGAGGGCATTTTCTGTATACAGTGGCATAGAGGTATTTTCTTGAAAAAATACCTCGGGTTGTGTTTGTAAACCTCCTATAGGTGTGTACATACCTCGAGAACGTTGTTCATTCCTGGCATAACGTACCGAATGTTCATCATATAAACCTAGGGTATGAGTCTGATTGTATACTAATTTGTGGTCTAAGTAGTACCTGAGGAGACGAACTTGATTCTCCTGTGAGCGTCATATTGTTCGAGCCTGAAGGCTCTGTTTTCCATGTTTGAGAAAACTGATCCAACTCCTCTGTTCGAAGGGATGAGGTATATCTAATCTTCAGAGTTTGTGTTGACAAATTGTTAGTTGAGTAGTTATCACCCCATACTGAGAGTGAGGGTGATGATTGTTTATTATGTTGGGCGTAGTATGCCTCAAGACCCAAGAGGGGTCTGCCATATGCATCGAATCCTGACATATTCGGGGGGTATATGAATACCCACAGAATAATGGGAAGGACCAAGGTGATGGTGAAAGATGATGAGGTAATAAAGATGAAAGAGTCACTTTTAATTTGAAAGAACTAGTAGAAATATGACTCCAGACCAGAAAGTAGAAAGCTTCACGTCGGGTTCACCAATTTTGTACGACAGAAAAGTGACAAGTGAGCTTGGGAATCTACAAGTAAATCTTCCTCGCACCCGACCTCCCGAGGTCGTGCCGAGACAACCGGTGGGGATGGAATATACGTGGGATACAGAAAAACTAGTTAGGAAATCTAATGTCTTCGACACGCACTGGTGGAAATTACGAATCTAAGGCAAAGAAGGCCCTCCTAAATTAAACTGGTGTGATAGATTGATCAGCAAGGATGACTGCTCGAAGGCTCCAATCAATATCGAGCTCTGGCATGATTCGGTCTATAGGTTGTCGAATATGTGGAAAATGTCCTGGGATAGTTTCGTGTATATCTCCAGATAAGGTCATAGGGTAGATGGTATAATTAACTCTATGGGCAATTCTATGGCCTAGTACAGAACTCCTTAGCTTTGTTAGCTGCTATGTCTAACCAGGATAACTGTTCGATAATTATAGGTGGAAGTGGAGTGGATCTAAATACTAGTGTACGTAGGCCAACATCTATGTCTAATTCACCTATGGATTCGTTGGGCTATGGGATTTGTGGGTCACAACCGTAGATTTGTGGTTGTTGCGGTCCTACTATGGTCATGTATGGAATCAGTCCCTAATCCCTAGTATCGAGTAATCATATGCTTTCTCAGCTTCTATATTCAGAATCAATAACTGTGTGATGTTCTCAGAATATCTTACAAGCGTTCGTGTAACCTCGATTCTTAGGCTGGTATCTATTTCTGTGAGAGTGTCTCCTGCGTCTGGCTCTGGAACCAAAGGATCACAATCAAATGTTTGCTCTCTTTGAAACCCTTCTACAGTCATGTAGATATAAATCTAAGGTAATCTATAGTTTGGTTTATTTTACCAAAATGTGTGTGTTCGGTCGTCTTCTATGTTTAACCCATGTAGTTCGAAACTGATTTGTTGCAAGTTTACCGTTGTTCGGAAGACTTGGATCCTGAGATTCTGATCTATATCAGTTATGGCTATGACGAGATTGGGTTGGGGCACGATAGGCTCGAATATGTATTCCCTAGGTTCTCTAGGTCGTGTGATTGTCGTACAAAAGCAACAATGAAAATTAACTGCAGCAAAGTGAAATGTAACTATGTTAAGTATATCTATAGCATATATGATTTCTCTATTTTTTGTATTTTCTGATGAACTATTCGAACGAATTTAAAGAGTAACTATTTAATTTATCTAGAAATTGATGATTTAGAATAACAAATTAAAACAAACAAGATAACCGAGTATAGCTATTTGTCTGTGCAATTGTGAATCTATTCTAAAATAATGAAATACTTGATCTAGTCTATTTGCAAGACTCTCGATCCTACCTCAGAAGTGAGGAATGAATCATAGTCCTCAGAAACTATCAATCCCCCACAGCTTCCCCGGCAAATACGAAAGTAAAAATTGACTGAAATAAAGTGATTAACTACTCTATTGATATGTTTTCTAATTTATAAATTTGAAAGCTAGAACCTGGATTCTACAGAATAGTGGTGAATCCAATGATGTTTGTGATCTTGTCCCCTCAGTGTAATCTCCTCATTCCTTCGTGTTCACGTGGATCCAGAAAAGCGTGTAATGCTAGCATCAACAGAAGTAGATATTGGGACAAAGGCAGCTCAAGATACAGACTGAATACAATGTGAGTAGGAGAGGGATAGCGCAAGAGTACAGAGCTTGGCTTATGTAATTCCTAGTGGGATTTATTACGAGTCATGCAATATAAAATGTGCAGGACCTGAAACTATTCTGTTTGAGGAGCAAAACCTGTAACTTTAATGGCTTCCTATTGAAAACACCTGCAATTGTACTCCAATGGATTGGATAAAATGTCAACAACATTTGTACAAGATGGATATGTGGCTTACTAACAGCAAAACGAGAATAACTAAGCATGCAATGAAAGAAACTAGGAATTCTAAGTAAAATGAAAGACTAATCTATTGTAATGAGAAATTCATAGGCAAATTTGAGGGGCCATTTGCTTGAGCACAAGCCAACTATTTATAGCATTTGCATTTACCCAAGGTAAAAAACAAATAGAACTCTTAAACTATAAACAATGGCAAAACACTATTCCAGGGAACCATTATCATTAATGCAAGCTTATGGTGGTGAAAAAAAGCTAGTGAATCACTGATTTTTACGTGAGTTGTGTTAAAAGAGCTTTCTGGAAAACACGTAAAGGACTGCCACCTTGAGTAGGATGGTAGTTACAGGACCGCCGTCTTGTTTAGGGTTGCGGTCACGAGACCGCCGCCTAGGCAGGGCAGCGGTTTCGTCACTGAAGAGCAGAAGGCCAAGAAAAGAGGAGAAAATGGAAAAACAAAGCACGCGGGGGCTAAGTAGGGCATGTGGGATGTTAACGCATTCTTGGAGAGATTTTCCAGATTCTGAACACCTTGCGAGGAGACCTGTATCATCATTGGGGAGCGTGTTACGTTGTTCTGGTAGTGCAGTACCCTATAATTTTGGGTACGTACAATGACTCACCTAACGATGTGGAAAATAATAAATACCAACACCCCCCCTTCATCGTAACTTAGGATGAGGCGGTAAGTCAAAAACGAGAAATGGGTCTCGGCACAAAGCTTGATGAGGTACCCACACATAAGAAAAAGGTCCCAAGTAGTGAAGGAAAACCTAGTGGGAAAAACATCCACCACAAGAGAACAAAACACTCTCTAATCTAAGAAATATGCTGAATATGGGTCCTAGATCTAGACAAGCTTGAAAAGTTACCCATGTACAAATAGGCAATCTCTTGAAAAGAAGAAGAAGAGAGAAGAAGAAGGAGATGAGAGGAATGCAGAAGATGCCATGGACAGATCTAAACTCTGCAGCTGTAGGAGGTCTCCCAAAAGAATGTCGATGACAAGATCCTCTACCTCTAGACTGAAGAAGAGCCACCTGCACAGAACTATGTGCCTACCCTTAGGAAGGATAGAGATGGAGTTCTAGAAGTCTTCCCACTCCACAAAGGAAACCGAAGGCAGCAACATGATGAACTCTACGTCTGGTCCATGAAAGTGTGACATAGGTCTAGCAAGTGAGTGCGAAGCAACCAAAGGTAACTGTCATGAGTGCAGAACTATCAAAGTATGAAGCCATGAAGAGTGAAACACCAATAGAAAGGATTTCCAGGTGATGTGAACGGTAACATAACCCCCAAACACAGAAAGGGATCCATAAGAAGGGGTGGTGGGTGGATCATGAAGGCTTTGAATGTGAAGTGAAGGATTCCCGAAGGGGAACTCCAACAACACAGATGATGAAATCTTGGATGAAACACCTGTAGATGGATGAGGGGACCTGTTAATACATCACAAGCTGTACTTTGAAAAAGACAATAAGGTCAAGTAGATGCTTATCCAAACGAGGGATCTCAACAAACAGAAGATCGATGTTAGATAGGATGGTGGAACAGTCATCCAATGAGGTAAAAGGAGTGAAAATGGGGCCTCACACACAAAAGTGGAAAAGAGATGGGTTGTTGTGATGGACTATATAAGAGTGATAGGAGACTTACTCGATATGATGAGATGGGAAAGGGTGAAACACTCTCTGGAATAGTGCGAGGAGGAGAAGAGTCCTCTATAGGGCTCTCAACATTAGAATTGGGTAAACCAATCTATCATCAGAATTGGAAACCAAAGTGATTCTGTGTCCAAATGGAACTGTCATCACATAAGAAAGAAAGGAGACAACTGAATAATAGCAGCAAACAAAGGTGACAGATGTGAATGGTCCATAGAAGGATAGAGAATGCTCCAGACCTAATGGGGGTGGAGGTGGATTGAGTCTGCCCGTGTGAAACCAGAGGAAAACGAGAGGAATGCATAATTATGTGACCAAAGAATGTCACAAGTGTCAAGGAAGTCCTCAGATGACGATGTTAGTTGCGTGCAGGAACTGGCCCAAGAAAAGAAGGGTTAAAGACCTCATGGAGAAGTAATGTTCCATGGAAGCTGACAAGCTGCAATGGTCCTCTCTCGGTGAGAAGTGGCGGAGCGTATTAAGGCGATCCTATGACGCTCAAAGTATAGAAGAGCACTTCCATGATGCCAGAATGAAAAAGTGAAAGGTTGAAAAAAAGCAGACGTCAAACCTAGCCAATAATGCATCGCGTGTTTAAAATGCAAGATACTAGGCAACCCCCCCAGAAGTGACATTTATAAAGTAGTGGGTATAAAAAGACATGCATCAGTAGATGCAAACCATCATGCAATTTGACAAAAAAGTGCTAAAGAACAAACAATGAGATGCGAGTCAAAAGATTCTATGTCATTTTATTACAATTCTCGCAACTGATGGAAAAAGCCAATAAATTAAACACGGCAAACTGATTAAAAACATGATCGAACAATGGGTGGGTTTGTGTTTGTAAAGGGTGTAGTGTGACTGCTCTTTGGAAACGGACATAAAATTGTAAGAATGGGTTTTTTTCTTGCAAGGGGGTTAGCCTCCTGCCCACCCCGAACCTGCCCTCCGTCTCGACACACGAAAATGAAGGGACATAAAACAAGAAAATAAAGCCTAAAAAATGAGACAATGCATGAAGGAAGGTTTTGCCTCAATAATTTTTTAAAACAAGGATTTTTTAACTGGGAAACAATTTAAAAGGGGAAGATATGACTTTTAAGGGGGGGAGGGTAGCATGTGTGGAGGTGTCTGCTCTAACTCAGTCACGTGCCATGTAACAGTGTGGAGGCAGCAGCGTAGGTAGAGATTAAAATATTTGTTTGGAATGTTATCTGTCCCGGTAGGTGGGCTTTTGACTTGGCTAGGGAATACTCTCATTTCCTTGTTTACACTACCTCTATGGGGTCATTTGGATCTACTCCACTAAGCTGAATATCTTAGTTCATGGCTGACTTCCTAAATTGTGGCGCATAATGGATTTAAGAAGTTTAAGCTTTCATGATCATTGTTCCACTAGGCCTTAACGGGCAAGAGAGACATGGACGGGTTGGGTCTCGGGAATGATAAAGGCAAGGGTTGTTTGTGACCCATTCGGTCATATTAACTATTGTTTCCAATTCACAGTTTGGGGATTGGATCATTGAAGATCTTGAGGATGCGTTTTGGAGGGAACTGCCCCTGCAGAGAATAATTTGAATGTGGGCGACTAGATCTCCCACACAAATACTATGAATTTTCTTGGTCTTCGGTCAAGCGTTGCATGCATTAGTGTAGTCATGGAACGTTCTGAACTAAAGGTGTCGTGGCCCTATTTTATGGACCCACAATAACTAATTAGTATTGTAATTCCTAGTTTGTTGGTTTTGGATGCGTATTGTTTCCCACAACTTGACCACCCGTTTGCCTCATTAAAGGTTTTGGCATGTTGCTATCTATATGATTTTGCTTGCTCCGTTTTATACCAGTTGAGATTTGGCTTTAACCCGTTTAAGGTTTTTGGGGCCATCCGGTTGTTGTGTTTGCTAGGGGATGATTGAAAATCTACTGCATTGATTGTTGGGTAAGGGTTTTGTTTCATTGATTATTTATTTGTGTGTGGGTACTTTATAAGCGTTTGTCTTCTAGCGACTAATCATTTACACCATCTGTTGTTACGACGTGGAGGTGGTAATTAGATTAAGGCCTTAGGTCATTGATGACCTTCGTGGTAGTAGGGATAAGTTGTAGTAGTTCTAGGTTTGAGGTGATTACCTCCCGGTTGCTCCATCTGTTTTTGCGGCCACTATCAATAATGCCACTTATCCTAATTCAGAGAGTTCTTTCAAGTACTTCCTCATAATTGCTTAGTGGGGAACTCTATACTCTTCTTCACTGACTTTTTCTTGCTAATATTAATGCAAGGAATAAATTACATAGTTCCATCTGATCCATGTTGGAGCACTTGTCCGGAATAAAGAACTGTACGCCACCAATCAAGATTAAATTGGCAACAAATTACATTGTTTTCTTGCTTGATTTGTAAAAATTCCCTGATTCCTATTCTTACTAGTTTTGCATTTCACATGCCTTTCATTACCTCTGAACATGAGTTTGCTTGATGAATGGATTGGAATGCCTCAGGTTTCTATAATAACCAGTTAGAGATGATGCTTCCAAAGGTTTTTGGAATATTTTAGGCCAACAACCCATCCCAATGTAGTACTTCTCGCATGGAGGTAAGCTTAGCCCTTGATATGTGACCATAAGTCAATCATCACCTCACCGATTTAGTACTTAGTAATCAGAAAGAGGTCTTCAAAAAAGGAAGCATGCGTTTCCCTCTGTTGAAATCTAAAGGCTCTTTCAAGTACTCTGAAATATATTCCCTCTCAGCAAAGGTTTCGACATTATGGTGCCATTGAGGGAGAGGTGGTGGAATGGTTGTAGAACATGGCATAAAGCGTACATGTTAGCAGGGTGTAAGAAACCCCCTGTATTTTGAGGAACCATGCCGGGAAGAGGAGAACCATATCCCCTGTGGTGATTTGGAGTACATGTTTAAGTATGAGGGTATTGGCCAAAAATGATTAACTTTGTATAGTAGAACCAGAGAGAGCGGTGTTATAAATGGCAGCTCTTGTTGGGGTTTTGTTGTGAATACTGAGGAGTCATGCCCTAACGTGCGTACTCCATGAGGAGGTCTAGTCTTGTCTATGATGAGTTCGAGGATGAGGACTTCCTGCCTGCCAAGAATTGGAATTTTGACTGCTTGGGAAAAGTTCTAACCCCCTAACCCTTTTCTATAGAGTTGAATGACTTCATTTTGTGAAGTCCTAATAATTTTTCTGGTGGCGTTTGTTAATATCATGGTGTTTATAGGCATGTCATATCCTGCTATGAACTGATCACTCCTGCCTGCCAATTTTTCTCCGAGGGTATTTTCTACTATGCAGTGGCAATGAGGTATTTTCCCTCAAAAAAGACCTTGGTTGTGTTTGTAAACCTCCTATAGGTGGGTACATCCTCAGAATGTTGTTCATGTCCTGGCATACGTACCGAATGTTTCTCTTACCCAGAAACCCATGTATGAGTCTGATTGTATCCTAATTTGTGGTCTAAGTAGTACCTGAGGATACGAACTTGATTCTCCTGTGAGCGTCATATTGTTTCGACCTGAAGAGCTCTGTTTTCCATGTTTGAGAAAACTGATCCTACTCCTCTGTCGAAGGGATGAAGTCTATCTTATCTTCAGCAGTTTGTGTTTACAACTTGTTAGTTGAGTAGTTAGCACCCCCATACTGATAGGAGGAGGGTGATGATTGTTTATTATGTGGGCCTTAGTATGCCTCAAGACCCAGAGGGGTCGCCATATCATCGAATCCTGACCTCTATTCGGGGATATGAATAACCACAGAAATGAATGGTGACGGAACCATGTGATGGTGAAAGATGATGGGTAAGTAAAATGAAGAGTCACTTTTAATTTGAAAGAACTAGTAAACTATTGACTCCAGCCAGAAAGTGAAAGCTTCACGTCGGGTCTGTTCACCAATTTGTACGACGAAAGTGACAAGTGAGCTTGGAATCTACAAGTAAATCTTCCTCGCACCGCGCCCATCCCGAGTTCGTGCCGAGAACAACCGGTGGGAGGGAATTAGTACGTGAATAGAACAGGAGCGAGACTAGTTGAAATACTAAAGGATGGTCTTCATCACAACAGCACTTTTGGGAAGAATTACTAATCTAAGGCAAATAAGGCTCACTAAAATTAAAGAACTGGTGTTATACGATTGGAATTCACTGCAAGGATGACTTCTGCTGGGGCGAAGGCGTCACATCAATAGCGTGGAGCTCTGGCATTATTAACGGAAGGGGGGTCTATATGGTTGTCGAATAGTGGAAATGTCCCTGGGATAGTTTTTTCGGTAATATCTCCAGAAAGGTCATAGGGTAGATGGTATAATTAACTTAGGGCAATTCGATGGCCTAGTACACCAGACTCCTTAGCTTTGTTAGCTGCTTGTCTAACCCGATAAACTGTTCGATAATTATAGGTGGAAGTGGAGTGGTCTAAATACTAGTGTACGTGCCAACATCCTATGTCCTAATTCACCTATGGATTCGTGTCTATGGATTTTGGTTGGTCACAACCGTAGATTTGTGGTTGTTTGCGGTCTACTATGGTGTCATGTGTGGAATCAGTCCCTAATCCCAGTATCGCGTAATCCTAGTCTTTCTCAAGCTGTCTAATTCATAATCAATACGGTGTAGTTCTCAGAATTCGAAAAAAAACTTATACCAAGCGGTAGAAAAATAAAAAGTGTAACCTCGCTTCTAGTAGGCTGGATATCTCTTGTTCGTGAGTGAGAGTGTCTCCTGCGTCTGGCTCTGACCAATAAGGGATCACAATCAATGATTTTGCTTCTCTTGAAACCTTCGCCAGTCACTAGTAGATTAAATCTAAGGTAATCTATGTTGTTTGATTTTACCAAAATGTGTGTGTTCGGGGACAGAAATCGTCTCTATGTTAAATACCCATTAGTCGAAACTGATCTGTTGCAAAAGTTTACCGTGTTCTGAAGAACTTGGCTCCTGAGATTCAACGATCTATATCAGTTATGGCTATGACAAAGAATTGGGTGGGCCACGAGAGACCATCGAATATGTAATTCCCTATAGGCTTTCTTCTAGTTCGGGTGATTGTCGTACAAGAGCAACCAGAAAAGTACTGCACAAAGTGAATGTACCTATTGTTACGGTATATCTATTAGCATCTATGATTCCTTCTAGTTTTTGTATTTTCTATGAACTATTCGAAACGATTTAAAGATTAACTATTTCATTTATCATAAATTGATGATTTAGAAACAAACTTAACATCAACAGATAACCCGCTATAGCTATTTGTCTGTGCAATTGTGAATCTTCGATTCTACTAATTAACATAACTAATGAGCGAGGTCTATTTGTCAAGACTCTCGGATCCTACCAAACTCAGAAGTGAGGAAATGGCCATCAAGATCCCTGCTCATGAAACTATAAATCCCAACACAAAAAAAGGGCACTTCATGCCCCCGCAATAACGAAAGTAAATTACTGAATAAGGTGATTAACATCCTCTATTGTATTTTCTTTTCTAATTTATAATTTTGGGTGGGGAAAAGCTGCACCGCACTTCCGAAGTCGTGATTTCTACGAATAGTGTGAATCCAAATGATGTTTGGATCTTGTCCCCATCAGTGTAACCTCCGTCATTCCTTCGTATTCACTTGGATCCAGAAAGCGTGTAAGCTAGCATCAACAGAAGTAGATATTGGACAGGGGAGGCAGCTCAATGATCAAGCTGAGTGACAATGTGAGTATGAGAGGGATATCGAGAGTACATAAGCTTGGCTTATGTAATTCCATAGTGGAGTTTATTCTCGAGTCATTGAACAATAACAATGTGGACAGAAACCTGGAAAACTATTCTGTTTGACGGAGCAAAACCTGTAACTTTCATGGACTTCCTAGTGACAACACCTAGCAATGATACAGAAAGAGGAACTGACTCGTACTCCACTGGGATTGGATAACATGGTCAACAAAAAAGAAACACGGAAGCCCATAAACTAAGGAAAACATTTGTAGCAATAAATGTCATAGTGGCTTACGACCAAAACATAGGAACAAAATAACAATAACGCCGCTCCACTGAGTTAATATGAAAGAAAACTAGGCAATTCCAAGTAAATGACAGACTAATCTATTGTAAATGAGAAATTACATAAAGCAAATTTAGAGGGGGGCCATTTGCTTGGCACAAGCCACTATTTATACATTTGTCGTTACCCAAGTAAAAACAAATAGCACTCTAAACTATAAACTGGCACAACAACTATTCAGGGAAACCATTAGCATTCATGCAGCTAGGGTGGTGAAAAAAGCTATTGGAATCACTGATTTTTACGTGAGTTGTGTTAAAAGAGCTTTCTTTCTGAAAACACGTAAAGGAACTGCCCACCTTGATTATATGGTAGTTACAGACGGCCGTCGAAGATTGTTTCGGGTGCGGGGCACGGAGACCGCCGCCGTAAGCAAGAGGCAGCAAGATTTCGTCACTGAGAGACAGAAGGGGGCCAGAAAAGAGGAGAAATGGGACAAAGCAAAGCACGGGTGGGGAGAGGCTAAGTAGGGCTGTGGAATGTTAAACGCATTCTTGGAGAGATTTTCCAGATTCTGAACCCTTCGAGGATACCTTGTATCATCATTGGGGTCTGATGCACTTTGTCTTGTCGTGAGGAGGGAAGGGACAAGTAATCCTATAATTTTGTGGGTACGTACCAATGACTCAGCCTAACGATGTAATAATACAATACACAACACCCCCCCTTCAGTCCAATCGTAACTTAGGATGAGGCGGTAAATGTCAACAAAAAAAAACGCGAATGGTCGCGCACAAGCTTGATGAGGTACCAAAAGAAAAAAACACCATAACAAAGGTCCCAATTAGTGAAGTGGAAAACCTAGTGGGAAAAACATCCAAACCACCCAGATAACCAAACCCCTCTAATCTAAGAAATATGCTGAAAATAGGGTCTAGATACTAGAACAAGCTATGACAGTTCCCATAGTACACAAATAGGCAATCTCTTGAAAAGAAGAAGAAGAGATCAGAAGAAGGAGATGAGAGGAATGCAGAAGATAGCCATGGACAGATCCTAACACAACATCTTCGAGCTGTAGAGGTCTCCAAAAGAAGGTCGTGACACGATCCGCTACCTCTAGACTGAGAAGACCGACGCTGCACAGACACTAGTGCTACCCTTAGGAAGGATCGAGATGGAGTTTCTCGAAGGCTGTGCCCAACTCGCACAAAGGAAACCGAAGGCAAGCAACATGATAACTCTACGTCTGTCCAGAGAAAGATGTTCACATACATGGTTATCAAGTGAGTGCGACTGCACCACGATGTAATGTCTAGTGCAGACTACACGTATGAAGAGTGAACACCATAGCAAGGATTTCCACTTGGAGGTGAAGAACATAACCCCACACAAACAAAAGGAGATCCATAATGAAGGGTGGATCAATTAAGGGCTCTGGAAAATGGTGGAAGATGACGGATTCCCGGAAGGGAACTCCCAACAACCACAGGAGATGAAATGCTGTGATGAAACACACGTGTAAGGGATGAGACCTGTAATACATCCAATTGTGAGCTTGCAAAAAGACAAATAAGTTCACGTAGATCTTATCCACGAGGGATCTCAACCAAACAGAAGACGATGTTATATAGGTAATAAAGGACGTCATCCAAGAAGGTAAAGGAGTTGAAATGGGCTCACACACACAGGTGAAATGAATGGGGGGATGACTAGATAAATATTGAAGTAGGAGACTACTCGATATACTGGATGAGATGGGATGGTGATAACACTCGTCTGGAGAGTGAGAGGAGGAGAAATCCTCTATGTGCCTCAACATTTTCACCGCAATTGGTACTTCTCATATCCTTCATTCAATCAGAAGGGGAACCAGTGATTCTGTGTCACTGGATACATTGTCAGCACAATAAACGAAGAAAGGGAGCCAAACTGACTCAATCTCAGCACAAAAGGTGCGTAATGGTTTCATCGGCTCTGGCTCTCTTCACGAAGAGAGTGCAGAAGCTCCTAAAGACCGAACGGGGGGTGATGTCTCTGTCTCTGGGAGCTTCCCCTTGCCCTCGGGGATACATATCGGTCCCCCAGCTCAAGTATACTACCGGGCCATCTCATCAGCCATTATCAGGGACCCAAACAGACACAGGTCCACACGTGTCAAGAAGTCCTCCATATGACGATGAATAGTGCCGGCAGAACTCTGGGCCCAGAATAAGGGTAAAAAGACCCTCATGGGCGAGCGTATGTTCCTGGAAAACTCTTGCCAAGCTAAAGATTCCCGGGTGTGGTGGGTCCCCTGTGAGAGTGGCGAGGCTATAAGTCGATCCTATGAGCGCAAGTAAGAGAAGAGCACTCTGTCCTTCCATGATTCAGATGAAAGTGCAGGTGGAAAAAAAGCAAAAGACGTCAACTCGCCAATAAAGAAAAGCATCTGGTGTTAAAGTGGGAAGCAAGCGTACAGTCAACCCATGAACCCCCCAGGAATTGACACTTTAATAAAGTAGGGTGTTTAGAAAATAGACAATGCCATCACTTAGAGTGTGCCCACAATCATCGGCACATTTTGGCATCCGATCGCTCCTAAGACTCTCTTCGCCTTATACTACCGCCGCCCCCTCTCTGGGGAGGGCCCATTAACACACGCGGGCTTCTTACAATTTCGGCGCAACTGATGGAAAGAAAGCCAAGAAACACGAGGGGGGCCAAAACATGGAGTAAAAAAAATGCTCGACATGGGCGGTTAAAGGGTGTCTGTGACTGCTCTTTGGAAACGATGCATAAAAAACGTTTAAAATGGGTTTTTTTTCTTAAAGTGGATTAGCCCCTGCAACCCCGAACCTTGCCCCCGTCATTCGACACAACGAATGAAGGCATAAAACAAACAAATAAGCCTAAAAATTTATACATGCCATGAAGGAATGTTTTTTTGCCTCACACATTAAAACGGAGTTTTTCACCTGGAACATCTAAAAGGGAAGATATACTAGAGTTAGCCTGTGTGGAGGTGTATCTCTACTAATCCACGTGCCAGTTAAAATTGTGGGCCGTAGTAGATTAACATTTTGTATGGTTTGTGGTGCAGAGAGAACAGCATAACCTGTAGAACGCTGTGCTGGAGGCTCAGACAGGTATCTAGAAGCACTATAGTGTTTAAAATGGACCGCGAGGCAATATTGGCAAAATTTGATTCGAAAGGCAGAAAAAGGGCATAAGACATACGGACGTATTCGCAATTAATTTAGATAAGCACAAGAACCCGAGAAAATCAACATTGAACCCAAACAACAAGAGGAGATGAATAGATCACCCAGAATGAAATGAAGAGATCCGCGCTAGTATAAAGGGTGTTTCAAGGTGGCCAACATAGCCAAACGGAAACACGTCCGCCAAGTAGTGAAGACACAACCAAACTCGAGTCGACTTCCAAAAATGAAATAATGGAGTCCTGACTTTATCCGCAGGCGATAAAAAACACAAAAGGAACCTCAACTATAAAAAATCTAAACCCCAAAGCAACTCATGTAATGCAGAACCAAAAACCCAGAAATGAATGAGCACGAACGAACCAACTGAAAATGTCCTACAAAGGTGCCAAGAGCCGTAAACAATGCACAAGGTACAAAAAAAGTAGTTGCTCAAGGCCAAAGAAGGGTGAGCCAGAGAGTAGAAAATTGATTGAATCGAAGGCTTTCAACAAACTGATGCAAACCCAAATACAAGAAGCCAATAGGGTGAGTTATAGGGAGAGCTGGAAGGGAGATGCTGTTCCCAACTCGTGAGACATGAGTACCCGATTGGCCCTTGAAACACAGCAAGTAAACACGCTAAAATAACCTCTCACAAGCCAAAACACAAGCTCAGATCTAGCAACGCCAGAACCTCAGAACACATGGGCACCCAAAAAAAAAAAATCGTAATGCAAACGCGGGGGACACCCAACTCAAACAGAGACCAGAAAACCGTGGGATCAAAACATTTGTGCATGGGTATGATGCCCAAGATCAATTCAATAACATATAATGAAGAATAACAACCATTTACACATACACACACATGCAACAGAACTGATACCATACGCCATCACCAAAAACCCACATCGAACACTGTTAGTGTCACAGAACCACAAGATCCACTCTGGAGGACGAGAGAGGGTGTTTAAAATCTGGCAAGCGAGGAATCATGATGGATGACTGCACCGTCAAGGATCGTGTAACCAACGTGACAGAATTTCGGGAGCTAGAGCAAGAACCGCAAAATAAGAGCAGAGTAAGAGAACCCAGATTTGAGAACATGGAAAAGCAGAGACCTCAATGGTTAAGCCATAAACTATCCTCAATAATCTTATGAATCCAAACAGGTGTGTTAAGATCTCGAGAGGTATTGCCTTAAAAAACCCGACACCCCAAATCGCATATGACGCTGGCAATGCACGCAGGGAGAGGGGGAGTATAACATTCCAGGTCTAGACATTGTGACTCGCTCATGACACATATGAACAACCCTGACATGGTAAAAAATCTGATTACAGGTGACCCCTAAATGCACATGGCCCAGTAATACAAGGCACATAAGTGATCAAATGATCCCCTCGTGATGGTGGGAAAATAATACACCAACAGCAGACATAGGTGAGAGATTTGGGATTTGTTCCAAGCAATTGAGCGCAAAGGAAATATAGTTAAAAGAAAAAAAAAAGGCATTATGGTGTTTCACGTACGTTCTGGGGTAAAAATATTCCAAAGAGTTGGGGGAGGCAAAAGGAAATGGTGAGGAATAAGTGATGCTCTGTGGAGGCATACGAAGTGTCAGGGCTTGATATATGATATTTAGCAGTTTGTAATTTAGGTGGTGATAACCCATTTCCCCTTGCTCGAGGCATAAGAACATCAGATCCCCCTAGTTATCTTGCTAAAAAGGGCCAAATTAGGGCTCATTGTGCAATAATGATAAGCACTTGAGTATTATAATTGTCATTGTTAAATTGAGTTGGATAAATTCCCTGTCTAAATTTTGGGACTAGTGTTCTGAGTGAACTGTTGCTTAGATGTGTTTTGCTGAAGCCTGGTTGCTAAGGGCAAATTCTTGATCAGCATCATTTTATTGATACCCATGTGTTGTTGGGGCTGGGTCGGCAGGCCAAAGGTAGCAGACTGATGGACTTCGCTGGATCTTTTCATTGTATGTCTTTATTTGAAGGTGTGATAATGTTGCCTTTCCCCTACTCATGTTGTGATCAATTGATAATGAAAATCAGCATGTTTGTTCCTATGAGCTGGGAGCATAGGAAAAGGCCCAAATTGTGATTGGCAGTCCCTTATATAATGAAAATCAAGTTGTTGACCCTAGCCCAACTTGAGGGGATCACTTTTATTTTTTTTGTAGAAAATATGTTGTATAGTTATGTAAGTGACAAATATGAGACCTGATGAAAATGATGATATGTGTAAGGTTTTTTTATCGCTATTATTAGAAATCGAAAATGGAAAGGGACGTTGTTCAAGTTTCATGTGAAAATTAATGGGAAAGTGGTTTGATCTTGTCCATATAATATTATTCTATTTTAACAATATGTGTTCAACATCCCTATTACTCCCTATTTGGAAGTGGAAAAAGTGAAACACGTGAGAGAAATATGAATATTATAACCTGCCTGTATAGTTATAGATTTGGAACCGACTAAAAGAGGAATTATAAGTTTTTCAATAATTGTGGGAATATTACAACAAAGGATTGATAACCTTCATCAAATTTTATCATTTATAAGAATTTATCATGTAGATGTGAGTGGGTAATCTCTATATGAAAAGGAAGAAATGTTATAAAAGGAAGTGTATACTCTATCTTATTATTGAATATTTTAAAAAAGATTAAGAAAAATCAGAGATGTATTTAGTTTTTATAATGTGCATTGAATGAACGAATTGTAGTAGATTAAGAATCATGAAGCAGTAATGGTAGTAAATATTTGGAAAGAAGAAATGACAATAACCCTTTAAAACTTATTGAGCCTATGCCTTGTATTGTCAAAACTGGGCAATATGTATCCAAAAATGAAAAAAGCCGGTCGACAACTTGCACAATATAACAATAACAAACAAACATTACTATGAAGTTTTTTCCCTAAACATCCAATTAGACAAAAAGACGTACATAAATCTTTCAAACCTGACAAGGATTTCAAAGCTTTCAAAGTTGTTTTTTTCAAATTGAAAAATTTTGGGAATCAAAAATTCAATCACAGAGATTCTACTCACAAAACTATCCTCAAATCCCCGGTAAGGAATAGTGTTCTCCATTTCTATTTGACATTAAGGAAGATGACAAAAACACATATGAGAAAATTTGCATAATTCATTTGTGTGTGTGAAGCAAAGGTTGCACAGTAAGAGTTTGTGGCAAGCTTTTCTGTGATATGACCCCTAACTTTATCAAAACTACACTATTCATGATTCTTTATTAAATAGACATTGAAGCTGTCCAATAATACTTAGGTGAATTGCCCACAACTGAGCTGCTATCTAAGGTAGTGAGCATTTTGAAGTTATTTCTCGTCACTTGGGTATCCAAAGAAAAAAAATCAGGAAAATTCCTTGGCGGCCCGACTGGTTCCCTTGAGAGCTTTTTAAAAATTTTGGTAATTTATTTTGCAAATTTTCCAGGCCACTGGGGCCCCAGCTAACTGCGGGCCATCCGCGCCACCATGATGGCACAACGAGTCATTGGCACTTAGGGGTGGAATCCCTTTGTAACTTAGCGCTCCGAAAAATGTTGGGGAAAATTTTGCTCAAACTTTCCAAGCCGCCATAGGCCTCCGACTCAGAGCCAATGCAAGAGCTGTCAAGAATGGCGTATTCACGAGAAAAACAAATCACCAGACGGTGGAATTAGGATCCCTTTTTACCATGGAAATGTACGTTTACATGCAAAAAATTGGGGGGGGACAATTTTCCAAATTTATTTCGCCGGCGTACCTATCAAGTGAAAAGAAAAAAATTCTACCCACACGTAGCTAAATCGGCAGGGTGTCGGTGGAGGCGTGGGTGAATGTTACCCTTTTTACCCTTCGGGGCGATAAACAAATTTTCTCCATGTCACCCCTCTTTCCCCGCGTTGGTCTAGGAGATGCCACGTGTCCCTTGTGGATTCACAAGAGCACGGGAACAAGGTTTTCTTCTCTCCCCACATGGGAAAATTTTCAAAATGTCTCCGACCACCCCGGAGACCCGCCCTTGGGGCAATTTTTCTCCACTAGCCCCGTAAGCCCACTCTTGGGGAAACTTTTCACCCCAAGGCCTGCTAGCCCATAACTCGAGAAATATGAGGAGTTAGGAGGACTTATTTATATCACTGCAAAGGTGAGGAAATTTCCTATCCAATGGAAATGATTTAGGGAAATTTTGAATGCATTAATTTTGAGAAAAACCAAGTTGAATCTTTAAGCATGTTTGAGAGTGGGTATGGTGAGGAATTACCCTCTGACCCTAATTGAACCTTCTAACCCTAAATTTTCGACCTTGTGACCTCTAACAATTGTGTTTGAAATAAAATTATACTCTTGTGGATTATAATTGTTCTAGAACTTGTTAGTGACAGTTGTTGTCTTGTAACTTGGTTGTAGACTCTTATAAACAAAAAAAAAATTATTCCATAATTTTCCTAACTAATATGAGGTTGTTCCTATGTCTCAAGTGGGTTATTTTAGTGGGCATTACAAAAATCTTCAAGCAAGAAAACACATCCATACAACACATAACATGTGAGAAAATAAAGAAGAAAACAAAGGTGCAAGACCCTACCTTCCCATAGTAAAGATCCACTTTTCAAGTAAGTCCCAAAATATTTCAAACTCAAAGCAATTCCAAGCTCCCTTCAACTCCAACAAGCAATAATTACAAAATCAAAGAGTCAAAATCAAGCTAGTAACCTCAAATGCTTCCAAAAAAATCTAATAAGTAGAAAATATGAAGAAGGAGATGATGTGGCTCCATGTAGGATGCCACATCATTTCTTCTCTATCCCACATCACCCACGACAAAGCAATACCCCAAGGCATAATAAATGGGTGGTTGAGAGGTATGAAAAACCTCTTACACACACCACTCCAACCCACACCCTTTTAGGACAAAATTTAAACACATGTAAGAAAGTGCAATCCAAAATCACCTTTGATTTCCAAAACACATAATGGGGTCTATTTTTAACCCCCTAACACATATGTACGGTTGGTATAAGAAATTAAGTGGTGTGAGACAAGCTTACCTTGTCCCACAATCTTCAAAAATTGGCCGTTAAGGCCAAATCTAAATTTCTAAGATAAGATAGAGTGTACAACACTCACATTACTTACACTCAATCTAAAAACACATACACAAAGGCACCAACTAATCTCATAAATGAATTTTAATTTTTATATCCATAATTAGTTTAACAAAATGATTAATTTATTAATATAGACACATAAATCAATTAATGATAAAAGGAAATTACATCAAAAATTAAATCACCTATACCAAAATAAAATAAAATAAAAAAGAAAAGAACTATACACAAACACTTGGTCACAAGTGGAGGTCATCCCCCACATGGGGACACCCTAACAACAAATAAAACACACACAACATAACACAAGTTGTCATGGTGACAATTGTCGTATCCATCAAATATTTCGTTGTGGTTGGTCTCCAATCTGCTTTTGATTGTTGTGATATAATTACTTGCAAAAATAACACAATACTTCCTTTGGCCTCGTGGCTGCATCAAAACATTCAAGATAAAATATATGCATATAAGTCAACAAGCATCCATATAAAAATTAAATCATCATCCAAAAAACATAATATTACTATTTTAAAACTCCAACAACATCTCAATTCTATATTTCATCAATACCAAGAAGATCACAAGATTAGTTCAACTACTCAATATGACGAGAATGTCGAATGTTAGAAATATATAAATATGTCAACAACAAATCATCATCAATATAAAATGTCTCTCTAAAAATATTTACAATTCATACTATGAATCGAAATCCAACAATAGTCAAAGTATCTCTATCGTTTGACATTATGCTAAGCCAAAATGATACAATAATATCCATGTATAAAGTCAACAATACTTGAAATCAAAATATAATAAGTGTCGTAAGTAAGTGGGCACTATAGATTGTGCCTTTTATTGACATGTAAGTACAAATATTACTTTTAGATATTAATTTGGTGCTATGTTTAGTGTATTTACAACATTAAAGGGTAATGAATTATAAATATAGTAGGGACTAGTCTTTGGCAAGTTTCTTGTGCTGAAATTAACATTTCACATTATAAATTTTAAAGCATGCACTCCACAATATGATAGAAAAAAGAACGGGTAAATAATTTCAACACTTATATCTAAAACCAAATGAATATAACCACATACATTTAAAATTAATAGTAATTATATAACCGCAATGGTAATAAAGTATATGAAACTCAACTAAATTTTAGTATATCTTCTATATCAACATGGATATATCTAAGAGTAATAATTAATTTTTTGGTTTATTTTTTATTATCAAGTTTTAAGGAAACATTTGTGGTTTTTGACCAATTATTGATTCATAGATTTTAAATTTTTTTATTAAAGGTAAAAGAGGGTTAAGGGGACCCTACCTCATACAATAAGTGGAGACAAATATGTAGCAATGAAGAACAAATTAAGATGTCTCTATGTGCGGCATAGAGAAACAAAAAACAACACATCTAAACCAACAGTACAAAAAAAATAACAACACAAAAAATCAATACACAAAAGAACTCATCCCTAGGACCCCTTCCCATAGGTTCAAAAATTAATCTCCAGGTGAGAGATTGTTAGGTTGTGGAGTTAAATTGCTTCACAGTTAGCATTTTTTTATCAACTTGCAGGAAAACATAGTAACCGACATCATCTATGAAGGGACCGACATCGGTCACCTATGACCAGCATCGGTCAGGAAAGTAAGAACCATCATCAGTTAGAGATAACTGACATCAGTTACTTGTGCATGAGTGCTGAATTTAACTCACGAGAATTAGATCTATATTTAGTATTAAAGCAAGATCTATTGATTGTAATTGTATGGCTAAGTGCCCTAACTTTGTATATGCCTATATAAGCATGAAAGCTACGGTTAAAAAGAAAATTAAGAGATGGATTGAATTAGATCCTTGATTATCCTAGATTGAGAGGATGAAGAAGAAAGGAAAAGAAAGAACATGTTACATGAAGACAGAGCTTCCATGAAGAGAATAAGGACAAAAGGAAATAACAAGTACAGCTATGGAAGGTACATATGAATGGTGAGAAGAGGGTAAAATCTTCTACTATATTTCCTTTGTATAGTTAATGTATCATTGTAATGACTTGTATAGTATGCAAAGCACATATGTTTTCTTCTTATAGATCCACATGTTGGTGAGATCTTGTATTATAGATCCATGAGATCATATTGTATTGTTGATCCATGTAGATCTAGATATTGTAGAAGAGGTTGTCTTCATGTTTTCATAGGCTATGAAGTGATGGAAAGATAAACTTGCTTCTTGGTGCACAGTTATAGTTGGACATATGGTAGACCCATGTGAGAGGTCTTGTGTGCAGATCCATAGTGAACTCAATAGCAGTTCAGAGATGTAGTAGTTCATGGTTATGTGAGATCTTCTAGAGGTGTTTGGATGCATGGTTGTAGTGCATTCATGGAGATCTGTTTAGAGATCTGGAGGAGAGGATATACTCTTAGAGAGATTTACTGTACTCTTGTATTGAAGAGTTGGTTTGTACTCTTTTTATATTATATATATGAGATCCCTATCTTTCGTGGACATACCAGACATTGGGTGAACCATGGTACATGTTGTGTTATGTGTCTGTACTTTGACTTGATTTGGATTATTCTAGTTTATACTTCCAATGTTGTAGATTTCGGGGAATTGTTTAGATCTTGTGTACATAATTGAGTTTGTTATAAAATCATAGCACTATTCCGCAGTCCCGAATTTCCAACATTTAAAACGATTGACAAGGATACGTGGTGAACAAACCACCCACCATCATGGGATGAGCATTTAAACTATCCTTCAATGGTGCAACGAGTGAATTCAAATTATTTTCCTCATGCTCAAGTGACCGTCCCAACCCCTAATCATGACTAACGACACCAGTCAACATAGAACAACCACCATGGACCTAGTTTCAAGCTTCCGCCGCCAAAGGACACTACGAACCAGCATAGGGGGAAAAATATGCCTCAAACTTATCCGTCACCTAAGCAAAAGATGTAATGTTTCCATCCACAGTAGCGTCACCCTTCATATTTTGATTCTCATGCAGCTCCTCCAAGATTATATCCTCTCTATTCATGACTGCGTTGGAACCAACCATTGCTCTAATCGTCTCCACAGTCGGATCCAATAAGGGTAGTTCACCATCTTTATCCAAACTAATGACCTATTAGTAGTCATCATCGGAATCTTGTTCTTTGGGGGATTAACTAGGAAGGGAACCTCTATGCTTAACCACATCATCGACCTATGGAAAATTGATCTCACGAGCCTGATCTTTAGAAACGCAACACTCCTTTGCATCAATTCTGACTTTCCTGCAACAGCTACAAAAATTTTGAGAGTCTTCAACAACAATCTCTTGTTGATGTTTTCTAGCAACAAAGTTTATAAAAGTTCACTTAGGACCTTTAAAACCCACTGGGACATTGATACAGAACCTTGCAAAAATTAACCTGGTTTGAGACTTAGTAGTGGGATCCATAGTGATCAGTAAACCCATCACCCTAGCGATCTCTAGGTAGACCTCCGGTTCCCAAAGCTCCAAAGGGAGTCCTGGGAAATGGATCAAAACATGAAGAGTCTGATGGTTGACAACCTGGGGAAGACCAGTAGCCCACCGATGGAAGCTAAAAATAAGCTTCCCAAACAAGGAGGTCACAATTTTGTGTCCCCCTTGTTCCCCATGTCCTTTAGGGGACAAAGGTGACACACAAGTGTCTAAAGTGTAATTTTCCATTATGGGAAAGCATATTTTTCCTTGGATGTCCTAATTTGGACACCAAACTTGATTTTTTTGCCAAGGAAGCTTAGGAAAATGTTTTGGGGTTAGATACTATATAATTTTGACTCCAAATCACATTTTAAGATACTTGGAACCATTATAAACACCCCATTTTCCCTGAATTTCCAAATTTCTGGCCTATTTCATTTTGAAGTGAGAGGAACAACTCCAAAGTTTTGAAATACCTTAGGAAATCTTAGAGCCTTGGAGAAACTTTTATGTTTCCAAATTGTATAGGATTCCAAGAGATTTCCAACTATTATTTTTATCCCTCCTAAATCCTTCTAGATCTTCAAAAATCTTCTGGAGAAGTTAACTTTCACTGTCATAGAGCTTTCATTCCCTACACCTTGAATTACCCGATGTTGAACATATTGTTCCTGAATCAATTTTTTTTCGCTAACCTTTCCTAAATTTCCTTGTACACCTTCAATGTTCTACGACATTACTCTCAGATTCTTTATATTAAACATCCTCCAGAAGCATACAGGGAAAATATATAAAATTGACACCTTTAACTTGTGTGTCATACCATTTGTAAGAAGAAAACAAAATAAAATTTTCGAAGGAATTTACGACACAGGTCCGGTAGAAAATGCAAAGATAAATATTTTATTCTTAAAATTTGTTATCTCACTACATTTCACTCGTATCGTGTACTTGTATCGAACTCTGTTTACAGTAAAATCTAACATTTCTCATACAACTGCAACAAGTTATTGCCCTGATCACGAACAGCTATTAATAATGGCAATCTATACACACTAGAGACAATGGGAGCCTTTGTTCGGCACCCAAACGGATATTGCATAGAGAGAGTCTCCTGCTACTTATTTATCGATCTGTATCCAGAATATATATGAAAAAGTAAACAAAACGAACTAGGCATAAGAGCACATTCCATAACGACATTTCTGTTTTTTAATGCAACGAACACCACAGCTGCCGCAGTTGTCTTTATTGTAGGCGATGTCTGTACATTCTCCATTACAGCAAGCATGTCCGAAGGAGCACGAGGTGCCACACGACCCACAATGATTGCGATCTGATAATACATTAAAACAGGTATCTTTACAGCACCGCGATTTAACTTCACCTGGAATATCGTTCTGCTTGCAGACATGCTTGTGTGCGCTGCACGACGCGCTCTTCGTCTGCGCTTGTGACCCTGCAAGAAACCGACTGAGAACTGTTTTCCTCGAATAAGGCATTGCCATTTCTGCCTCTCCCATACTCATTGCAAATATAAGCAATGCCAATGCCAATGCCGCCAACGCTGGAATAGACCCCATTTTTTCTGAGATCAAGCACAGGTGAAGCTCTTTGGGTGCTGTTTACAATTTCAGAGAATCGGGGTGAGAGAGAGTTTAAATACACGTTACGCGGCGTCGCCGTACACGGAAAAAGTTCTGCTATCTAAGATTTTACGACTTTTGTTCCTACATTTGTATATAAAATTCTTCAGTATGTAAAATTCTGCGTGTTTATGGTTTCGGTCTATGGATCCAGTCTTGAAATGATAATTTTAAAGTCTTTGGGTAATCGCTCCTTCGTATCACCGCCGCATCCTTAGCTGGTGGTCACGTGGAAGATCATGCAACTTCAAACACAACCCTAAAAGTCAAAATTGCATTTATCTATAAGGAAAGCACATGCAACATGGACACGAGAGCCTGAAACTCTTGACGGAGGTTTCCGGAGATATTCTCGGAATGCATGTTAAAGCAATTTATAGCCCTTTTCCACGCTCCCTGGTTCTCAGGCAGTTGTCACAGTTATTTGTATATGGTAAAATGCAATTTGTATAAGCAGAAAAATAAGTCGGTGGTTCATGTGGGCAGGTTTTAAGGCTGGAAAAATGGAGCGAAGAGACGCTTGATGAATAGTTCAAAACTAATAATTATAAAAATGTGAGAGAGATTGAAAGTCCAGACGTGTACTAAAAGCTATAATTTGTCTTTTTAGACATTATAAATATAGAGTAATTTTATGCTTTATTATGATCATTTTTAAGGGACTTGAATTGGTTACAACGCCACCCTATTCATTAACAATAGATTTGTTATTGCTTCTCATTTCTTTTTAGTATTTACTATATTTTAATAGAAACTAATGATTTTTTAAGTTAAACAACAATGCCAATTGCAAAACAATAGTCAAAATTAATTAATGACGTGCTTTTTTAATTGATAACACTCCCACAATATATTACCATTTTCAAATGTGTAGATGACTAAAATAAGTCTAGATGCACTACTTGTTCTATGAAGTGAACATCAAATATCAATATGATGACAACATGGTAACAACTTTTGGTACATTCTATATAATAAAATTACAATACTATAAAGAAATTCATCATATGTGTGTGTATAGACATATAAATATATATGTATACATACATATATACACATACATACACACATATATGTATGTATGTATGTATATGTTATATATATATGCATGTATATATATATCATATGTATACATACATATACATATATATGTATGTAAATGTATCTGTATATATATGTGTATGTATGTATATGTATGTATGTATGTATGTATGTATGAATGTATGTATATATATATATATATATATATATATATATATATATATATATATATATATATATATATATATATATATATATAGGCATATGTCTACATACATACATAATATAACGCCCATATTTTACACACACAAATACAACAGTAAAATATTAGGGTAGTTTTTTTCACTTACATTGCTCACTACACAGCACCACAAGGGTTCCAATAAGAGAAACTCAACAACAAATAAGACACACACATAAGTCAAAGACTCACACAGACACACGTCAACACCATATACATGTCGATGCCACAATTTCTCCACTGAACGAACTCTAGCAATGATCCGAAAACAAGAAAAGGGACCCGAGGATTGGAAATCCCACACACATCATTACCATGATTACATATTATTTACAATTAACATTCCAAGAACATTTCTATGCAAGGTTAATTTTGTCATTTTTCCACCTACATGTTCTTAAATTTGTTTCACATTCAACTTACTGTTCGACCATTTAAGTTGGCTCTTTATCCCTTATGACAATGTCCATAACTAGCATAGTTATTTGCCATAATTCAAATTGTATACAAAGTTCCTAATTCTCTCGTTCTTATGTCAAGATTATGTTTCTCAAACGTTTATTCAATATTTAAATTTTACCCTTACTACAATATTGAATTTGACGTGATGTCAAGACAAAAGTCTTAGGTTTGCAGGCAGATTTACATTCGAGATACATTTTTCCAAAACATTTTTTTTATCACGGTATCTTTATTTCCCTACCATAGTTAATATAGTTCAGTAAATTGTTGAATTTTTTCAACATTTTGAAGTCAAGAAATTATATTTATACTTATAAATATTTTTTTTTATCGAAGTTGATCTCAGCAAGGAAATTCATATTCTTTTTAACACAAGGAAATGTCTAATTGAGTAATAAAGGATCAAATAATGATGTTATTCATAACCTAAAATATCATTTCAATCTTGTATGCTTTACTCTTACATTTTATTATGGTCTCATTATTAGCATTGTTTGATAACAAAAGGAGTTATGAAAGTATTTGTCTAACATCTTGCAAAAGTGCAAGACTATAAGAACTATAAACTACACATAACCCACAAGTTAACCTCCTATTCAACTGAGGTCTAGATTAATTTAAATTTGCACTCAGGGCTCTACGCCCTAATATAAATCAGATTAAGGTGTGAAACATATTTACTCTATAAACCCTTAGAAAAAGACCAATGCACTAAATTGTCATTAGCCAAAGTAACACATTTAGCAGAAGGAACTAAAGAGATCATTAACAAGATTTAAGTCATAGTACAACTATTTCATTAGATCCATTTGTGTCGAATGGATCCCTCAAGGAATTCATTCGATCATGAAGTTGATTTCTAGATCTAACATTGTAAGACTTGGTAGTCCACTCGGATCCTAAGGAAGCGTTTATTTTGCTTACACCAGAAATATATCGACCATGTAATTCCTAACCCTCGGGTTTACTACGATGTCACTAAAAATGTTGACTTTCACGATAACACAAAATAGGGGTCTTATTTACCTAAGGTAGGAGGTTCCATTGAGCACAAAATTTTAACTTCATTTTATGGTTTGAAATTATTTTGGGCTAAGAAAGATCATGCGAGAAGGATGACATCCAAAGTAGAGATTTAAGTTTATCCTAAGGTTTTATTTTTCCACACTGAAAGGATTCATGTATGAGAGGTAGTTATACACAAGTCCTTTACAAGAGTTGATTGTTTTGTTTATATCTCTTTATTACATTTACAAGGTTGGAATACAACACACTAATTAATTGATCATCTATTGAACGCTAGAAATGCACTATAATATTTTAAATTCAAATTCATTTAACATACATATCAAATTTGTACAATACAAAATTTGAGGACCAAAATAACACTCATGTGTAGATGAACATCCCCTTAAACCCTGAAATCTAAAGTATAACAGAACTTTAATTATAAAACTTTTCATACTTTGCAAATGTTGAAATTTCCTCTACAGTTTCATTTAACACACACACGCACGCACGTGCGTGCGCGCGCGCCCGCACACACACACACCACACACACACACACACACACACACACTATATATATATATATATATATATATATGTATGTATGTATATATATACATATATATATATATGTATGTATATGTATATATATATATGTATATATGTATATATGTATATATATATGTATATATGTATATATATATATATATATATGTATGTATATATGTATGTATATATCTTACACACACACATATATATATACATATATATCTATGTGTCTATATATATATATATATATATATATATATATATATATATATATATATATATCCAACCCTCTCTTTCCATATGTAAATATGAATCAAAAAGAACACCTTTAGTTACATGAGCATTTCCCGAAGAACCCCTACAACTAGCACCTTATTCATATAGCATAATTTCAATAAATAACTTTACTGCAACATAATAATACATAAAAAATTTCTTATCTTAACATACATAAATTCTAAAAATATACAATGAAACACACCCACATTGTTTCGCCATCTGACTTGCATCTTGCAAAAACATGTGAGCATGAAATCAGGGATAAATCACTGGCATGGAACCCACCATAATCTAAAATAATTAGCATTTTTTCATTTCGCATTTATATAATAAAATTAATAATTTTAATTTGAAAGGAGAAGGTTAGAGATACATATTTATTTCATTTCAGGTTGCTTCATTTCCTAACGAAGGAGAGACAAGGACATAGGGAAGAGAGAGAAACACTTTTTTTTCCTAAAATTTCAATTTCACAAAACAAGTCACATAGTAAAGTTTCAAATAGTTATTTACAATTGTTAACAAGTTTCCATGGTGGTTTGGGTAACCTGACATAGGTCTTATGACTTTCTTCTTACGTTTCCCTGCTACAGGAAAAAACATTCAATTAACACTCAGAGGATAAGAAACCACTTTCAAACGTTGTCCTCTAATGAACAAACAAACCATGGGTAAGTTTCTACATGTGCTCCTATACACCACAAATTCAAATGAATTGATGGATTTTAGAATTGACGAATGGTTTATGATTGGTGGCTACTTTTTTGAGGCAATTAGTCATAATTGGCCTAGTTGCAAATGATCAAAACTTAGCTTGAGGGCTGAAAAAACCATATCCAAAACTGATGTTCGATGGATGAACAAGAAAAAATAAACTTCCTATACGTTCCTCTGGGATTCACTAGAATAGCTCCCCCACAAGAGAGACTGTCAACATGCCAAAAAAAGTGTCAAAAATATAGATAAAAAATATCTCAGCAAACAAGAGAGATATAAATGTATACACCCATAGATACAAGAATGCAATACCCAGAAGTTGAGGACATCGGGCTCAACCAAAATTACATCCACAAGTGAT
This sequence comes from Taxus chinensis, assembly GCA_019776745.2. NCBI lineage: Eukaryota > Viridiplantae > Streptophyta > Pinopsida > Cupressales > Taxaceae > Taxus > Taxus chinensis. The sequence goes on along the minus strand of CM034152.1, from coordinate 609,986,032 downwards.
TACAACACCCTCCCAAATTTGGCACTTTATAATTGAGTGCGTGTAAACATTACAATGAGTAAAATAAATTTTAAATTTGAAATATGTATTTAAAAATTTCACCAATGCATAAATCTCATAAAAATACACAATTTCAAAACATAGATCACCTTAATCTGAGCTACAGATCAAAATTTATGAGCTCTAGAAGGTTTTACTATTAAAATAATATTTTAATGTTGATTTTTTAAAGGTACACGTGACACCCAAATGTACAAAGGGTAGAAGAGTGCATCCACACAATACAGGATTATGACCAAAGGATAAAATCCTATGCCTAAAACCTAAAATGTCCAGAGGGTAAATCATTGTTTTTAGAGGGTACATGGAAATATCCACTGTATAAAAGAATGCACCCAGAGGATATAGATCTGCATCCAGTGGATAAAATAATGCATGTAAAACATAAATATCCATAGGGTAAAATAATGCATATGAAAGGTATGCACTCATACACAATGGATAAAAGAATGCACCCAGAGGGTACAGATCTACATCTAGTGGATAAAAGACTGCATCCAATACCGAAATATCTAGAGGATTTTAGAATGCTTCCAAAAGGTACACGCTTATATCCAATGGATAAAATAATGAACGTAGAGGGTACAACTCTTCATCTAGTGGTTAAAAGACTCCATCGTAAACTGAAATATCTAGAGGTTAAAAGAATGCATCCAGAAGGTACATGCTTATTTGAATGGATAAAATAATGCACCCAGATTTGACCGTCTCAAAACATGGTCGAGTTTACAGTCGATTTGACAGTTTTCGCACCTTCCAAATCCAATGGCACACTCTGTTTTACAAAAAATGCATGTTGCAGAAATGTGCTAACAAATTCTGAATACATGAAAAAGAAAATCTTGCTTGCAAATAAAAACTTACATATGGATGTCTACATCATTTATCACTCTGATACCATGAAATGAACGATAAGAAGATTGTTCCAATCCACAATCTCATATGATAATAGCACACCACATTAGATTTACAAAACATATGAGCTAAAATACCATGTATGGAAATCCATCATAATTTGTAATGCTCAATACATTACAATACAATGAATTATTCAATAAGAAATATGTACATATTGGAGGAGGGAAGTGCAGCTACTACCAAAATTAGTGGTTAAGAACTCCTACTAACTGATACTGGTAGTTAACGTTAACTCCATAACACTAGTAAGCTAACTCCACATAACTGAGAAGCTAACTCAACATGACTACTAAGCCAACTCCACACAACTAGTACATCTAAGAAAGCTAGACCAACAAGTGTAGGGCTAACACAAGTGTAAGAATTATCCTAATAAATAAATGTAAGGATAAATAATAACCTACACTAACACACCCCATTTTGTAGGATTTTTCCAATTTTTTTTATAGTGAGTTACCTGGCCTAGCTCACCCATAGTAGATAGATTTTCATATAGATTTGGTTCCTAGAGAAGAGCCTATCTCACGCACACCATATATGATGACTACACCTAAGCTTTGTGAGATCAATCTATAGCTGGAGGGCCTTCTTGAGAAGGTTCTAATCCATCCTAGTGTATCCCTTTAGGGTGCACCTATAATTTGTTTGAAGAAGAAGGATATATCCTTGTGATTGTGTAATGACTACAAACAACTGAACAAAGTAATGATCAAGAATCATTACTCCCTTCCATGCATTGATTAATTTATTTATCACATGAGGGGGCTAATTTTTTTTCTAAGATAGATCTTCAGTTCGATTATCATCAGCCGAGGATTGTGGAGGTGCATATTCACAAGAAAACCTTCCGCCCGAGATATGGACACTACGAGTTCACAGTTATGACTTTTTGTTTGATGAATTCCCCCAAAATATTCATGAGTTTGATGAATAGGGTATTAAGTACATTCATGGACTATGTCGTGCTTGTATTTCTAGATGACATATTGATATACTCTCACACACGTGAGGAACATCTTAGACAAGTTTTGCGGTTTCTTCGAGAGCAGCAACTATACGATAACCTAGAGAACTATGCTTTCTTTTAGATAGAGGTTCAATATCTAGGTCATGTGATATCTAGGGAACGTATCATGGTCGATCCTTCCAAGATTAGAGCTATCATTGATTGGCTAGTGTTGACTAGTGTGACCGAGGTATGAAGCTTTATGGGATTGGTAGGGTAATACAAGAGATTTATGTAGGACTTGTTATGCATTTCTCATCCCATCACTTCTATGCAACATAAAGGTAAGAAGTTTGTTTGGTATTACAAATGTGGGCAGATCATAAGGACTCTAAAGGAGTTCCTTACTACCACTCCTACATTAATAGTGCCAAACCCATAGAGGGACTTCTTCATTTGCATAGATGCTTTGTTGGGAAGGACAGGAGGAGATTTGATGTAGGATTTTTGTGTTATTTCCTTTGAGTCTCAAAAACTAAAGGATTATGAACTCAATTACCTGACTCATGATCTTGTGCTTGTAGCTATTGTTCACGATCTAGTTTGATGGCATCATTTTCAGTTAGGAAGGAGGTTCATTCTCAAAACAAATTATATGAGCCTTTGGCACCTCTCCACATAACCTAATCTCAATGCCCATCAATGACATTAGATGAAGCTTTTTTTTTAGTATGATATAGAGATTGAGCATGTGAAGGGAAGGAGAATGCGGTTGTAGATGCTTTGAGCTGTTGGAGGAAATTGGTTTTCACTACTTGAGTAGATATTGATTTAGGGAGCATGATCTTGGAGCAATTCCTCACGACAACTTATAACTTTCAGCAAGAGAAGATATTGAGTCTCAAATAACCCTTGAGAGGAAGTTTTAGGGATTGGAACCTAAGCTAGATGGACTTTTAAGAAACATGGGTCTGATATATGTGCCTAGGGATGGAGATTTGAGATACAATATTCTTGTAGAGAAACATCGTGCACCTTATTCAGCCCATCCAGGGGTGAATAAGATGCATGCTACACTGAGATAAATATTCTATTTAAGAGGTCTTATGAGAGATATATCTTGATTTATGTCTCATTGTTTAGAGTGTCAGAAGGAGAAGGCCAACCATTAACACCCTCCTGGCCTTTTGTATCCTCATGTTATACCGTCGTGGAAATGGGACACCATTTCCATGGATTTCATAGTAGGGCTACCTATGTCGAGATATCACCATGCTGCCATCATTCTCATGGTGGATAAATTGATGAAGGTAGATCATTTTTCTCTAGTGAAGATGACCTATACAACTAGTGCAGTTACGTGAGTGTATTTGGATGAGATAGTGAGGATGCATGGGATTTCACGAAAGATCATCTATGACTATGATCATTTGTACACATCATATTTTTTTACCACCGTTGAGTGTGAGCTTAGGATGAATACCAATTTTAGTATAGCCTATCACCCTGATACAGATGGTCAAACATAGTGGGTGAACCAAATTTTAGAGGACATGCTTTGAACGTACGTCATGAACTAGTAGTCTTATTGGAAGAGTTATCTATATCTTGTAGATTTTGCTTATGATAACATCTTTTAGTGCTTGATTGGTATGGGACCATTTCAGGTATTATATGGTAGGAAGTGGAGGACACCTTTGATTTTGGACAAGTTAAAGGACATGGTATCAATTGGGCCAGCGATGTTATAGGATATGGAGTAGTAAGTCATCTTGATCAGATAGAGATTATACGAGGCATAGGATAGGCAGAACAAGTATGCAGACCAGAGGAGATTAGATCGCAAGTTTGAGGTCGATAAGAGGGTGTTTCTTAGATTCAGACCTCATAAGAGCCCTATCACTTACAGAAAATGTTCTAAGATAGTTGTTATCCAAAATTTACCCCTTAAGGTAATTTTGATAACACGCATCAGATTATTCAGTCCCGAGCGAGTAAGATTGATTTGAGGCCCAAAATCACGTTTTTCGGGGTCCCCTCGGCCTTTTTTTAACTCCCCCACCCAAGAAGAAATCCCAACAGGTTGAGAAAATGGAAGAAATGCAAAAAATAAGGTTCCAGGACTGTGTTGAGGCATTTTGGGTCTGAAGGGTTCGAGTCGTACTGAGGTTCGTGATACCAAGCTTGGGGGCCGAAAAAATGAAGAAAATCGGCTAAGTCCTAGTCCAGGGGGTCTGCGGGACAGTTGGGACATCGAGACGCGTGGGATGTGAAAATATGCCGAATCAGCCGAAAGAGGGAAAAAATTACCTAAGTCTTGTTTCGCGTGGTTTGGGATAGCTGGGCCAAAAGTACGCGCGGGACGTGGATCGGCCGGTTTGGCGCAAGTCAGCTCCATTTCGGGCGGTTCGGAGATGTTTGTCCGAGACAGTTTGGGACATCCGGGCCAAAAGTATGTGGAGGACGCGAACCGGCCGATTCGGCCAAAACAGGGGACTTTCGTTTGGGACAGTTGGGCCAAAAGTACGTGTGGGACGCGAAAAGCTGAAAAAGCCGCCAACGAATGGAATCTCGCCACGTGTCTTCACCTCAAACATGAACAAGGAAGCCCGAATCGGCCGAAGTAGGAGATTTTCGTCTATGGGACATCTAGGACAAAATTATGCATGGGATGCGAGGGACGCGAAAAGCTGAATCAGCCAAAGGCAAAGAAGAAAAGTCAACGTTTGACCCGTGAAACTTCAAACGGCCATAACTTTTGACTCCGAGCTCCGATTTTCACAAAATTGGACTTCCTGGAATGAGCACGATGTCCTCTAATGAGGATAGATATATTTAACTAAAAGTTTCATATAAATTGGACTTCCTAGAATGAGGATAGATATATTTAATTAAAAGAATCATATTCGGCTCCAGTCAGTTAATGCTCATTCCTGTCAAATGACAGAAAACGCCTGCCAGACCCAAAATAGCTTCCTGCACTCAGAGGGCCATAACTTTTGCATTTATCAACAAAATCACACAAAATTGGTAACGTTGGAATTGTGGCTCCAAGCCTGATGCACATAGCAATCAAAGAAATTCTAGAATTTGATGAGATACTGATTGATATTTTTTAGAAAACGTGGCCGGGTTCATAACATTGTTTTATTTGGTGGTTGGGAGTGCAATTAAGAGGCATGGTCATCATTATTTCTCTTCTGCAGCACCTGGGATAGTATGGGGAGCCTTTTGCAAGTAATATATAATAATTTTACTCCATTTAATGCCTCTTATAAGTGGTTGAAGGACAGATTTCAGGATTTCCACTTTTCCCTTCTCTCTTTCTTCTCATTTTTTTCTATAAATGGGACTGTTGGGGCTCATTGTAAGAGGAGGTAGTTTTTGTAGAAAAGCTCTGCCAAAATCACTTTGTGAAGCCAATGTGGTGTAGGCCCTTGTTGTGGACTCCTTGCATGGTGATCCAGGCCCTTACCTTGTAACCGATTGAACTGTGCATATCAGGAAGCAATAAAATATAAGTTTGTGGATGTATCTTCCCCTGCTGTGTTTTCTTGCATTCTTCTTGCCCCTTCAACCTCTTCTTTACAAAAATATTGTTTCTATTATTGTGTTCATGTAGGGATCCATTATTATTATGTATGTTTGAAATATTGTTGTGAATGTGTTTTGCTAGATTATGGAGAACTGTCATCACCTCTTCTAGTGTGCACTTTTCTTCTGTATTTCACGCGTTTGGAGACTACTCTCACACCCTCCTTTTCTGGTGTATTACTACTTTAGTGTAGGCTTTCATTTCATGTATTCTCTCTCCCTGGCCCCTTGGAAATTTAGATTAGAATAGTTAGTTTCCCCTGCATTAGAGTAGATTGTGGGACGTAGTTTAGGAGCAAGAACCAGCTTTCTCTTGAGGTCTATCTCAAGTAGCAAGTCCCAAAACTTGGAGATAGTACCCATGTTATCCAATCACACCATGAGTTCAAGTATATGCACTTGTATAAATAGAAGGGTGTTGTGATTCGGTGATAACAGTCTTGGCACGCCCGGTGGGACATTAGAGGTCTTCACTTTCATTGCAACAAGATTGATGTGCACTTGTTGTAAGTTCCATCTTTGAAGGAGCTTTGAAATTACACATCTGGCAACTCTAAAAGAGGCATAATCCGCTGGTTTTGGTAGTCCAAGCCTAGAAAATTTATGAGAAGAATACAGACCATGTCAAGAACTAGGGAGGAAGGATTTTTTGTTTATCTACACCTATCTCCAGGAAAAGAAAGAAGGGGAAGAAGAGCTCAAAGATCACCATCTCCACCTAACTGGACTTTGTCTACACCTCCACCTGGTAGACCTTTTCTCACATCAACAAGGGTTCTCAGGCCAATCAGAATGGCGCAACCACCAAATCCCTTTTTCAATTTCACTGGCAGTAGCCCACTTGCCCTCAATACACAGAATCCAGTTCCAATTGCAGCGTTGAAGAACATTCCATTTTTCATTGGAGAAAATCATACCACTCCTGGTGATCATGTCAAAGACATTGCTAACGTCTATGCAATCCATGAGATAAATGAAATGGATGTGGCTGTCAAATTACTAGCATCTTCGTTAGAAGGGAAGGCATTGCAATGGTTTAGGAGCCTTGGAGCTGGTTCTATCACAAATTGGAATCAATTATGCATAGTTATCCATGAGTAGTTTGGGGAAAAGGGAGACAATTTTTCTCTACTAGAACAATTGACAACTATCAAGAGAGCTCCCAACGAGTAGCTGATTGACTTCAACTTCAGATTTCAAAGGTCTTGGGCTAGGATTCCAGTGGCCGTCAAGCCAACAGCTGAAGGTGCTTTTCTATACTATCTTAAGGCTTTGAATCCTAATATTTCTATGTTAATTCAATCTATGGGAGGCACAACCCTACCTGCTACTTATAGCATTGCCATTAGGGATGAAAAATGTCTTATTCAAGCTGGTAAACTGCCTCCTAGGCCTCCCATGCCCTTGTATCCAAACTTAGAAAATCCAAGCACTAGTCAAGCACCCACTTTGGCTCCTATTCCCACTCCTAGAAATCAAAGTTCAAATAAAACTTCTACTTCATCCTCTAGTGCTTCAAATGAACTCTAATAGGTCATGAAACAATTGCAAAATTTGGGAAATGAGCTGGCTACTATCAAAAGATAGCAAGCTCAAAGTGCTAGACCGTATCAGCCTCAAGCGCAGTTACCAAGCTAGGCCCCCATACCAACAAAATAGGTCACCAACTCAGGCTGAAAATCAAAATCAAAGCCAAGTAAGGCCTCCCACTAATAGACCATTTCAGCCCTATAACCCCAATGTCGTATCTGCTTCTAAAGCTTTGGTACTGGTGCAAAATAACATGGCCCAAGAATATGATTGGTGTTTCCCATGTAGTCAGCCACATAACCAATCAATGTGCTTTAGTGGTGCATTAAATCAGGCTCTGATGGTGCAAACCATTGGTGGGTCGCAAGGGTCTAGCCATGAAGAGGATCAACAGCAAGAAGCACCTCAGCAAGGAACATCTACGAACGAAACTACTCTTGTCAATTGGCAGGCTAAAGATTTCTATGGTATGAATAAAATACCCTCTCAAAGTGTTGCAGCCAACACAAGGTCAAAAAGGAGAAATTTAGGTGAAGGACAACCATTAGCTCCAAGTAATCCGCAACCTTCTACCACTCCACAAGCTGTTGGCAAACAAAATGTAGTTCCAAATATGCAAGGACCACCCAAGCCAGCTCCTAAACCAACTCAGATGTCAGCTGCTACCACTCATTTGCAAGGAATGAATGTGTAGGCTAGAGGACAGCAGAGGGATGCTTCATCCCCATTCAACATCATTGATCAGATGAAGAAGAAAAATGTAAACATATCAATGTGGGAATCACTATCCATCCCAGGCCAAAGAGATTTGCTAGAATCTGCCATGAAGGATTGGTCAAATTCAAAACAACAGGTCCAAATGCAAGAGAAGGTACTCACAAATGCTGCCCAACCTGAAGGGAATCATCGAGGACAGAAAGGTAAAATGTTGAAGCCCCCTCCTTTTTATGTCTCATTAATCATTGGAAACAAATTGGTACACAATTGCATGATTGATTCCAAGGCAAGTAGCTCAGTGATGCCCAAGCAAATAGCTGATCAGCTAGGACTTCAATATGAAACCATAGCCAAAGGGGTAGTGCGGTTGGATGGGATAGCAGTAACAACAGTCGGGGTGATTAAAAACTTGATTCTTACTTTGCATGCTTGTCCCAACGTGGTTGTTTTGTAAGATGTCTCAGTAATAGACCTTCCACCACTCTTTTCCCTATGTTTGTCAAGGGATTTCACAGCCAAGATTGGAGATTACTTATCTGCTGATTGGTCACACATGTTGTTTAGAACAAGGTATGGGACTAAGGCCATAATCAGGTCTGAACCTATTGCAAACTTTCATATTGAGCCTTACACTCCAAGTCAGATTAATGCCAATTTTTCAACGTTTGATCAAGAAGATCATCCAAGAACTGATGAAGCTGACACCAAGGTAGGAAGCATCCCAGATCTAACTCTTGATGAATGGGCAAGCAAGGTGCATACTTTTGATCCTTATCAAGAAATAGAAGAATCTGAGCTGAGAGTCTATTGCATACATGAAGAGAATCAACCTCTCCCCAGCATCACCAAGCCAGATCATAAGGACGAGAATGAAGTATGGCAATTGTTCTTTGATGGGTCAATGAGTAGACAAGGTGCAGGAGGAGGAGCTATGATCATTTCACCGCAAGGTATAAAGTATTACTCAGCCTTCCGTTTTCAGTTTTCTTGCTCAAAAAATACAGCTGAGCATGAAGCCTTAATTCACAGATTGCACTGGGCAAGAGAAGAAAGGCATCAAGAATTTACAAGTATTTGGTGATAATGGGCTAATAATAAACCAAGTTAAAGGGAAAAATGCCGCCAAAAATGATCTGTTGAAGAACTACAAAAATCGGGTATGGGATCTTATTGAAGATTTTGAAGCTTTTAGGATTAATTCCATCCTAAGAAAAAATAATGAAGCAGCGGATAGACTGGCAGCAATTGGGGCTACATTTGATGTTGTAGAAAATATCAAAAATGAAAAATATCAGCCTCATATCAAAGTGGTTGTGAGACCAGCTATTCCAAATAACAACACAAGTTGGCAAGTCTTCGAGAATGATCAGCAGATTGTTAATTTCCTATAGGAAGAAGCTGAGGTCTCTGCACTAGGAATCAAGACAAGCTGGAGCAGTAGTATGGTGACCAAGTGGTGTAGCTAAGAACTAATAAATTACCAAAAGGCCTCATAACCTTGGAGTCAATCTTCAACCCAAATGATCAGTTCCGGAAGGAGAAAGTGAACATTCAAGTAAAGGGTGAAGATTCAGAACCTATCTTAGTAGATGAAGGAAAGACATTGCAAATTGGCAAAGTAAGTACTCTACAAGAGAAATCTGATTTTGTTCAGCTTTGTGAAGAGTTCCCAGATGTCTTCGCTTGGACTTACAAAGATTTAAGAGGTTTCAAGCCAAAGTTGGCACAACATACTATTGAGCTGGATCTAGAATCCAAGCCTGTTAGGAAAAAGCAAAGGCCAGTAAATCCTCATATCGAACCTCTCATGAGAAAAGAGTTAAGCAAGCTTATTGAGGCCAATATCATCTTCCCCATTAAACATTCAAGTTGGGTTGCAAACCTGGTGCCACTAAGAAAGAGAAATGGAGAAATAAGATTGTGTGTGGACTTTCATGATCTAAATAGAGCATCACTCAAGGACCATTATCCACTTCCATCAATGGAACAAATATTGCAGGTTGTACCTGGTTCAGAAAGGTTTTCATTGCTAGATGGATATTCAGGCTATAATCAGATAATGGTGAAGGAATAAGATCAATTCAAGACGGCCTTCACTACAAAATGGGGCACGTATGCTTACAAGAAAATGCCATTTGGACTGTCAAATGCCGGAGCAAAATTTCAATGAGCTATGGATATGGCATTCAAAGGCTTAATCAATAATATAGTGCTTGTATACCTAGATGATATCACTGTCTTCTCAAAGAATGCAACAGACCATCTCTTTCACCTCAGACAAGTGTTTTAGAGGTGTAGAAGGTTTGGAGTGTCATTGAATCCAAAGAAATCTATATTCTTGGCACATGAGGGAAAATTTTATGGGCCACATTGTCTCTAGGGATGGGCTAACAATTGATCCTGAAAGGGTTGAAGCCATCTGAACACTCCCATTGCCACACCACAAGAAATCTCTTCAAAGCTTCTTGGGAAGGATAAATTTTGTCCGCAGATTTGTGCCTAATTTTGCCACTCTTGTGAAGCCTTGAACAATGATGTTGAAGAAAAGTCTGGCATTCAAATGGACAGCAGAAGGCAAAGAGAGTTTTGAAAACATCAAGCATGCAATATCACAAGCTCCAACTCTTATCAACCCAAACTTTTCAAAGGATTTCATGTTGTATTCATTTGGAGGATCAGATACAATCTTAGCTATCTTGACATAGCTAAATAGAGAAGGTTCAGAACAGCCCATATCATTCTTTAGTCAAACCTTGGAAGATTACGAAATAAAGTATTCTTTCATCGAAAAGCATGTCCTTGCCATCATTAGGAGCTTGAAGAAGTTCAGACATTTGGTCTCAAACAATAAGATTCAACTGCTGGTGTCTCATGCTGGTGTCAAGGACTTTCTCCTAAACAAGGATTTAAACAAGAAGAGAGCAGGTTGGATCACTCGGGTGATGGAATATGATATTGAAATCAAAGTGACCAAGCTAGTTCGTGACAAAGGGTTGTATGAGCAGCTCACCTCCAAACAACCAGACGGCTCAAAAGGTGAAGAAGATGTTTTCCTGCTACTAGAGGATGATCAAGAACAACCAACTGATGATGCATTTGTTCCATGTTGGACTCAAGACTTGGTGCATTACCTCCAAACAGGCTTGTGCCCTCCAGAAGTGAGCAAGGAAAAGAGGAGATACTTTAGATTACAAGCTATCCCATATGTACTCACTAATGGTATCTTGTTCAAGAAAGACATCCATGGTGTTCTATTAAGATGCATTGGAACAGGTCAAGTTGAGAAGATCTTACACAAGTTCCATGACGGGGAAGTAGGAGGCCACTTTGCTCCATGAGTGACAGCTCTCAAAATAATGAAATTTGGTTACTATTGGCCTACTGTGTTCAATGATTACTACTCATTGGTCAAAAAATGCAAGAGATGTGCATTCTTCACAGCTAAGGAAAGGTTAGCAGCGCTGCCCCTTCATCCAATTTCAGTGGATCAACCATTCATGCAATGGGGATTGGACTTCATTGGGGTTATCAATCCCAATTCGAGTCAAGGTCATAAGTGGATACTTACAGCAACAGACTATTTCACCAAGTGGACCGAAGCAGTGGCACTCAAAGAGGCAAGTGAATATAATATCTTAGATTTCTATGAAGGGATAGTCACAAGGTTTGGTTCCCCTGCCACTATCATATCAGACAATGCGTTGACATTTCTTGGCACAAAGATCACTGAATGGGCTGTCAAGAATTATGTGTATCTCAGCACTTCATCGAACTATTACCCTCAAGGTAATGGCCAAGCCAAGTCTACGAACAAGAACCTACTAAGAATCATCAGAAGGACTCTAGATGAAAATCAAAGAACTTGGCATGTAAAGCTCAAATCAGCCCTATGGGCTGATAGTATCACACCTAAGAGGTCTGCAGGAAGCTCTCCATACAAGCTTGTGTACGGGAAAGAAGCAGTTCTACCTATATCACTCGAGTTGCCAGCATTGGAACTGATGAAACAATTGGAACTAGCTGAGTTTGAACCCATGGAGGTTAGATATGCAGAATTAATGGAGCTCCAAGAAATTAGAGAGCATGCAGCCCAGGCAATAGAGAAGGATCAAGCCTTGATCAAGAAGACTTTTGATAGGAAAGCCAAGGCTAGAACCTTCCAAATTGGAGATCTATTGTTGAAATGGGATGCAGATCATGCAAAAATGAGAAAGCATTCCAAGTTTGATGCCATCTGGAGTGGCCCATACATGATCATTGAATGCAAAGGTAGTAATGCTAAGTTGGATGGTGAAGAATTACAGATTCTAGTCAATGGGATCTATCTCAAACGTTGCTACTAGAAAGATAGCTTCTCACCCTTGTAAATATTAATTTAGAATTTCCATTCCTCTAAGTGCTTATGCACATTGTACTGCTGTTAGAGTAGTTTTATTTCCCTAAGTGCTTGTGCACATGTCCTATTGCTTCTAGTATGTGCATGTTTGTAGTTCATCGAGCCTTCTGAAAAGAATTTACAGCCACGGGAGAACCAGCTCAACAAACGTTTCAATGGCTCAATAGATACGAGCTTTCAAATTTCAGATCAACTGAGAGATTATCAAAAAGACTCCATGCCCAATGGATTGCTACAAGCAGCTGGCCATTCTTCATCTAGCAAGCAGATAACCTCGCTGAGTCACCCAAATTGTTATCCAAAATTCACCGCTTAAGGTAATTTTGATAACACGCATCAGATTATTCAGTACCGAGAGAGTAAGATTGATTCAATGCCCCAAATCATGTTTTTCGGGGTCCCCTCGGCCTTCTTTTAACTCCCCCACCCAAGAAGAAATCCCAAGAGGTTGAGAAAATGGAAGAAATGTAAAAAATAAGGTTGCAGAACTGTGTTAAGGCATTTCGGGTCTGAAGGGTTCGGGTCGTACTGAGGTTCGTGGTACCAAGCTTGGGGGCCGAAAAAATGAAGAAAATTGGCTAAGTCCTAGTCCAGGTGGATCTGCGGGACAGTTGGGACATCGGGACACGTGGGATGTGAAAATCTGAATCGGCCGAAAGAGGGAAAAAATTGCCTGAGTCTTGTTTCGCACGGTTTGGGATAGCTGGGCCAAAAGTATGCGCGGGACGCGGATTGGCCGGTTTGGTGCAAGTCGGTCCATTTCGGGCGGTTCAGAGATATTTGTCCGAGAAAGTTTGGGACATCCTGGGCCAAAAGTATGTGGAGGACATGAACCGGCCGATTTGGCTGAAACAGGGGACTTTCGTTTGGGACAGTTGGGCCAAAAGTACGCGTGGGACGCGAAAAGCCGAAAGAGCCGCCAACGAATGGAATCTCGCCACGTGTCTTCACCTCAAACAGGAACAAGGAAGCCCGAATCGGCCGAAGCAGGATATTTTCATCTGGGACATCCAGGCCAAAAGTATGCATGGGACGCGAGGGACGCTAAAAGCCGAATCGGTCGAAGGCAAAGAAGAAAAGTCAATGTTTGACCCGTGAAACTTCACACGGCCATAACTTTTGACTCCGAGCTCCGATTTTCACAAAATTAGACTTCCTGGAACGAGCACGACGTCCTCTACACCAAAAAATTGGATTTCTTATTTTTAATGAGGATAGATATATTTAATTAAAAGAATCATATTCGGCTCCAGTCAGTTAATGCTCATTCCCGTCAAATGACAGAAAACGCCTACCAAACCCAAAATAGATGCCTGCACTCAGAGGGCCATAACTTTTGTATTTCTCAACAAAATCACACAAAATCGGTACCGATTGGAATCTGTGGCTCTGAGCCTGATGAATAGAAATCAAGAAATTCCAGATTTTATGAGATATTGATCAAGATTTTTTAGAAAACATGGCCGGGTTCATAACAGTGTTTCATTTGGTGGTTGGGAGTGCAATTAAGAGGCATGGTCATCATTATTTCTCTGTTGCAGCAACTAGGACAGTATGGGGAGCCTTTTGCAAGTAATATATAATAATTTTACTCCATTTAATGCCTCTTATAAGTGGTTGAAGGACAGATTTCAGGATTTCCACTTTTCCCTTCTCTCTTTCTTCTCATTTTTTTTATAAATGGGACTGTTGGGGCTCATTGTAAGAGGAGGTCATTTTTGTAGCAAAGCTCTGCCAAAATCACTTTATGAAGCCAATGTGTTGTAGGCCCTTGTTGTGGACTCCTTGCATGGTGATCCAGGCCCTTACCTTGTAACCGATTGAACTGTGCATATCAGGAAGCAATAAAATATAAGTTTGTGGATGTATCTTCCCCTACTGTGTTTTCTTGCATTCTCCTTGCCCCTTCAACCTCTTCTTTACAAGAATATTGTGTCTATTATTGTGTTCATGTAGGGATCCATTATCATTATGTATGTTTGAAATATTGTTGTGAATGTGTTTTGCTAGATTATGGAGAACTGTCATCACCTCTTCTAGTGTGCACTTTGCTTCTGTATTTCACGCATTTGGAGACTACTCTCACACACTCATTTTCTGGTGTATCACCACTTTAGTGTAGGCTTTCATTTCATGAATTCTCTCCCTGGCCCCTTGGAAATTTAGATTAGAATAGTTAGTTTCCCCTGCATTAGAGTAGATTGTGGCTGGTAGTTTAGGAGCAAGAACCAGCTTTCTCTGGAGGTCTATCTCAAGTAGCAAGTACCACAACTTGGAGATACTACCCATGTTATCCAATCACACCGTGAGTTCAAGTATATGCACTTGTATAAATAGAAGGGTGCTATGATTCAGTGATAACAATAGCTATGAGATTTTTGGGTCCATTTGAGATCTTGGAGTGGATCGGTCCCATAGCCTACTGCTTAGCCTTGCCACCTAGGTTGTCTTGCATCCATAATGTGTTCCATGTTTATGTTCTTAGGAGATACATAATGGATCCATCTCAGGTATTGGATTGGACCACATTGTAAGTACATGAGTAGGGACAGGAGATGGTGGATCGTGTGCATATTTTAAAGCGTAGGATACTGAGACTTCAAGGTTGTGAGATTGATCAGGTGCACATCTAGTGGGATCGGTATGATGAGTGATCAGCTACATAGGAGGATGCCACACCATTGTGATCCCAATTCCTACACTTTTTCCAGTGACTTCTAGGAGGAATTTGAGTCTAAGGGGAGGGGAATGTACTGCCCACTCCTCTTTGACATTATATTGCTATGATTTTTATTATTGTGGACTAAAGACATGAACATTATTTTTATATTTTCATTAGCACACATTGATAGATGAACATTACTAGTATGTTATGAATTATATTATTAATGGTATCGATTATTAGCAAACATTGATAAATGATGATTTAGTATTGTTTCATTATATATTGACGCTCTATATTTTGATGATGATTATTATATTGGATGCTAGACTAACCATATGATTTTACTGATGGTATGACTTATAAAAAAATTGGTATGTTCAACGATTTCAAATAAATTGATAAAATTTCCTAAGTTTGATGATGATGACATAGCTTTGTATATGATTATTATTGGATGATGTGTATGTATGTTTTATTCTTGATGTATTTGACTTGGCCTTGAGGTAGAATGGGTATTGTTTAATTGAATGCATGGAATTTTATCATGATAACAAGAAGGGGCTAGGAGACTAACAATGGACGAATATTGGATATTGGCAATAAATTTACCTTGGAAACCTTGAGTTATGTGTATTGTTGTGTTTGCTTGGGGTTCCCCGTGGGAAGGGGTAACCTCATGTGTGACCAAGGGTTTTGAATTTTTATTTTAATTCCTTTATTTTTATTTATTTAGTTGTGCATGTGATTTATTTATTTTAATGAATTTTGACTTTATTTATGCTTAAGTAATGTGCTTTGTTTAGCTAATTAATCATGTGGTTAATTTAAATTAAGATGTGACTATGTGGAATTTAAGGTGGTAGATAGTCATTTTTATCATATTAATGTTTGATGGATTTCCTTTCATTTTGACTCATGTACTAGACCCCATCCTTCAAATCTCGAATTTTTACTTTGGAGCCATTTTTAGAGGCTTGTGGGACAAGTTATGCTTTCCCTCTAACTCTTAAACTCATCTACATACCATACCTATGATGTGAGGGGTAAATTTTAGCCCTCATTATATCTTTTGAAGAAGTAAACATGAAATTAATTACACTTTCTTACGAACTCTTTTAATTATGTCCTCAGTGGTATGCAATGGATGTTTTTGTATGGAAGGAAAATTTTCATATTCTTACCAACCCATTTATAAGTCTTGGTATTTTTGTTTGACCAAGTGAGGTGGCTTCCTACATGGAACCACCTCACCCTCTTTTCTTTACTTTTTAATTATGTGAGTGATTTTGGATATTTTAGGGTTACTTATTTCATTTTTACACTTGCATGCTTTTAGGAAATTGCTTGGAATTTTCTTGGAAGTTAGCTTTTGGAATTTGGGCTTGAAATTAGAAGATTATGCTTGAAGATTGAAGAATTTGATACGTCAAGGTAGGGTCTATTCATTACATACATGTTCCTTTTTGTGTATTGTGATATTTTTTTGTTGCAAATTGGTGCATGTTTGTGAGTTGTATGGGTTGGGTAGATCTTGACCTTTAGTTGGTATTGGGAGAGGGAATTGGAGTTCCTTTTGTGGAGGTAAAAGGGAGTTATTAAGGATTTTTTGGAGGGAGTTTAGGATGGGTGCTCTAACTATATGGAAAGGTTAATATATCAAATTTGCATACGTGATTGTGGAGAGAAAAGGTGTTGGGTGTGAATCTGAAAGTGCACTTAGAGGATTTGGGTAAACCCTCATCCCAAATGGGAGGTATAATGAGATGACTTTCTCTCCTTTGGCATTATTTTTAAAGCCTTTGTGTTTTGTTGGAAAATTGTAAATGGATTATTGATATGTTGTTCTTATTTGTATCTACAAATGTTATTGTGTAATTTTCCTTTGTGAATAGTTGTCATGATTGCTCAATGTCCCTTATTGCTCTATTGTTCGGGCTCATAAGGCCAATGAGGAGGGTGGATTCTCCTTCTCATTATAAATAGGTTGGGGGGAGAGCATTTCCCACTCCCCTTTCCTTGTTATTGTGATTTAGAGATGAAGGAGAAAATATACGGAGTTACAAGTTGATCAAGATATGAAGATATATGTTTTGAGACCAAAAGAAATAATCCTATTTTTTGTAAATTGTACCATGTTTTTCCACCTTTGAGTGCAAGGCTTGTAAAAACTTTTATTTTAAAGGGGGTTCTTGTAAATTTACTTATACAACCATGTATTGTAACGGATGAATGAAGGAAGTTGTAAGTGTTAATTTTAATGTAATTGTAGCACTTTTTATATCTAAAACTTAATCAAACATTACATTATGACTTCATTTCAAAATGATTATTTTGCATTGGAAATTAATTTAAGTTGAAAGAAAGTATTTGAATGTGAATTTTAAATCAAAATGTGAATCTTCTAAATATGCAACTTTATAAATAAGTTTTTATTATAATTGCATTTTGCGAGTGTTCATCTTGTATTGGAATTACTTGAAAGTTTATAAATTGATTTCCTTTGTAATTGTACTTGGTAATCTTGATTGTAAAAGGAAGAATGAACTTACATTTACTTTGTGTTATTACTCAATAATCTCTTTCAAATGAATTACAATTTATTAGAATATTAGTATTGTCACTATAAGTATAGAAAGAAAATAATCAATGTAAAAATCTATATGATATTAAATCAAAAAATTTAAAATTTTATTAATAATACTCTTCTCCTATCTTACATTTGTTAGAATGGAAGGAATAATACTTATAACTACCTCATATTAAAATGTATAATTATTTATAAAAATTATATATATATATATATATATATATATATATATATATATATATTCCTTATAATGTTAAAACAAATAAATCTACCTAAACTTATATTTAGAAATTAAAACAAAAAAAGGAATTGTAAACATTTATATAAATTATATTTATAAATATACATACTTATTGATTGAGGGATAAGAGTGTATATTATGCATTTGGAGGGAGGTTTGGGTTCAGTGTCCCACCTTGTGATAATAAGAAATATTTGTTATTTATCTTGATATGTTTATAGAGGGAGGAATAAGAGTTGAGGGACACATGAGAGAAATTGAGGGAGGAATAAAAGTTTTGTTCTAGTTGTGTGAATGAAAATTTTGAGGCTTTTAAGGTGGAAACCTACACCCATTCAGAGGTATACGTGATTCCCCATGTTTCTTCTCTCCCTTGGCTTGAATTTGAGCCTTTCTTCTTGGTAAAATTATATGTTTGTTGTTATTTTTGTATTGTGCTTGTTGTGTTGAATTTTTGTGTGAATGGATATTGTTGAAGCCTTGTAAATGTTGGCATGGTTGCTTGATACCTCTTATTTCTTCATTGGTGGGGATCGAGTGCCAATGAGGAGGATGGATTCTCATTATAATTGGATTATAGGTTGGGTGGAGAGTGTTGCCTACTCCCCTTTCCATTGTTTTTGAGTTTGGATATTGAAGAAAAGAAGGATCTCAAGTTATCAATTAGGAAATATTTTTATTGAAAAAGATCAAAGAAATAAATAGTTATTATTGCAAAATTTGGCCATGTTGTTCCACTTATGAGGAAGGCTTGTTTACACTTGTATTTTAAAAAGGAGATCTTGTAAACATTATTATCAAGTTTTATATTGAAAGTGAAAGTTGTAATTTATTAAAAATTTATTTATTTCAAATCGGGAAATAAAATCATAGTTTCCTGTGCTTTCCTTTGGTGAAATAGTTGTGTTTGTATTGGAAGAATGTATGGAAGTTATACTGGATGTTCCTTGTTGAAATAGATATCATTATTGTTGTGAAAAGAAAAGTGACACATTCTAATTTTTATATTAATAGTTAGTATATTGAAAGTTTGGAAATATATTGTCATAGAACTACCCTTGTTGTCAAAATATGAAGATGTTGTAATGCAATATGTTTAAACTAAAGTAGGAAACAATGAACCTTACTTCAATGTAATTCAGATGGTGAATACATTTGTTTTACTATCTTAAAGTTGGTTTAAAATGAAAAAATGACATCAACCTATCAACTATTGATAGTGGGAACCATAATTAACTTTAATATTACCATAAAAACGAGCCCAGGTAGAAAACATGCTAGAAAATACAGAAAAACTATGTTCTATTTTCGGGAAATAGAATCACTGCCCTATAGAGAGCGGTGCTTTCAGAACCACCACCCTGCGTAGAGTGAAAGTTATAGAATCACCATCCCAGACATGGCAGCGGTTACAAGACTTCTCGACCTGCTCAGGGCAGTGATTTCATCACTTTTGACAGAAAAATAAAACTTATGAATGTGTAAAATATGGGATGAAATTAATTAAAATTGTAGCTTTAAAACTGTAAAAAGGAACTATTAAAAAAATTTAAATGAATAAAATCGTTGATTTAAGCATATGAATCCACTAATGGGCACTTAAATGTGTATAATCTCATAGATATAATGAAATCAAGATTTTCCGAAATAATGAACTTAAAGAATGCAAATAACCAAATAGCAAAACAAGATTCATGGTGGAATCTCTAAAATAAACAAATAAATAAACTTGAAATAGTAAACCCGTGTTTAAACTAAACTAGATAAAGAATGGAGTGGAGGAAGCTTCCCCCCTTTGGCAAACTAGATCCCAAGAAATTTCTCCATGGTTTCAATTCTCGTTTACATGGCTTCCAATTCTCCAACCTATAAATTAAAATGGAAACAAATGAATGAGTTAGGGTAAAATAAGGAATAAGAAGACCTCATAAGGATGTTTAGGGGTTCATTTGAAAAATCATAGATCTATAAAGGCATATCCATTCAATCTAAGGGTTGAGGATCATCTCTACACATTTCAAGTTTTGGAACTTTATGGGGATGGGTATCTAATGAATGGGTCAACTTAATGGTAAGGGTAAGTTGAGACTTTAGCTTTAGGTTATTAATAAAATAAATGACATTGGTCTAATTAGGATAACTAGAATAATATTGTGAAAGGGGTAAGTTACGTAATTATTTATAAGGGTTAAATTAATGGGAATTCAGATACATGTTTAGAAAACTATATGAAGGAATTAGATTTAATCATCTTAGAAAATATTAGAACATAATTATATTAAGTCTAATTTTAAGTGAGGAAAGTTATCAAGATTAAATTAGTTGATATTTTAAATAAGGTGAATTAATGAAAACCCTAGATATGGATTTATCCCGATGTGGCTTTAGTGAAAATTAATAATGTTAATTATTAATTTAATATTTGGCCAACATTTCAAATGTGATAAATTTATTAAACAAGAGTTAATTAAACCTAGTTGATACTATCTTGTTGTAACCCCTTTAAAGATAAAATAAATTATCTCGTAATTTCCTTAAATAATTACTGAATTTGTCTTGGGTTTTATGCATAAAAAAGGTCGGTGTTACACTTGGTATCACAGCCATGGGTTCAACGCTAGGTCCATTAAACACACTTGGAAACCAAAAAAGTGAATTTAGAAACCATAACTTAGAACACATCACATTGTGGATAACTGAAAACATAGAAAAAATAGAAAAATTAAATGAACCTAGATGATGAATTAACTAACTCTCGCTTTGGTTTGTGCAGGAGGTGAAGACTAGATGATGAATTGTTACACATTGAGTTAGATCTACCACCTCCAGAGAAGGCTGTTGCCACTATATTTTTGAAAATCCTACCAACCTTATAGGAGGTCAATGTAGCTATATGAGGTGGAGAAGTAAGGGGACAACCTAGTAAGAATGATAGGGAGCCATCACATGAGGCTCATCGCCCTCCACTACACAGCGAGGAGCATAGATCGGAGTACTCCCATATGGAGTTAGTGAGAAAACATTCACCACAAAGAGGACATGCAGATAGGGCTAAGGGTTATAGAGAGATCTAGGAGCCCTAGATAGAGAGATGGCCATGAGGATAGACCAGGATGTTGATAGTGGTAGATCATATAAGAGAGATTATTAAGCTTCATATTTCTCATTTTTCTAGAGACACCAAGTGGATTATAGGATGAGGCTTAGTTAGTTAGCTTAAGACCAAATGCTTCAAGAAATTCCCATGTACTATCAACATCAAGGCTCGTGTTGTGATTCATCTTCTGAGTAGATGGAGCATGTTTTCAGTGGAAGTCAGATGAGAAGAACCTACACATAGACTTAGAAAATATTACTTGAGAGCTTTTTGAGGAGAGGTTCAGGAGTAGATACATATCCAAGAGGTTAATACAATAGAGGATCAATGAGTTTCATGGCCTATGATAGGCATTAATGACCATGGTTGAATATGAGAATCATTTCTGGACTTGCTTCAGTATGTTGACTACATTTAGGATGAGAAGGTTAGGATTCATCGATTCATCAAAGGTGTGAACTTGGATTTGGGAGTGGTAGTGTGCATTCATTGTTGGTAGACTTTAGATCAGGTCATTAAGAAGGTCTGTATTGCAGACGATACCAGAGGGAAGACACAATAGGCCTAGAGATAGAGTGAGGTGTTGTATTTAGAACCTGCAGGATAGTAGGTTGAGGGGGAAAAATCCTCCTCCTTAGGATGGACATGATTCAATATTCTTCTTTCAAAAAACCACAACAGCAACAGACTCATCCAATAATTTAGACCTCTATAGAGATTTGATACTCATAGGGGACGAGTATGGGGCCTCCTCCTAGAAGACCCGTCTGGATACATGCAACACCTGGAGCTCAGTAAACTAGAGCTCTGTCCACAATGGCCATAATAGTCAATGGCAGGATCATCGGGATCTACTCCACATACCACTAGAGCACCAGGGGGAGACGTTTAGGATTTTTTTATAGAGCATGATATTTGTTACAAATTTGGTGTAGATGGACACCATTGGAGAGATTGTCCACATAACCCTAATAATAAGAGTAAGGGACCTATTTCAGAGCCTACAATTGGTTACATGGCTAGAAGCCATAGAATTTATTCAGTGGTTGAGAACCATAAGGAAGAGAAATAATGGTACGGGGATAAAGACTTCAAGTAGCATTGGTGGTATCCCTACCTCTATATTGTTTGATTCTGGCTCTTCTGATTCATTTATTGCACCATATTTAGTAGAGTGATGGAAGGCCTTGAGGTAGTTAGGCCATGGGCTTAGTTGGGATGTTGAGATTACTTCTGGGAGCCAAGCTCACAATGGACTCTATTATTTGATTTTGCCCCTCTGGAGAAATTGGCCAAACATGACCTCACAAAGAGAAAATAAGAGGGTGGAGTCTGATATGGGAGCTCACAATATGGGCTTAAGAGGAGTAAGGTTTAGTGGGTCTAGCACATTGCAATGGATCTTGGTAGTTTAAGCTAGTTTGGGGAATGAAAGAGCTCTGAAGTATGAAATTTATACTTCAGAGATGAGGTCATTCGGAGGTATCCTGAGGTGAAATTCAAGAACTCAACAGATCAGCAACTTCGAAATGGAGAGCTCAAACGATCCAACAGACATCAAAGTCCAAAGTCTGAAATTCAAACTTCAAACATTCGGGAGTTTGGAGTTGGCAACAAGGTCAAGTGGTGAACAATTCCATGTGGGGAGAAAAACAAAGGTCTGAAACCCGAAGACTCAAATTCAAACTTCAGGTTTTCTTGATTTCAGAGTTTTCATTTGCCACACAAATGAAGGTGAATCTTGAAATCCTAAAACACTTAAACCCCTGAAATCCCAAAACCCAAAACCATGAAACTTGAACCCCCGAAACCCTTAAACTTGAACCCCCGAAACCAACGAACCCCTGAAATCCTAAAACCCAAACCCCCGAAATCCTGAAACTTGAAAAAATAGAATTTTGAAACATGAAGTTTGAATTTTAGACTTTAGGATTTCAAAATTTTAGAACATTCAGTGCCCCAGTGCATGCAAAATTAGCGACTTGAAGTCTAAATTTCACAATTCATGGTTTCGGCATTATAGAGGTTTCATACCAGTTCATAAAGGTGAATAGTGATTGTGATCTCTAAATCCCAAAGCTCTTGAATCCCAAAAATCCAAACTTTTTGGATTTTGGAGGGTGCGATGCAAGGTCAGAGCCCAAAAAAAGGTAGATCGACTACTCGCATTAATTGAAGTATGGCAACCTCATCTTCAAATGGCCATAATGTTTTACTAGGAGCTCATATTTTCACAAAATAAAACTTTTTGTAAATCTCTTATTGTCCTCTACACAACAACCATTTTAATGAGACTAAGTATTTCCAAAAGGGGAAATATAGTCTACCATTTTAGAGGAATGTTTTTTTATTTCTCACCTACCAGAATAATGAAGATATGGGCTATCTTTCATCTCTCACAAGGAAAAGTACATGGAGGTATGAGTTTTGCAGTGGCACCCATCATTGTTGCAAATGATTTTAATGTATTTTTGGGTGGTTAAAACAAGATTTCAAATTCCTTCTCTCTCCCATCTCTCATTCTTCATATATATTGTAAGGAGGGGCTCATTTCAAAAGGTTGGACACCTTGTATATGCCTCTCCCTTCTTCTTCTGGTCTATAAGAGATTTTGTGGAGATTCCAAACCTCCCTACTAGACATTGTAAGGCAAAATTTGTGCCTTCGGCCATAAATTTTATGTATTGTATCAAATTTGAGAGAAATAAAATAAGATATGTGGATGTTTAAAACCTTCTTCTGTGTTCTATTTGCATATTTATGATCTTGCATTACATGCGAGGTTATTGTGTATTGTTTTATTTTCATTGCAAGATTCTAGTTGTGTTGTGCTTATTGTGGAGGTTGTTGAATGCTCCTTCTTGTTGCATCACCTTCCCTTATAGTAGGTTTTAATTTTCATGTATTTTCTCAAACTTTATCTCCTTGGGAAAAGCATTAAATCAGTGTTAGATCTGCAAATCTCTGCACTTTGGAGTAGTGAACTTTGTAGTAGTGCAATATTTCAATGCACTACTAAGAAAGAACCAATCATTTTACGCTTAGAATATTTTTAAGAGTATTTATTATGGTTATGATGTGGGTTTTTTTCTCCCTAAATCACAACTTTATTTTCTTAAAGACAATAGTAAATATATCACCTACATTTTAAATTTAAATTAAAACCTTATTATCCTTAAAACATTCTATTAGAATCAACAGATATCACTTTAGTCAAACATTGATAGATATCCATCTTACCCAATTCACATGCCAATCAATTCTAACGGGTTTCCCTTTAGCTCTCATATTTTTATTTGTTCCCCTTCCACATTACATAGCACTTAAACCCATGTTGCAATACCTTTCAATAAGTGAGATTTTCACATTTGCTTTACTATTATGGTTTGCAACATGGTCATATGAGCACCAAAGTATTGTCCATATAAAATTGTGGTGTTGTTATTCTTAGCTAATATTCTTAGCTAATATTGGGTGATAGTCATATGGTGCGAGCTAACCTAGTAAAATATGGTATCTTTATAGTTTCCCATTATAATACAATATTTTTGAAAATTCATGTTTTAGAAAAAAACTCAGTTTAAATTAAACTATACAATATTCCAACAAATTCTCTACACATTAAAGAAAATTTGAGTGAAATTAAAGACATGCTTCTGTGTGCTGCACGACGCGCTCTTCAGCTTCACTTGCGACTGTGCAAGAAACTGACTCAGAACTGCTTTCCTTGAATACGGCATTGACATTTCTACATCTCCCATTTTCATTGCAAATATGAGCAATGCCAATGCCAATGCCACCAACAAGAAAATGCATGCTAAACTATGTCAATCGACCTTGCAAAATTTGCAAAGGTACAGGCGGAGGAAGTGTTTATGTAGTGCTTCACAAGATTCATGAGAATTTCCTTTCTGCATTACTTCATAATATAATCGTTGTTTATATTTAGTTCGCAGACTATAGCAATCCTTAAATTCAATACTAAGTTTCACAAAAGAAAAGGGATATTCTCTGAATTATATTCTAAAATGACTTTAATAACAAATAATTATATTATTTATTAAATAATAACCAAAGAATTTGGTGATGCATGTACGTGCTCACACTTAATAAATAATAAAATGACCAACGAAGTTGGTGATGCAAGTACTTGTTGACAATTAATTTTTAGAGGGGATAGCTGTTAATGGCTCGATTGTTAGTGTAATATTGTGTTTATGGATTAGTGGTTTCAATGAGATTACTCTTCTGGCATGTTCTTTTTGTAGGTCGCTATTTGATTTGTTTCTTTTATATTTTATGTGACATTTTATTTATTAGTGTTTTTTTCAAAAAACTTATTTCAATTTATCCAGTAATGTTCATTATTTGTCTATTTTTTTTAATTTTTAATTTAGTTTTCTTAACCAGCAATTGTTCCATGCCTCTAAATAGGGACCATTTCTATATAAGATATATGGAAATGGTCGCCATTTTTATTATTGTGTCTTCTAATATTTAAATTCATATGCTTTTTTATTTTTCTTTGTTAGTTTTTCATCTAATTTTTTGTTTTCTTATAAATCTATAGGATCTTACTTTTAAATCACATTGTCTATAAATATGCGGATGTATTAATACATTAATAGCAATCACAAGATACCAATATATAAGGAGAAAGAAATTGAAAGAGTGGCATTGAATTTATAATAATAGAATTTATCATTACAAATATATTGCAAACATTTCTATACACATAACTATTACAAATATAACGAGTCACCTTTTAACCTACAATGTATGTGTGATATTCTCTTTCTTGTCAAAAATGTAGACATTTGTAAATGTAAGTAATGTATGTGGATGCTTTGTTTAATAAAATACATTGTAGTGCAGTCATGGTCATGGCTCCCAATGAGGAGATGCCTAAGAAACCTAGCTAATAAACATACATCTATGCATGGTACATCGAAACACATCAAATGAACATATATTAATATAGTGTTACTACAAACCTCTTAAACTAAATTATACATGCAACGAAGCTACAGGAGTTATCTCTAAAGTTTACAATGGAGTAACAAACTCCCCCTCTTCATATTTTTACCTAGATTGTAGTGCCCAAAAGATTAAAAAAAAGTGTGTGAAATTTGCAGTGGAGGGGAGTTAAGAGGAGTACATGAAGTGAAGGATGAAGTGACAGAGTTTGTGGTGGCAGGAGTGGGTGAAGATGTGTGGAAGGAGTTCAGACAGAGCATGGACTCCCATCAATGCCCATTCAGACCTGTCACATTCCTTGAAATAATTTCACTTTATTTCAGATCTAGTGGCGTTGACCACACATAAACCTAGGTTTATGTTTCAAATTTAGCAGTTGGATAGTTGCAGAAAGGGAAAATGTTGTAGGAGAGAGGCGGATACACTAGAGGCTGTGAGAATTAATTTTTGGTTATTTTTTTGTACCCAAAGATCAATTATTTTATTAGCTCCCTCTCAAACGTATAAAGGAGAGCGTACATAAGCGTTGGGTGCATGGGAAATTCTTTGGTTTCGGGGGATAAAAAAATTGTTTTGTTGCATGTGTGTTAGCACGAGGAGAGTGCAAACCATATTTCAGAATCTGTTTGGAAATTGTTCCCTTCCTGTGCCCATGTAGGAGTTTGGTTGGGGTGAATGAACTATTTGAAAATACCTTAAAATAGGGTAGGGGCTTCTGTTTGTCACAGATTGTAGTTTCAGGTGTTATGAAAACACATGTATACAAAATGTGGAAGCTTAGACATGCACATGAACTGTTTGACACAATGTCTTAAAAAAAAGTGTTTTTGTGGACATCATTGACTGCAAGTTATGCATCAAATGGATTCGTTGATAAGGCCTTGGAAGTTGTTAAGAAAATGCATTCAACATGTTTCCACATGATTTTTTTCACCTTATTAGAAACCTGCTAACCCACAATGGATAGCTCTCTCCTGGAAACGAAAGACTACAAATGATTGAAGTTATGTAGAAGGGTGTGCACCATTATTTTGTTGGACACCTACTACTTTCTCCTTGTGAAACAGTGTAAATGTTGTGTGATGATACACATGCCTTTTTTTGAGGCGCCAATATATTTTCTACTGGTATATTGTCATCCTATGCAAAACATGGCAGTAATGGTATTTTCATACAAAAGCTTGAAGAAATGCGGTCCCATGGGGCATGCATTATTTATTTTTATACTCTTCTTGTTGCATGCAAATATGTTGATGAGGGTTATAATACTTCAATGGCACAGGTTTCTCCCTACATTCCTCATACACTATTCCAAAATGGGTGCTCTAGACAGGGTATGCGTATCCATGAGGCATAAAAAACTAATAGATTTTTGTCAGATGTTGTAGCTACGAATGCTTGGGTAGACATGTATGTGAAGGTGGAGGCATAAAAATTGTCAATAAATGTTTGAGAAAATGCCTCAAAAACAAGAGGATGTATCTCATAGAAAGCATTGACTATATGTTGCATATAATGTCAATTTATTGGAAAGGTGCTAGAAAATTTTATGGAAATGTAAAGAGTAGGGTAAATCAAAACTTCCACAAATTTTCTAGAATCCTCCCTTCCCATGCCAAGTTTGGGAGGTTTGATTAAGAAGTTTGACGTCGAACAAGGAACAATGAATAATGGGAGTTTCTTCAAACATTACAACTACAAAAACTCTAATAGAGATGTATTATAAATAGAGAAGTTTTCTTAACACATGTAAACCTCTTGAAAAAATGCCTATTAGCGATGCATGACCAAATCCCACAATTTCAAATGGCTTCAATCCATAGGCATGGTCTCCTTACCTTCATATTTTATAATTTTTTTATGACTTGGTTCTTCTTTTTCAATATATAAAAATATTAAATCATTAGATAATTTAAAAACTAGATATTTTAACCACATGACTGGTATAATCAATAAAAAACACCTCGTAATTTACGCTACATATTTACAAATTGACTATCAACCTTGTCACGACCACAACCTCATGCATTGCTAAACCTGATGTGTACAAGCTTCATGCTTGTGTCCGTTGGCATTGGCGAAAGCTAGATGAGTTAACTAAAACAACCATTTTTGTCTACCTTGGAAAGTTAGAAAAACACAATTTCTAGAGACTTGTAAAACAACACTCTAAAGAAATGTCAAGCATCGTATGTGTTTGTTTTTATGTGGAGAGTCACATCAAGCATTATCTCAACCTCTTTTGACCATTTGCACTCTCTTCTTTGCTCCTCTAGGAGCCTTGTTACTCCATTTTTTACTTGTAGGAAGCTGTTCAAATTAAGAAGTTGGGTTTTATTTTGGCTCATTGCTTGGAACCTAAACAATGAAATTCTTATTTGCATTCGCAAACCTCCAGTATTTTTGCTAGACAATCCCTTGCACCCTTCAGTTTTGGAAAAATCACTTTCCTAGATACTTTTTTGAAGGGTTTTTATAGGCCTTCGAACGTTTGTTGACTAGGTTAAAATAGACTAATTACAACTGGTGGCTCCAGAAAACCCATCACCATTTGTAAGTTCACATTTCCGTTGACTCCAAATAATTCTCCATATATAGGAGGGAACATAGGCATATTTTGGTGGAGAGACCATCCATCGAAAGTAATTGTTTAGATGAGGTGTCTTAGCCCTCTAGCTAAAATTGGGTGCTGTGGCAACTAGCCTAATTACGACCGATGGCCTCTGAAAACTACCCACCAATTATAAACTGTTAGCCAATTCTAAATTCCATCAGTTCCTGTCTCCCCGCATGGTAACAAAATTTTCAAGGTTTCTCCGCAGCCCGCCAACCCGCCCTTTGGGAAAATTTTCACACCTGGGCCCGTAGGACTGCCCTTGGGGAAAATTTTCACCCGAAGGCCCGCCGGCCCATAACTTGAAAAATATGAGTTAGGAGGATTTATTTATATCAACGGAAAGGTGAGGAAATTTCCTATTCAATCGGGGCAATTTAGAAAAATTTGAATGTGTCAAGTATGATAAAAATCAAGTTGAAACTTTAAGCTTGTTAGAGAATGGGTATGGTGAGGAATTTTTCCCTCTGATCCTAATTGGAACTTCTAACCCCAAATTTCAGACTTCATAACCTCTAATAATTATTAATAAAAGGAAAGTATATTCTAGTAGATTAGAATTGTTTCAGAGCTTGTTAGTGACAATTGTTGTCTTGTAACATGGTTGTAGATTCTTTTAACCAAAAAATAATTATTCCATAATTTTCCTAACTAATCCTAGGTTGTTCTTGGGTCTCAAGTGGGTTGTTTTAATGGGCGTTACAATGACCCCTATCTCTTTGGAAGGGCAGTTTTAAACTTGATAAAATGGACCCCTAGAAACTTCCATGGACCAATTATTTGTGTCTATCCTATATGGGTTATATTACCTGCTTTACCTGTGGAGTTTTGAGAGTAGGATGTGATCTTGGGAATTTCAAAGGAATTGAGGGTCCCCATAGTGATTGATACTAATATTAGAGCTTGCACATGAATGATACATACTATGTTTTGCATTATAATATCTTCTGATAATCTCGCCCGTACCAGCTCCATCATACTGGTTATAAAAATTGGTGTCCTGACTCAGCAGCTCCTGTATGAAGATTCAATTGTGTTTTTATTGAACTGCTTGCATGTTGGCCAAAGGGTTAGACTAGGCTCTGCTAGTAAATCATCGGCAAAAAAGGGCAAAGGAACAGCTAATCTAAATAACAAGGTCGTCATTTTGGAACAAGACCAAAAAATATGGGTGTTTGAATATTTTTGGTACACGACTGCATGGAGTGGAAGAATACGTTCCTTCTTCTGATGTGTCAGTTGTTATAGCTAGATTTGACCCTGTTAATGGTAATCTGAACACGAGGGGAATAGTGATTCTTGTAACACACCCAAAAATACCAGCACAGTGAAATACAAGATAATTTTTTTTTTGACTTGCTTGACACATAACATGACGCAACATGTCGTCACCAAGGATACAACTAACACTGTGAACAACTTAATACAAGGATGGCCCTAAAGGCAGCACGGAAAACGTTCACACCTTTCAAGGACAATTTACTATTCACTTGCGAAAGGACGGGTAAAAGACCAACCACATTACATAGTTATAGCTAAAGACATCCCACTGTGAAAATCTTCTTAAGATTACTGATTTACTAGAGTCATCTTACAATTCTTAGCTTACGTTCTGGAAAGTTCAAGATTTGTTTCATACCATTCTTCTTTTAGGATTAAGTTTCTTTTCTTTTGTAAAACTTGAGGACTATCCTAGGATCACCTATAATATGAACATTCATTGATTAATTTGTTTACAACACCAAGTGGTATACAATTCCACAAGGCTATCTATCTAAACCCCCTCTACTGAAACTCGTTTCATACCCACATTGCATAAGGAGGAAAGCATCGAATCAAAAGGAGGGGAGTATCATTAAGGTTCAGAACCCTAATCATCTTTGATCAAAGAATTAAAATTTTATCGACCAAAAACAACTTCATTATTATCTTCTTTATTTATTCATCTATGTATTCCTCTTCTTTTTTTCTTTGATTATCTTTAGAAAAAAAAGAGTTTCAACCCACTAAAATATGCCTAGAATAACATTGATACTAGTACCATGGAGGGTTACTAATCAATAAGCATTATGACCTGAAAGAAGAAATTATCGTTATTTAACAAGAACACAAATCACGGTTATAACATTTCCATTCAACATGGCACATGAACCCAAGGAGTTAAGAGGTTGGATTTCACTTGGGTCAAGAACAAGAAGGTAGCAAAATAAGCCAAGCCATGCTACAAAATTTTCACGACTGCAATTGATATCACCAAAAGAATACTCATAACAAGGTCAAGATTGAATATTATTTCTCACAATGGAAATTTCAAGTTTGACTACATGAGAACAAGACACTCTATTTCACCATTACCGAACAATACAAGGCAAGAGGTCATATCAACTCTCTTTACAACCAATGTTACATAATTTACAACACATTGGACATTTTTACAAGGAACTTCGTAATGGTACAGGTGAAACTTTTACACTCTTTTCTTCGAGTCTACTCGCATAATCCATCTGCACAAATATTAACTAGAGTCAGTTCGCTAGAACTGAGCATGTTAAGTCTATGCATTGAAATAATAAGCTAACATTTAACAATTGACATGAAAGGAATGTTCTACTTCATGAACGGATCAAAGCACAAACCACTAATTACTTTTCACACGAGGTAAGGATCTACACCAGCCAACAATGAGGAAGTCAAACATTCCAGCAAGCAGTATATCACAAAACAAAGAAACAATCCAAGAACTCGTGGGATAGGAACGAAAGGTCAATAGTATAGAGAATTTTGATCATGCAACCGTATGGATTACGTGACTTAAAACTAATATTCAAACCATCCATCTTAAAAGGGAAAGAAAAACTTGAGAGTCAAAGACATACTAGTTACGATCAAGACGCGAAACAAAACATAGCTACCCAGTCCTTCCAGGAGGATGTTTCATAGCAATAAAGGGATACGTGACCCCGAAGGAAACATTCCATCGTTACAATCTAAACAAGAGGTCTACCGCCTCTTCCTTACAAGGTATTTTAAAAGTAATAAACGTTAACAACTAGGATTCTCTCTAATTTCTTTGGTTTGTAACTAGGATTCCCTCTTCCTAGAACTTTCTATTGCTAAAGGTTGTATCCTGAATCCCATTGATCTACTTTCGGGCATTGAGGACAATAATGAAATTTCCTTCTTTCCTTTCTAATTTCTGATACCAGAATAGATTATTGAAGAAACCACAAGCCGCAAGCCTTATTAGGAAACGAGTAATAAAAAAAATAGCTCACAAGTAAGCTACACTCTAGGTAGGCAAGCATGACAACTTTTAAATGGAAAGCCTAAACAAACTTCATTCATAACCTTCATAAATAGCATACATACTATTATCCAAGACAATATAGCACTATGTGTAAAATGTTGTACAATATCAATTCATTCCAGCAGGACTCTCACTTACGTAACAAATTACATTCAATAGAAAGGTAATCAAGGAGTAGTGTTACAACTAATAAAACAAGAGCCACTCTAGCTAAGGACCCATATTTCCATATTTTGATATTCCCTATCAATGATGATAAAACACTGCTAAAGAAAAATACATGCATTTGTGTTTTATTCAGCGGTAAGTCTACATTCAGTAGATCTGAAAGGTGATAACTATCTTGTCAGCACAAGCAAGGGAACAAGCCAAAGAGGAAAGAAGCATTCGAGTGGTGCAGAAATACTAATGAAGGCAACCCCCTAAGGAAGCAAAAAGCAAGAAGTATCTACTATCGAGCAAAAAACAGACCCAAGCATTTAAGAGCTTCTATTGATTTGATATCGCTTAGGGTAGCCATAACCAAGCATTTTGAAAGGTAACATTTTTTTTTATTTATTTATTTTTATTTTTATTTTTATTTTTATAGCTTCCATGTTTCATAAGAATGTCCCTTTCCCATTTTAGATGGTTTGATCCAAAACAAACAAAAGCAAGTAAAACATTGTTCTCAGCCATATAATTATAACAGAGTAAAGATAACAACAATTTTCCCCTATGCAAACCATTCATGAAAGGAACATCGATTCAGGAGAAGGAACAGGAAAAAAAGAAACCAATGCACTCAAGGACAATCGATAAAATCAAACACAATATTCCATCTTAAGGCGTCATTTCAAGTAGTAGATCATTTATTTCATGAAGTTGAAAAAGGACAACATAATATTTCAGGGGCTAGTCTTAACATGCCTGGTTTAGAACGCCATCTCCATATGTAAAAGATTTGCCTCAAAGCCGCTGCTTGCCCTTAACCCAAAGTGCTCTACGAGCTCGTGCTAGCACCACATTCACGCAGTGAAAAACAGCTACAAACCAACCCCATGATTTGAAGCTCGGACACGAGACATACTGATTACACCACGCTCCTGGCTCTGGTAGGCATCTACCGTGATGATCAATAAACCTTTTCCTTCATTAGATTGAGGACAGCATCAAACACTCGGTGCAAATGTTTCAGTTGCAGCCTGTAAGGTGTGATTAGTCCAACATAAAACTTTATGCCTGCCAACTTGGTGACTCGTTGAAGGAGCTCGCATACTAGCAAATCAAAAAGTGCTTCATAAATACTCTAATATGAAACAGATCCACCCTAATGAGATTCTCTTCCATGAGTTACATCCTACAACAAGTAAGATCTCAATAGAGACTCTTTGCAAATACATTTCATCAGTTCTGCTGGTAACACCCTCACTATCCAAGGTCAATTTTGAAGAACAACTCAGTACAAGATCTGGATCTGAAAGAAAATATCCTGCTACCCTCATCTCCCAAGACATTTTCTCCAACATTGCATAGATCTCCTGTGCCCGCGGGTGTTATCTGTCTCCTTGAAGGAGAGTCCCAAATTTGAGGGTGTAAATGATGCTAAACAGATAACAACAAGGTTGGACCACCTGCTTGTTGGAGCACTCAAACCGGCTTCTACCACTGCAACATGCCTGCTACCTAGCTAATTATTGTTGCAGGAAGTTGCTGTGGATCCCGAACAAGAACACACCATACAGCACCCAATGAACATGGAGGTAACACGCCTACCTCCCTATCTTGTAGCTTCATTTATAACCACCATATCAAACCCATGGCCAAAACTAGGAACAGTAGCGAACACAATCTCAGCCTCATTGCAAAACTTGCCTCAAGGTTTGATCGAGCTTCTTCCATGCTAGATCCACCACTTGGATAGAAGCGACTTCCCAAAAAGAAAGGGCACGACAACTCAACTAAAACATTATCTTGTTCTTCTACTACAGCTGCGAGATTTTGCAACAGCTGATCATGGCTGTGGTTACGTGCAACCAGAACAGTAGGCTCAACACCAATGGCTCCCTGGGATCGCCCTGCAGTAGTTGTCACGCTTAACTCGTTCTGAACTCCACGAGCAGGGAGGAAGGAACAGGCGGCTCATTCCATTGCTCGAATCCATCCCAGAAAATGATGCTACTTGCAATAATGTAGAGGGAACCCTTTTCTACAACATTATACACTGTCTCGCCTGAACTGACTCCCAGCGCCATTCTTCAGCATCGCAAAAAAAAGACTTTGATGTAAAGCACAAAAATATAGAAGAGACGACAATACATACAAAGAAGACAGACAGACGCATGGCCATGCTATGCAGACATCCAAGCTAAACAAAATGAAGGCATTCAATAAAAAATGGAGGGCAGAACGCGGTCTGCGGAGATGAGACCCTCCAAAAGCCACAGCTGAAAATCAAAATAAACAAAGAGAGAACGTAAACCAAACCTCCTTGTTCATGCGGCCAAACAGGTCAAGGGGAGCAGTTAGAACGGGGCGCGATAAATTTGCCAGTCAAAGGAATTAAAGGAGGTGGGGCAGCTGGCAGAGGTAAGGCCGGCACCAGCAGATAGAATTTTGACTTTAAAAATCATGTCCCCTCCAACCTGCGCCACACACCTACTCTCCCTTCTTTCCCACGCAAACCCTGCTTTCCTTCATTTGTTTATTTTTACTTATATTTTATTTCATTTCATTAACATCGATAGTACGTCTGTATCTCAACTATAACACCCCGAAGTGCAACTATGAGCAAACAAGTATACAAAACTATAGAACAAAATAACAGACCTGGATTACGCTAAGTCACATTTTAAATTTCTGCATTCTATCTATTTGAATTAAATATATCAACCAAACATACAATGACACCGGTTCTATCGAACATGGTAGAATATTCATTTTATGACATTACAAATACAACAATAATATTATCTGAAGAAGAAGGTTCCCCTCAATTTGGAACTCTATCTCCACGAATGAGAAACTGTCACATAAACAGCATGCACATTTACATGCCATTAACATTATAAATACTAAAATCTTTAATCAATCCACATTAGTTCACTGACTGGTTAAACTCTGTTGAATTAAATATATGTGAT
This sequence comes from Taxus chinensis, assembly GCA_019776745.2. Taxonomy (NCBI): domain Eukaryota; kingdom Viridiplantae; phylum Streptophyta; class Pinopsida; order Cupressales; family Taxaceae; genus Taxus; species Taxus chinensis. The sequence goes on along the minus strand of CM034152.1, from coordinate 609,951,261 downwards.
ATATGGGCAAGATTGCAGTTCGATGGTGAGGATGAAGGTTCATTAAGTATAAATTCTTTACAATATTTTAGATAGATAATGAAATAAATAAGATCCTGACTTTCCTTAGTCAAAGGAAGACTTTGGTATATGATATAGATATACCTAAATTTAACGAGAGTAATCAACTGTATGTTAAAGGCTGTCGAGTATAAATATACACTTACTCAACAAGTGTTATCACTCATATGTTGAAAGCTTCTCAACAAGTATTAACAGTTATATATAGTAGGTTTTGATATAGAGATATGTTTATCACACAAATGTTATAAACTATATGTTAAAAGTTTCAATAGAAATATACACATAGTCAACATATACTGCAATGACCCAACAAGGAAAGGGTCACTACGCCATGAACCTGGGTAACCACCAAACGGGGCATTACAATTCTGAAGCGACTAGCTATCACGCTCACTATTATGCTCCTTTTACAAAGATCATTGATGGCGTAGGTTTTCTACATAGCTCGAGGGTTAACGATTTTAAAAAACATGCCTTTCCAAGATTCCTCTCCTTATAGGACATAAACTGAGCGTAATTTATTTTCTTCAAAAAAATGAGTCGGCCATGTTCCATGTTCATGATAAGGATAAGTATTTTGTTGTTGAAGAGTGTGTTGGGGATAGTGATGAAGACAACAGTAGCTCATCCGTTGAGGAGGATATGGGAAATAAGGGGAAGGAGATGCCCTTGAGAAAGTGACATTTGCGGTAGAAACAAAATATCCTACACTTGAGTGTGGTGCCAAAGGGGTGGATGAGGTAGAAGGATCGCCCCTTTCCATATCTACTCTTGGCAACCATATGGTGACCCAGAAATTTGACTTCCCTCTCTTTAGGACTAGATTTGAGATGAAAATTCCAGCCTTTGTTGAAAGAAAATGAATATCATATTGATACCCATTGCAAGCCTCCATCGACATTGGCTACAGTAAAGGAGGTGGATGCCATTGAATCATATGAATAATCTAGATGGAAATGGGAAGACGAGATATTTTAAAAAGGTAAATTAGAAGTGGTTTTAAATCTTGACTCTTGAGATGTTCCCAAACCGCCAACTAAATTTGATTCTATTTCGAAAGACGAGACAATGGTGGGAAAAGCTACATATTTGATGTCTATCCCCTGAGAAATTCAGGAAAAAGGATCTATGTGATCCTAACAAACTAAAAGTTATTGATTTATGGGAAGATTCGAGATATCAAGTTTACATCTTTAAACACTTCAGTTTTAGGAGTCATGAAGAAATGATTGATCACGTATTGGAGGAAGAGGTGTGGAATAAGGTGTAATCAAGGAAATCAAAAAGATCCTCTCTTTCTTAGGGCAGATTGTCCTCCCTTTTGTGGATTTCATGTCGTGCCTCTCTTGTTTCTATAACAACCCAAAAATACCAACACATACAACACAGTGAAATACAGGATAACTTTTTTTTGAATTGCTTGACGCATAACACGACACAACATGTCGTCACCAAGGATACAACTAACACTGTGAACAACTTGATACAAGGATGGCCATAAAGGCAGCACAGAGACGTTCACACCTCTCAAGGACAATACATACATTTTTTATTTTTTTTTCTTTTCGACAAGACAACATGGAAGTCCAACCACATGACACACTTACATTTAGGGCATCCCATGAGGAATATTCTTGTTAAATTTTCTTGTTTACTAAAATTTTTCTTAATTCTTAACTTACGTTCTTATAAAATTTCATGTAATGATTCACACAATTCTTTTCACAAGGGAGAACTTCTGTCTTTTCAACAATTGACTAAATAGCTTAAGGCCAAGCTTTCTAAACTAGGATCATCAATTTTATGTCCAAGGCTCTTTTTATTCATTTGATTTTAGAACATTTTCCATTTCTTACAAGGTTAATTAAACTTACTCAAGCCACTAACACATGTTCCACACTTCTATTGCACAGGTGAAAGCATAAGTTCCGATTGAGGGAAAGTACCGCTTAGGGTTCATAACAATAACCTTCTTGATTAAGGATCAAATTTTGACCTTGCTTAAGAAATATCACCATGAATCAAGGTAAGGGTTAACGGAGCAGGACAACAGAATTCAGCTTCAAGGTCACATTGTCCACTATCCGTCTTTTATTGAGGCTAAGAGTTTATCAAGATTGGTTAAATGTTCCATCTAGACTTTACTTTATTAAGTTTGACAAAGGAGAACATTTCAAACAATAGAGAGATATTTAAGGTTTTATTAATCACTTTCACTCCTACTTATTAAATCCTATCATTTTCTAAAATCTAACCATTGATTTCACCATGAGATCATTTAAGGTTTCACTGTAAAAGGATAGTGTTTATAGGTTTGGCTCGGGAAAGAAATAAGTAGTCATATTTCGTTACAAAAGATAGTTTCCTCTTGATTGTTCCAGGTCTCAAAGGTTATCAAGTAGATCACATCTACATTAATATATTCATATTTATAAATTTTAGTTTAACTTTTATAAGGACTATCCAACTCACTTCATAGTACTTATAAACTCATTGCTACTATGCCTTAGAAGGATTTACAACTCAACATTTTAACTCAAGAGCAAAGTTTAACAGTACTCGTTTGCGAAAACAAAACAAGATTACATCAATTCATTCCAACACGATATACAAACCAAAGGAACATACTATCTCTATTAACCCATGACTAGGGAACAAGAGCGTAATAACATGGAACATGCCACGCTACTATTCTAAGGATTTAAAATTACACTAGAATATCCCATAACCAAGCCGTAATCAAGTTTCATCTTTCACATGATAACCAAACAAGCCAAAGTTTCAACAGTTACAACAACAATACTCTACAATACATTCGACATTTCTACAAGGAACTTCATAAATTGTACAGATGAACCTTTAACACTCTTTTCCTCTAGTCTACTCGCATAATCCATCTGCACAAATATTAACTAAAGTCAGTTCGCAAGAACTGAGCATGTTAAGACTACCCATTGCAACAGTAAGCTAACATTTTATAATATCATGAAAGTAAAATTCTAAACTCAAGAATGGATCAAATCATAAACCACTAATCAATATGTTTCACAAGATGACAAGATTTATACCAGCCAACAAGGAGGAATCCCGATATTCAAGTGAGAGAGATATTCCAAAGACAGACAAGGTGAGACCTTATTGGTGAAGACAACCAGGCTGAGAGTATTGAGATTTCAGTCATGTAATCCTATGGATTACGTGATTGAAATCTAACACCCAAACATCATTCTAATATTATTAACCAAAAAGATAAAGATCAGTCAAAAGACTTCACATATTCAAAATTACTTGTTAACAAGACTGCATTAATGCACATCCATGTTTTAGGAAGAATATAGGTCCCAACCATATATGAACACAATTCAGTCAAAGATTAAAGTTAACTTCACTCGGCTGAATAAAATAACATACATATAATACTCACAACATTATATCTAACTATCTGAAGGTTCAATATACCAAGCAATTCTCACCGAACCTAATTATTTTTCATCAAGAAGTTAAATAAATTAGATTCTATCCAACTAAAATTACATACAACAACTATAGTTGGATTACACAGGCAAGGATCAAGAAGAAGTCTTTTCACCAAAGGTTGTTATTATCTTACATCACATAATCAGTAATAAACCCAGTAATCCACCCCTCGTATGATCATTGTAAGAGATAAGGACTTAGCCCACTAAAATATGTAACTGAGTCGATTCCTACCTTTTCCATTTTCATACAAGTCTAACCCAATTCGAAGAAAGGTAACCATTCTATTTTCATACATGCCTTAGTCAACACTTACTCAGAAAGACCCTACCTGAATTATTGAGGGTTTGCTAAGCTACAAAATGGATTTAATAGAAACCCATTTCATTCGATACTTGAATTTAAACAAGCAAGGGATTGTCTGTTGAAAATATAAGTGAATCGACACAAGATCCTCTACCGTGACCCAACTCGAGTCACCAATCACAAGGTTAACAGTCAGCGAAGGAGGAATACAAGGCAAAATACTCTTCCTACGAACTATGCCTTCTCTTCCGTCTCTAAAACAACATAAGAATAGTTTGGGCATACCCATCTATCTCACGACAGTCTACTTGACCTATCCTCATAGTCGCTCCAAAGAAAACATCTGCTACTATAGAGTTCGATTTCACAAGGAAAATAATTTACATAGAATGTCTATAACATCATACACTTTGCCAAGAAAGAGAAAACTCTACAATTTTAATTTCTGCCTTTCACTATTACATCCATTTAGAATAAAAGCATTATCAGGCAGTCATAAAGCAACCTAGCCAATCTTTTTTAAAACTAGAATTAGAATTGTAATCGGTTTGAGATAGCTTTTCATGAATTACCATTATTGATCAGACAATTGTAGTAACTAATAACATAAACAAAGGTTAAGTTTTACTGTTTACCTAGTTCATTCATTTTGTCCATTATGAGATGATTTTATGCTACAAAAAACCATTTTCGAAGCCAGAGAGCAATTAATTGAGGATCAAGGAAAAAGAAGAAGCCCATTCTAAATGCCATAACAGATAAAAGAAAATAGAAGGACATTCAATTCATGACATAATAAAAGGGTAGCAGAAGATTGCAAGGGCAGGTTTAACATGCCTGGTTTAAAATGCCATCTCAATGCATCTGATTGTTTCAATGCAACGCTTGCCCTTAACCCAAAGTGCTCTGCGAGCTCGTGCTAGCGCCCCAAACACGCGGTGAAAAATAGCTACAAGGAAAACCCCATGATTTGAAGCTCGGACAAAAGACATAATGATTACATCACGCTCCTGGCTCTGGTAGGCATCTACCGTGATGATCAATAAACCTTTTCCTTCATTAGATTGAGGATAGCATCAAAAACTTGGTGCAAACGTTTCAGCTGCAGCTTGTAAGGCGTCATTATTCCAACAGCAAACTTTATGCCTGCAACTTGGTGACACGTTGAAGAAGCTCATATAATAGCAGAGCAAATTGTGTTTCATGAATATTCTGATATGAAACAGATCGGCCTCTAAAGATTGCAAAGTTGATCCCTGCCTACAGTAACGGTTTATCTGCTCTGCTCTATTACAGGTCACTCCAAGGAATAAATTTAAGGATCTATCTTACCCTCGGGTAATATTCTCCTGATGGTTTATATTTTTTTTTTTGCATATAGGTACGTTTCCTTTTCTATATTGCCCTTTCAGATGATAAAATCCAACAATAAATACCATTGAACATTCTTAACAATTTTGAAGTCCTAAAATTTTCCATATGCTTGGGATATTGTCTTAAAAAAAATTGACCTTATTTTACTGTAAAAGAAACTGTAAATACGACCATACAACCCCACAATTGCGAAAAGTGCCAATTTCACCTGAGTTTTCATCCTCTCTGGCACGTGTTTAAGGAGATCACTGTGTCGTTTTCCGATAGGGGTATTCTCATAGGGAGAACACCTCTAGTGCAAAAATATCATTGTAAAATTTGCATATAACATTAAGAAGATTCGGACACAATGGGCGTGAACTATCGGTGGGAACAAACTAATCAACGGACCAACCCATGATTCTAAGAAACGGCTCGGCCGACATTTTAGACAGACAACTCGGAGGAGGAGTTAGAATGCCCAAGGAAAAGGCAATGGGTGTGGCCTTAGCCACAAAAAAAAACTCACTGCCACATAGTCGATACTCAAAAACAAATACCTTGAAGGAGAAACTCGAATTTGAGGATGCAGGTCGATGCTAAACAGATAACAACCAAGTTGGACAACTTGCTTGTTGGAGTGCTCAAAAAAAAAAGCTTCTACTACAGCTGCAAGATCTTGCAACAACTGATCTTGACTATGGTCGCGTGCAACCATAACAACAAGATCAACACCAACGTTTCCCTGGGCTCACCCTGCAGTAGCTGTCACACTTACTCTCTCTGCAGGCCACTGATTTTCTAAGATAAGTTTACTTCTCCACCCTGTAGCTGCTGCATATAGCCAGTTAATTCCTCACGGCACTTTCTAGGAGAATTTCAGTTCTACGCTCCACGTCTGGTAAAGGCATAGGCTAGGAATGTACTGATCATTGTTTATTGCATTTGGTGAGACTGTGACAGCTATTGAGAGCGCCCCCTGCGAAACTGACCCAACTCTCACCCACCTATCCTCAATTCTCTCAGAAAAGTTGTCCCATTCTTTCAATTGGTCAAACACTTAATTTCATTCACCAAATTTTTGCGCCTTGCCAAGAAAGCACGAGCCTTCCCATGCCCTCCACTCCATTTCCTTTTTTTTTTTAAATTTATTTGTTTCAAAATTTTTACTTTCATTATTATTGTTATTCTATTTTATTTATTTTATTCTAAAACTCATTCTATTTATATCGTTATTCTATTTTATTTTTATTTTTCTAGATCTCAGGTATGCCCCAGTGGTAAAAGGAAAGGGGCACCACAATAAGCGAATGGTTACACGAGCCTTAATACTACTTGTGTAGTCTTGAAGACTAAAACGCCCAGTCAAGCTAACTAGCCATGCGTCGGCTCGTGACCATGTTGTATCTCTTGAAAAAGTGGGTGGGTTGAGCGATTAAAAGAAATATTTACGCGAACACCACTCCCAAACCGTGGTGCCACCACAAAACCTACTCTTCCTCATTTGCGCAACGAGGCTCGATCAGCGGGAGCGACAATTAATCAAAAGGATAGTTTAACAATAACAGAGGAAGATATTGATAACAATCGATATAAAGAAGGTAATAATAAAATACAATCGTTGATCGATAATACAATCATAATGTCATTATTATAATTATTATCATTATTATCATTTTACAGCTTGTGAAATAATTATCAATTATAGTCATAATGGTCAGCAATCGAGGTCGACGAAGGCACAACGACACTCCATGCTTAGCACTCGATCGCCACAGGATGAATAGGTGTAACGTAGAACAGGGCATTACATTCTCCTCCCCTTAAGAAAGCATCGTCCTCGATGCGACATTACATGGAGGAAAGTAAATGGTTCGTAACCAAGAACAGGTAAAGGAGAAAGTACACCCTATGGTTTAAAATTTTAGTTGATTAAAGCACAGTCACAAGGTAGCCTTAGGAATATTTGGTAGAATTTTTAACTTTCAATGTTCTATGAAGATTGGCAGTTCTTTCTTGTTCATCATTTCATTAGTCTCTTTCCATTATCATTATTTCTAGTTTTAGCCTCTTTTAAAAAATATCATCATTGAAGAGTTTTGATTTATTCCTTATTGTGGGTGCCCAACATGAGCTGCTAACACAACACCCTATCAGGTTCACAAGACCCTACGGATTCACAAGTACACAAGTATATACTTCAAGATTGTATTACACCACAACAGGTTACACAAATACAAAATAGAATAGGCACACTCCACATAACATAGTACTCGTCACACATCAATGACTGTCATACAAAATACTCAAACAAAAGAGTACTACAATCCACCAGACATTTCCTCAATCTGCATCAATGAAAAACTCACATAACACCAAACCATGCTACAGGTACATAGTGTCCACAAGGGAATCAATGACATAACCACAACATCATAACACACAACCATCTGACACGAGTAACACATACATCAAAATACCACTACCAAAACATCACAATAACTCAACGTATATCCTGAAGCATCAACCATACAGACAAATATCATATGCCTCCCTCAAACTCTTATGCCTCCCTCAAGTCTCTTATGCCTCCCTCAAGTCTCTTATGCCTCCCTGAAACTCTTATGCCTCCCTCAAGTCTCTTATGCCTCCCTGAAACTCTTATGCCTCCCTCAAGGAGGCCGGTTGACCATATGGTCCAAGACACATAGAGTTCAAACACTCCTAACCCAAGTGACATAATAACGCGTGGTCCAACAACCCGCTAGTTATCTGTACTCCTTGGGGCGTACCCCTATACAACGAAGCGGGTCCATAGGTCCAACCATTCCATGGTGCATCCCATGATCCTATTCCACACATCACGACAATAGAACTAGCACAACAATCCAATCAAAGTGCCAAGTGGCAAAGTACAAGCCTTGGGCAAGGCGTTAAAAATTCCAAATTTAAAAGAAAACCCAAATTCAAGCAAAATAAATGGCCAAATAGCCATAGTTAGTACCAAAATCCCCATGTTAGTGCCACAAACCAAGGAAATGCCCAAGATTGTAAAGCATGGCAATCAAGAAAAGTTGCTGGTCCTTACAAATAAAGTAAAAAAAAAACTCAATTACGAATAAAATCAACTCATAATAATGTCACATTACGATAACTGTGTGGCCTTATCTGGCCACCAAGGGGTACCCAATGAGTTGCTAGCACTCGGAACATCGAGCCTCAGCTCATAAAATACATATCAATAATACAACTTTCATCACCTCCATCTGAATCATCCCGCCACCACTTCGACAAGGCTAAACATAGTCATAGATACACTAAGGTTGCATACATACAACCACATAGGGAGAGAGGAAAGATTCACATGTTATCTACTAAACCGAGTTTCGGCTCAAGTTATTGACCCATGGTACACCATTCCTCACTCTCAACATACACTTCTACTGATTACCTTTAGGTTCGGTTAGCGTAAGGTTCAAAAACATAACATGCAACTACAGTACTAACACAATGGTGGTACATATACAAGCTAGATCAGAATCATACATTCACTGAGTGTAACACATCACTTTACCACTTCTGTACCCCAAAGTGTAATCACCATACGATAGGGTTCATACACTCACTGTATGACCCCAAATCACAACATAAAGCATTACATATTTGCACAATCATACATACGATGAACATAGTACATCACAACATAACATCCATTGCTACATAACCAGGTGGTACACACATTTCTCCAAAACATGGTAAAAACATCATGATACAACTCATTTCTTTTAACATCAATCGAGTCATACAACACATTGATACACTCACATATCACAATATGTCACAATGCTCTAACACTATGTCATCCACTTTATAATTCTTTTCACACATCACAAGCAGAAATTCACACATGAACTCTTCATAGAATCCACAAGAAGGAGAGAGAATACTCCCGTCCCCAACACATCAACATGATCACAAACACGCACAATGTGACATACACATCATGAGCGTTCACAAAAACACAATTACGACATGGGTCACATCACGTTTAAAGCACATTACTCTTCCAATATCTACCACCATCATGCAACATCATCATCATCATGTAGTATCATCATGTAATACCACCACCACCATGTAACATCATCATATAACACCAATCCGGCCCATAGGTTCGAGAGCATGAACCTATGCTCTGATACCAAAATATAACAACCCAAAAATACCAACACATACAACACAGTGAAATACAGGATAACTTTTTTTTGACTTGCTTGACACATAACACGATGCAACATGTCGTCACCAAGGATACAACTAACACTGTGAACAACTTGATACAAGGATGGCCATAAAGGCAGCACAGAGACGTTCATACCTATCAAGGACAATACATACATTTATTTTTTTTTCTTTTTGACAAGACAACATGGAAGTCCAACCACATGACACACTTACATTTAGGGCATCCCATGAGGAATATTCTTGTTAAATTTTCTTGTTTACTAAAATGTTTCTTAATTCTTAACTTACGTTCTTATAAAATTTCATGTAATGATTCACACAATTCTTTTCACAAGGGAGAACTTCTGTCTTTTCAACAATTGACTAAATAGCTTAAGGCCAAGCCTTCTAAACTAGGATCATCAATTTTATGTCCAAGGCTTTTTTATTCATTTGATTTTAGAACATTTTCCATTTCTTACAAGGTTAATTAAACTTACTCAAGCCACTAACACATGTTCCACACTTCTATTGCACAGGTGAAAGCATAAGTTCCGATTGAGGGAAAGTACCGCTTAGAGTTCATAACAATAACCTTCTTGACTAAGGATCAAATTTTGACCTTGCTTAAGAAATATCACCATGAATCAAGGTAAGGGTTAACGGAGCAGGGGTTATCCAAAATTCACCCCCAAGGTAATTTTGATAACATGCAAGCAATTATATTGATTCAGGGTGAGAATTCATGTTCCTAGGGTCCCCTCATATTTGTATAACTCCCCTGTCCAAGACGAAGAGAGAAAGTTCTGAGAAAATGTGAAAAAAGGTTCAAAAAGGCAAATAGGTCGATCAAGGAAAAATCATGAAAATTGGCTAAGTCTTGCTCAAGGTCGCCTCTGGGACGTGTGGGATAGAAAATCCCGAACCGGGCGAAATCATCCCAAACAGTTCGAAACACAGCAGGGACAAATGGGACAAAAGTACGCGCGGGACGCGGAAATCCGAACTGGCCGAAAAGTTGAAAAAATTGACTAACTGTTGAAACAGGCAGTCTGGGACATCTGGGCAATTAGTACGCGAACCGGCCGAACCGGCCGAAATTAGTCAAGGCGGCCAAAAAAGCAAGTGGGACAGTCGGGACGAAAAGGCGCGAACCGGCCGGATCGGCCGAAATTGTCCCAAAGGGTCCAAAGGCAAATGGGACGTCTGGGACAAATGAACGCGAAATGCCCGAACCGGCCGAAAAGGAGAACATTTGCACTAACTGCTATGGGCCAAATGGGACAAAGGGACGCGTGGGACGCGAAAACCCGAAGAGGCCAAGGACCAATCAAATCATGACACATGTCACAGGAGGAAAAGTCAACGTTTGGTCCGGGAACTTCAAACGGCCATAACTTTTGACTCTGAGCTCCGATTTTGATAAAATTGGACTTTCTGGAACGGGCACGACGTTCTTAATTTTAATGAGGATAGATATATTTAAATAAAGGAAATGTGTTCGGCTCCAGTCAGTAAATGCTCTTTCCCGTCAAATGACAGAAAACGCCTGCCAGGTCCAAAATAGCTGCTTGCACTCAGAAGGCCATAACTTTTGCATTTCTCAACGAAATCACACAAAATTGGTACCGTTGGAATCGCATTTCCGAGCCCGATGCACAGCAATCAAGAAATTCCAGATTTGATCAGAAATTGATTGATATTTTTAAGAAAACGTGGCCAGATTCAGAACAGTGTTTTATTTGGTAGCTGGGAGTGCATTTAAGAGGCATGGTCATCATTCTTTCTCTGCTGCAGCACATGGGACAGTATGGGGAGCCTTTTTCAAGTAATGGACAACCATTCCACTCAATTTAATGCCTCTTACAGGTGGTTAAAGGACAGATTTCGGGATTTACATTTTCTCTTCTCTTCTCCTCATTTTTTATATAAATTGGAGTGTTGGGCTCATTGTAAGGAGGGAGAGTTTTTGGGTAACAAAGCTATGTCAAAATTTCTTTGTGAAGCCAGTGTGTTGCAGGCCCTTTTAGTGGACTCCTTGCATGGTGATCCAGGCCCTTACCTTGTAATAGACTGAACTGTGCATACCAGGAAGCAATAAAATACAAGTTTGTGGATGTATCTTCCCCTGCTGTGTTTTCTTGCATTCTTCTTGCCCTTTTATCTTTCTACAAGAATATTGTGTCTTTTATTATGTTCCTGCAGGGGTTCATTAACATTGTGTATGCTTGGAATATTGTTGTGAATGCATTTTGCTAGATTATGGTGAACTGTCATCACCTCTTCTAGTGTGCACTTTGCCTCTGTATTTCACACATTTGGAGACAACTCTCCCACCCTCCTTTTCTGGTGTATCACCGCTTTAGTGTAGGCTTTCATTTTATGCATTCTCTTTCCCTGGTCCCTTAGAAATTTAGATTAGAATAGCTAGTTTCTCCTGCATTAGAGTAGATTGTGGCAGGTAGTTTAGGAGCAAGAACCAGCTTTCTCTGGAGGTCTGTCTCTAGTAGCAAGTCCCACAACTTGGAGATAGTACCCATGTTATCCAATCACACTGCGAGTTCAAATACATGCACAGGGGTGCAGTGATTCGGTGATAACAAGAGGACAACAGAATTCAGCTTCAAGGTCACATTGTCGACTATCCATCTTTTATTGAGGCTAAGAGTTTATCAAGATTGGTTAAATGTTCCATCTAGACTTTACTTTATTAAGTTTGACAAAGGAGAACATTTCAAACGATAGAGAGATATTTAAGGTTTTATTAATCACTTTCACTCCTACTTATTAAATCCTATCATTTTCTAAAATCTAACCATTGATTTCACCATGAGATCATTTAAGGTTTCGCCGTAAAAGGATAGTGTTTATAGGTTTGGCTCGGGAAAGAAATAAGTAGTCATATTTCGTTACAAAAGATAGTTTCCTCTTGATTGTTCCAGGTCTCAAAGGTTATCAAGTAGATCACATCTACATTAATATATTCATATTTATAAATTTTAGTTTAACTTTTATAAGGACTATCCAGCTCACTTCATAGTACTTATAAACTCATTGCTACTATGCCTTAGAAGGATTTACAACTCAACATTTTAACTCAAGAGCAAAGTTTAACAGTACTTGTTTGCAAAAACAAAACAAGATTACATCAATTCATTCCAACACAATGCACAAACCAAAGGAACATACTATCTCTATTAACCCATGACTAGGGAACAAGAGTGTAATAACATGGAACATGCCACACTACTATTCTAAGGATTTAAAATTACACTAGAATATCCCATAACCAAGCGGTAATCAAGTTTCATCTTTCACATGATAACCCAACAAGCCAAAGTTTCAACAGTTACAACAACAATACTCTACAATACATTCGACATTTCTACAAGGAACTTCATAAATTGTACAGATGAACCTTTAACACTATTTTCCTCTAGTCTACTCGCATAATCCATCTGCACAAATATTAACTAAAGCCAGTTCGCAAGAACTGAGCATGTTAAGACTACCCATTGAAACAGTAAGCTAACATTTTATAATATCATGAAAGTAAAATTCTAAACTCAAGAATGGATCAAATCATAAACCACTAATCAATATGTTTCACAAGATGACGAGATTTATACCAGCCAACAAGGAGGAATCCCAATAGTCAAGCGAGAGAGATATTCCAAAGACAAACAAGGTGAGACCTTATTGGTGAAGACAACTAGGCTGAGAGTATTGAGGTTTCAGTCATGTAATCCTATGGATTACGTGATTGAAATCTAACACCCAAACATCATTCTAATATTATTAACCAAAAAGATAAAGATCAGTCAAAAGACTTCACATATTCAAAATTACTTGTTAACAAGACTGCATTAACGCACATCCATGTTTTAGGAAGAATATAGGTCCCAACCATATATGAACACAATTCAGTCAAAGATTAAAGTTAACTTCACTCGGCTGAATAAACTAACATACATATAATACTCACAACATTATATCTAACTATCTGAAGGTTCAATATACCAAGCAATTCTCACTGAACCTAATTATTTTTCATCAAGAAATTAAATAAATTAGATTCTATTCAACTAAAATTACATACAAAAACTATAGTTGGATTACACAGGAAAGGATCAATAAGAAGTCTTTTCACCAAAGGTTGTTATTATCTTACATCACATAATCAGTAATAAACCCGTAATCCACCCCTCGTATGATCATTGTAAGAGATAAGGACTTAGCCCACTAAAATATGTAACTGAGTTGATTCCTACCTTTTCCATTTTCATACAAGTCTAACCCAATTCGAAGAAAGGTAACCATTCTATTTTCATACATGACTCAGTCAGCACTTACTCAGAAAGACCCTACCTGAATTATTGAGGGTTTGCTAAGCTACAAAATGGATTTAATAGAAACCCATTTCATTCGATACTTGAATTTAAACAAGCAAGGGATCATCTGTTGAAAATATAAGTGAATCAACACAAGATCCTCTACCGTGACCCAACTCGAGTCACCAATCACAAGGTTAACAGTCAGCAAAGGAGGAATACAAGGCAAAATACTCTTCCTACAAACTATGCCTTCTCTTCCATCTCTAAAACAACATAAGAATAGTTTGGGCATACCCATCTATCTCACGATAGTCTACTCGACCTATCCTCATAGTCGCTCCAAAGAAAACATCTGCTACTACAGAGTTCGTTTCACAAGGGAAATAGTTTACATAGAACGTCTATAACATCATACACTTTGCCAAGAAAGAGAAAACTCTACAATTTTAATTTCTACCTTTCACTATTACATCCATTTAGAATTAAAGCATTATCAGGTAGTCATAAAGCAACCTAGCCAATCTTTTTTAAAACTGGAATTAGAATCATAATCGGTTTGAGATAGCTTTTCATGAATTACCATTATTGATCAGACAATTGCAGTAACTAATAACATAAACAAAGGTTAAGTTTTACTGTTTACCTAGGTCATTCATTTTGTCCATTATGAGATGATTTTATGCTACAAAAAACCATTTTCGAAGCCAGAGAGAAATTAATTGAGGAGCAAGGAAAAAGCAGAAGCCCATTCTAAATGCCATAACAGATAAAAGAAAATAGAAGGACATTCAATTCATGACATAATAAAAGGGTAGCAGAAGATTGCAAGGGCAGGTTTAACATGCTTGGTTTAAAACGCCATCTCAATGCATCTGATTGTTTCAATGCAGCGGCTTGCCCTTAACCCGAAGTGCTCTGCGAGCTCGTGCTAGCGCCCCAAACACGCAGTGAAAAACAGCTACAAGGACAACCCCATGATTTGAAGCTCAGACACAAGATATACTGCTTATCACCCTTCTGGCTCTGGTAGGCATCTACCGTGATGATCAATAAACCTTTTCCTTCATTAAATTGAGGACAGCATCAAACACTCAGTGCAAATGTTTCAGCTGTAGCCTGTAAGGCGTGATTATTCCAACAACAAACTTTATGCCTGCCAACTTGGTGACACGTTAAAGAAACTCATATAATAGCAGAGTAAATTGTGTTTCATGAATATTCTGATATGAAACATAGCAGCCTCTAAACATTGCAAAGTTGAACCCTACCTACAGTAACGGTTTGTCTGCTCTGCTCTATTACAGGTCACTCCAGGGAATAAATTTGAGGGTCTATCTTACCCTCGGGTAATATTCTCCTGATGGTTTATATTTTTTTTTTCCTTTTCTATATTGCCCTTTCAGATGATAAAATCCAACAATAAATACCATTGAACATTCTTAACAATTTTGAAGTCCTAAAATTTTCCATATGCTTGGGATATTGTCTTAAAAAAAATTGACATTATTTTACTTGAAAAGAAACTGTAAATACGACCATACAACCCCACAATTGCGAAAAGTGCCAATTTCACCTGGGTTTGCATCGTCTTTGGCACATGTTTAAGGAGATCACTGTCTCGTTTTCCGATAGGGGTATTCTCATAGCGAGAACACCTCTAGTGCAAAAATATCATTGTAAAATTTGCATATAACATTAAGAAGATTTGGACACAATGGGGGGTGGGAACAAACTAATCAACGGGCCAACCCATGATTCAAGAAACGGCTCGGCCGACATTTTAGACAGACAACTCGGAGGAGGAGTTGGAATGCCCAACGAAAAGGTAATGGGTGTGGCCTTAGCCACAAAAAAAAAACTCACTGCCACATAGTCGATACTCAAAAACAAATACCTTAAAGGAGAAACTCGAATTTGAGGATGCATGTCGATGCTAAACAGATAACAACCAAGTTGGACAACCTGCTTGTTGGAGCGCTCAAAAAAAACTTCTACTACAGCTGCAAGATCTTGCAACAACTGATCTCGACTGTGGTCGCATGCAACCATAACAACAAGATCAACACCAACGTTTCCTTGGGCTCACCCTGCAGTAGCTGTCGCACTTACTCTCTCTGGAGGCCACTTATTTTCTAAGATAAGTTTACTTCTCCACCCTGTAGCTGCTGCATATAGCCAGTTAATTCCTCACGGCACTTTCTAGGAGAATTTCAGTTCTATGCTCCATGTCTGGTAAAGGCACAGGGTAGGATTGTACTGGTCATTGTTTATTGCATTTGGTGAGACTGTGACAGCTATTGAGGGCGCCCCCTGCCAAACTGACCCAACTGTCACCCACCTATCTTCAATTCTCTCAGAAAAGTTGTCCCATTCTTTCAATTGGTCAAACACTTAATTTCATTCACCAAATTTCTGCACCTTGCCAAGAGAGCACGAGCCTTCCCACGCCCTCCACTCCATTTCCTTTTTTTAAAAAATTTATTTGTTTTAAAAAATTTTACTTTCGTTATTATTGTTATTCTATTTTTATTAATTTTATTCTAAAACTCATTCTATTTATATCGTTATTCTATTTTATTTTTATTTTTCTAGATCTCAGGTATGCCCCAGTGGTAAAAGGAAAGGGGGCACCACAATAAGCGAATGGTTACACAAGCCTTAATACTGCTTGTGTAGTCTTGAAGCCTAAAACGCCCAGTCAAGCTAACTAGCCATGCGTCGGCTCGTGACCATGTTGTATCTCCTGAAAAAGTGGGTGGGTTGAGTGATTAAAAGAAATATTTACGCGAACGCCACTCCCAAACCGTGGCGCCACCGCAAAACCTACTCTTCCTCATTTGCGCAATGAGGCTCGATCAGCGGGAGCGACAAACAAATCAAAAGGATAGTTTAACGATAACAGAGGAAGATATTGATAACAATCGATATAAAGAAGGTAATAATAACATACAATCGTTGATCGATAATACAATCATAATGTCATTATTATTATTATTATCATTATTATCATTTTACAGCTTGTGAAATAATTATCAATTATAGTCATAATGGTCAGCAATCGAGGTCGACGAAGGCACAACGACACTCCATGCTTTGCACTCGATCGCCACAGGATGAATAGGTGTAACGTAGAACAGGGCATTACAGTTTCCACTTTATAGGGCGATCGTTGTGTTTTTTTCTATTTTTCTTGCAACATGTCAATTGTGCTTTGGTGTGTTTTTTCTTGTTCCTTTACCATTTTATCTGGGTTTTTACCCTTTTTTGTATTTTTCGTGGGTATGATTCCAGTCAATAAACATTTTACCCTCGATATAAAAAAATATTTTGGAAGCATTGATCTTTTATTAGCCTTTGCATCCTCTAAAATAGATCTTTCATAAAAATAGGAAGTAAAAAGTAGATTTTTGGTCATTTCATGTTATGTGGTGCCTTTTCCCATGTTACCTGGCTTTTCCAGTGTTATGCGGCTTTACTCTACTTTTTCCTCTTGTCTACAACTTTTTGACCATGCATAGACTTTAGTTGTGTTTTTACTTATTTTTTAGACTTCCTAATTCTCCCACATATCTTTTAAACGATATGTGGCACTTTTAAACTATTCATACAATTCTATAGACATAGACGAAACATTATTTTATCTTTTGAATAGCCGAGAGACTATTTGTGACTTCTACTTCATTTCAGACCTTTGTGGATTTTACTCGACCTTCATAGACACCCCTTATACTTCCTTATACACCTGTGGAACTATAAAGACTCTACGAACCCTCATATTTTTATTATCGACACAAATCATTATTCCCAATTCATTAGTCAATTTGTGCATTACACACCACTTAAATCTATGAAATTTCAATTAAGGAGAATTTCTTATCCTATTAAAATAATGACTATGGAAGATGGTAATAACATCGAAGGAATTTATTATTATTAAAATTTGACTACGAAAGAAGGTAATTACAAAAAAATAATTTGTATAGGTAATGCAAAGTCTCCATAATCTAACACATGCAGTGGAAATTAATTGTTTTGAGTTGATCAACGACTTAGTCATTGATTAAAAAATTCTAAAATATTTTTTGATTTCTATTGTTACAATAATAGATTCTGTTCCACATTATCTCTAGACATAAATAGTTACTTCCTCCTTGGTTGCTTATGAAGCCCTTCATTTATCTCAAGTCCATCTTCATTCAGTGTGGTAGTTGCTAACACTTTTATTTTCTATACTTCCTTGATGGGATTTAGTGTATGCGTTAATAATATTAAATGAAAATGTTTGTTGCACCTTCCAATAATATTCCATTTGAGTCCGCCTACATTGTGCGCCTCATGGCATAAATGAGGCTTTGTTAGAAATATGATCCAAGACAAAATTTGTTAAGCATTTTATCAATAATTTATTTTTTTATTTATTTATAGTACATAGTCAATTCCCTACTAAGTTACCTCTTATTTATTTGTTTAATTCAATGAAAATATGTAAGGATGAAGATAAGTCAAACCATAACCTATTTTGTTCTCCGGTAACCGAGGAAACAAACAAAACATTTATGTTTTCAAAATGATATTAGTTTGGAAAACAATATGTCCTACGATTCAATGTTCACATTTGAATACTTGCTTTATACAATTTCAAGTCACAGATCTGAATCAAATCCATATAATTTCAAGTGTCTTATCTAAATGACATCTGATATCATGAATAGCCGTAGTAAAAATGAATACATTTTTTTCATTTATTATTCGATGGAAGAATAGCTCTCCACATGTCCGAAGTAAGATCAACGAATGCACGAATTTCAATTAATAATAAGAAAAGTGTGAAGTCCCATTTTCAAGCGCTTGTGTTAATAGTGGTATTAAGAGAAATGTCATCTTTTTCATTGGGAGATGTAAATGAAAAGGGATTACATTCAAAGCTATCACCAGTGTGCGTTGCCTTAATGATTTATACATTGCACCACCTTTCAGCTTCAACCATGTGAGGATTATGTTCACGAGTATCACTAATGTATGGTGCCTCAAGGATTTATACATTGCACTCCCTTCACCTTCAACTATGCTAGACAATGACACATGATCCCTATATGACTTGTTAGCGAAATCTTTCCTTTATAATTGTTGTCTATCGTTAATCGGTCTTCAATGTGTCATTTTAGCTAGGAGATATGTTCTTTATTAATGAATTTGTTTAGCGTTTCTTGGAAAAAACAGAGTAATCCAATTTCTTACTTTCTTAACATAACAACATAATATTTTAGCTTCGACTGCAATCCCCACAAATTGATGAAACAGAATATCGTCAACTAGAACTTTTTTCCACCGATGGTGTCTCAAACAGTGGGTGATGATTCATTTATTACATGGTCTTCGATCAAAATAATATCTTCCATCTATTTAGTGACCCACATTCGCAGTGATTCGTTAGGGATTTTATAAGCAAGCCAGGGAGGGGCTAAATTAGCAAGTGCCATGTTTATGAAATGATGATATGTCATAACAAGAGAATCCGCACATTTCTAGATTCAATGAGGACTATCATCTCCAGATAATATTCCTCATATTGTAAATTCATTACCTATAATTACAATGTTTATTAACGTTCGAGAGACACGCAGGTTCTAATTTTTTTATTCGTGTACTCATTTTTTATGAATGTGAATGTATGTGACCCAATGTGCATTTTGAAATGCGGTATATATGTAAACTTTTTATAAAAATACAGTCATAAAATAATGTAATATTATTATAAATTGTAAAAAGGATAAAATAAATATTTTCAATGTTACTCTAGATAGTTTCTATTTTAAACATCACCATGAATTGAGATTATTTTAATCAATGCAATATCTTTCTGGTGTGCCACTCCAACGAGTATCACTATCCAGTTATGAGTATTGCAGAAAGTACACAATTTGGTGAGTTAAAAGAATTTGGTGAGTAAGACACAATTTAGATGTTGCCGTACTTATCGCGGGATGAACAGATTGTAAACGAAACAACATAAGAAACTAGGCATAAGAGCACATTCCATAACGACATTTCTGGTGTTTTCTGCAGCGGACACCGCAATTGCCGCAGTTGTTTTTATTGTAAGCGACGTCTATACATTTTCCATTGCAGCAAGCACGTCCGAAGGAGCAAGATCTCCCACACGACCCACAGTTGTACCGATCCCTCAATACATTATAACACCGGTTTTTACAGCACCGCGATTTAACTTCACCTCGAATGTCCTTCTTCTTGCACACATGCTTCTGTGTGCTGCACGACGCGCTCTTCGGCTTCACTTGCGACTGTGCAAGAAACCGACTGAGTACTGCTTTCCTCGAATACGGCATTGCCGTTTCTTCACCTCCCGTATTCATTGCAAATATGAGCAATGCCAATGCCAGTGCCGCCATCATTGCAATAAAACCCATGATAAACTCTGTTAATCGACCTGCTAACTTTGCAAAGTTACAAACGAACTAATAAATTGAGAGGTGGCTTCAATACTGAGAGCATCAGAGGGACGAAGTGTTTAAGTAGTGCTTCACAAGATTCCTGCGACTTTTCTTTCTGCATTACTTGTTTATTCCTATTTGGTTGGCAGAATATGGCCCTCCTTAAAAGTCAACACCGAGTTTCGCGATATTCTGCGAATTCTTTTCTAAAACGACTTTAATAAAACAATAAATAATAATAAGTAACCAAAGAAGTTGGTGATGCATGTACGTGCTCGAACTTAATAAACAATAAAATGACCAAGGAAGTTGGTGATGCAAGTACGTGTTGACGAATTAATTTTGGGAAGGTACAACTCTAATATTGTGTTTATAGATTATTGGTATTAGTGAGATTATTCTATGGCTTGTTCTTTTTGTTGGTTGCTGTTCCAGTTGTTTCTTTAATATTTTACGTGACATTTTATATGTTAGTTTTTTTTTTTTTTTAAATAATATTCCACTTGACATGGTAATGTTCCCTATTCGTCTTTTTTTTTTTTTCTTTTTTATAGTTTTCTCTCCCCTTTTTTTTTCCATGGCTTTAAATACGGACAATTTCCTTACTGCATACGGAAATGATCGCCACTTTTAATATTTCGTCTTCTAATATTTAAATCTATATGGTTTTTTATTTTTTCTTTTTAGTTTTTTATCTAAGTTTTGTTTGCTTACAAATTTATAGGATCTTACTTTAAAATCACATTATTGATAAATACATGGATGTATTAATACATTTATATCAATCACAAGATATCAATAGATAAGGAAAAAGAAATTGAAAGAGTGACATTGAATTTATAAGAATACAATTTATCATTACAAAGTTATTGCAAACATTTCTATACACATCCCTGTTGCAAATATAATGAGCCATCTTTTAACTTACAATGTATGTGTGATTTTCTTTTTGTTGTAAAAAATGTGGCATTTGTAAATGTTAGTAATGTATGTGCATGCTTTGTTTAATAAGATACATTGTAGTGTATTCATGGTCATGGCTCCCAATGAGAGGATGCCTAAGCAATCCAACTAAAAAAATTACATATATGCATGGTACATAGAAACACATCAAATGAACATATATTAAAATAGTGTTACTATAAAGCTCTTCAATTGAATTATACATGCGATGGAGCTACACGAGCTAGCTCTAAATTCTACAATGATGGAGTTACAAACTTCCCATCTTCATACTTTTACCTAGATTACTTTTCAGATCTACTTTCTCTTCATACAATTTTTTTCTCTCCCTCTTATAGTCATACTCTATTGTTATTAGCTTGGACTCTTAGCTGATATAATCTCTCCACACCCCAAGCTTTGAGATAATTTAGTTTCATTTGGCACATATATCTAGCATCATTTACTATATATTGGTGGTCCTTATTTTTTTCAACTATCCCATTTTCATCTATTCAATTTCATACACTTAGACAATAGGTTTTAACTCTAACCTTTCAAGAATGTATCCATGTAATCATATGTTTCAAGTCTCATGTTCATGGTAGTTACCTTGGTTTCTCCCTAGATTTAATGATTCAATATAAGTTTTGTGTTTGTGCAACATCCCTGTGAAACCCTTATATCATTCTATACTTACCAAAAGACTCGTGGACATTCATTGCAATATATATTCTACTAATAACTTCCAAAATATGTGACATTAATTTCATGCATCTTCGAATTTCCTTTTTTATAACTTTTCACCCAAATACATCCTTAGTCACTATAATCATCTTACAATAGCTACCTTCTTTCTTCTCTACCATCTTTGCAAATCTTATGATCTTTGTTTTCTTTAAAAATCTTTCAATCTATTGTGCAAATAATCCATGTGCATGTCATTCCTTTGCCAAAGATTAAAAATACATAATACTAACAACATTCTATATAGAATTTCTTTCACACTCTATCAGTTGGACACATTCAAAGGGTTAGCTTTTTCATATAAGATTTATTGTTCCATCAAGGTGCTCTTGTAATAATAATCCCTAGGTATTTGAAAATATTTCTAATCCCTTTATCACTTGTGTAAAACTTCGAGGGTAAAACCATATTAGCCAAACTTAATGTGATCCATCCAGAATGTATCTTATCATCCATGTTTCTTCCAATTTACAAAATATTCCTCACATCATCTTTCTTACATCCTCTTCACCACTATAGAGTTTAAAATGGTCTTTAGTTATGCCCTCCTAAACTTTGGTACATTTTCTATCTAATCAAGTATCAACTATTATAGTTCTCATTCACTCTACTCATGACTCGTATAACTCGATAAATCACATAATTATTATATCCACCTAGAACTAGTAGATACTAAATTTTGGCAACTTTTCCTTGTGTGATTATAAGTCTGATCATGTTCTCTTAATATAAAATATTTTCACAGTAAAAATAGAATCTCCTCATATCTCTAGTTCTTCCAATACTTACTAGTCACTAAATGATCCATAGGGATCCAAAATGAATCTAATTTATCAAATCAGCCAACATGAAGAAGAAAAAAATGATACACGAAGGTTCTGCCTGTTTAGTGACAAGACCCCAGCCCTGTGCAGGGTAGCGGTTACAGAACCGCCTCCCCACTAGGGCGGCGGTCCTAGGACTGTCGATTTACATTGGGCAGCGGTCTTGGCTCTTGTGGATAGAAAATAAAATATGATGCAAACAGTCCCATAATTCCAAAGAGTTTCCATGTCTCTTCTTATGCATTAACTTTCCCATTCTCCAGTGTATTGGAGAACATGAGAAAGGCTATAAATACATGTCATGGAAGATAAAAAAGGCATCAAAGCATGAAGCAAGTGAGTAAGAAGCTCTTAGTGTTCGAATTGTGATTTGTAGAAGCAAGGAGTAATTGAGATAGAGCAAGGAAGTAATTGGGATGAAGTGTGAGATATTATCTACTTCTCTTTCATACTTATTGTAATTTTTGTACTTATTATTGAATTGGCCGATAAAAGTTGGAAGAAAGAGCAATTTCCCTTCTCGACTATTTTTTCCTCCTCTGGAGGTTTTCCAGGATAAAATTGTCGGTGTATGAGTCTATATTCTTTCCTTTTCTACAAATTGTTGATTCTAAGCACAAGTATAATTCATTCACTAGCTATCTCTATTATTTTCTAATAGAAAGTAGAACAACAACGATTAGTTGTGATTCTGTGGATAATTTCAAAGTTGAAGATTTTATAGATCATTTTGGTATCAAAGCTAACAATTATCCAGGATTGTGGTATTTGTTCTTGGATTTGTATGACAGTGACGAGATCTAAAGGTGAAGAGGCTTTACCTTGTCATCCAAAAATTTCTACAAAGAAGTGGAAACAAAGAATTTGGGGACAAAAGGAGGAAGAGAACTAGTGAATGAGTTGATAGAGACCATGATGGATAGGATGTTTAGAAGGTAAGAAGAGCTTGCTGATTTACAGAAGACAACTTATGTCAAACAAGACTCCATGCACTCATTGGTTCGGGGCTTAGCTGAAAAGTTTGGCATAAGAAGCAGCCACAATGAGGAAATTTATGGGGAAGAACTGTTGGTGTGTGTGATTGTCCAGTCATCGTCCACATCACCTAGGTGAGTCATCTCTCCTTGCGAGAGTCATAGGTCTTAGGAAGTAAAATGACAAGTGTCAAATTCTATCATAGAATCTGACATTGTCATTTGCGTCAATGCATCATAGGAGTTACATTCCTTATTTGGAATTGTAACTCCTGTTCTAGTGGTGTCATATGTGTCAGTCAATGTCATATGCGTCAGTGGCATCATTGATTTCTTTCCATGTGTTAGGCATGGGGGTTACACAACACCCCTATTTGTACTTCCTATTTTTCGATCTATGAGTATGAGCAAACCCATTCTTCTTACTTGCAATCTTCTTTCCATTGTTTCAAATCTTGTGTATTGCGTTGGCTTGACGTTACCATCGGAGTGCAACTTCATTGTGGTGCATTGCTTTTCGACATCGGTTCTCGCGAATCCCTCTTTCATGGTATCAGAGCTGGTTTCGGTAAACGTGCACTCTTCGTTTCTCAGTTGTTTATTACTTCTGGTTTCTTCTCATTTCCTCGTGTGTAAGTTTTCTTTCGATTATCATTTTGGAATTATTGCTCACCTCGTATTGAGGTTTCAGCAGTTGCAAGTTAAGGTATTTGGTTGGTTTGCTTATCAGCTACGTTCGTATTTGGATATTTCTAGATCTTTGTGGCTGTTGTTTCTGGGTTATTTCTTGCTAGTTGTGTTAAGATTCAGCTGAAGGGTAAAAGAAGAGCTCGTTTTTCGGAGTGGACCTGTGATTACTGGTTGGAATCGTTGTTTTTTCTTCACTGGTGTATACTCAGACTATTCCAATCTTTTTCCTCATCACTGTGGTTCCTTGCTGTCTCGAAATTACCTCTGCTTGGTCTCAACATTTTTTGTGAGCCTGCTGAAAACTTCTCACATTTTTTGCAAAACCTCTCACGTTTTTCCCTGATCTATCACGTTTTTGGGAGTCTACTCACGTTTTTTTGAGCCTTGTTGCATTCCCCAACTTGAACGTTCAATCATCTATGACTTCCAAGCATTTTTAACCTGTTCCAGGCATTTTTTCTATCCTCTGGCTGTTTTTTCAACTGTCCAGGCGTTTTTAACCTGTTCTAGGCGTTTTTTCTATCCTTTAGCTATTTTTTCAGCTGTCCAGGCATTTTTGCACTGTCCTCAATTATTTTTCTCTCCTTTCCTATGTTTTCCCAGCTTCTCTAGCCATTTTTCCCTGTCCTCAGGTGTTTTCTTTCAGCTGGCTGCATTTTTGCACGCTGTTCTAGCGTTTTTGGACTATTAAGGCATTTTTTTGGACTGGTAAGGCGTTTTTTCCTTCAGCTGGCATTTCTGGACTGTTTTAGCATTTACTTATAGTGGAAAGTCACTGCATTATCTATTTTTACCTACCTTTCATCCCCACATGGCTTTCTCAGTCCGCTGCCAGGTAATATCTCTCTAAAAATACGTTTTTTTATTCACTTTTCTTTAAAAAAACGTGGTTACATTCTTTTTATCTTATCACTCTTCTAAAAAACGTGTCGTTTCATTATTTTTAAAAGGTATAAGGTAAAAACATTAAATTTTATTGGCATTGTAAGTTTTTTGGCTTGTTTTATTAACCTTCCGTCGAGTGCCGAAGACGAAGGGTAAGGTTCGGGATTGGCAGGTGGCTAATCCCCCCTCGCAATACAAACAAACCCTATCTCAAATTCCATGCCATTTCCAACGAGCATACATACGACACCTTTTGCATGCATTTAGGGAACTTTTAAAATCCATTTGCAGGCTTATTGGCTTTTTCCTCATCAGTTGCGGGAATTGGTTTTTGCTATAACTTTTGACTCGTTGCTCGATTTTGAACACTTCTTTAGTTAAAGTTGCATGTTTTTTTGCACTCTAGATGATGGGATCATTAGTTTTGTAAACGCACTAATTTTATAAAGTGCCACATTTTTGGGGGGGTGTCTTTGCATTGCTTAATTAAGCTCATTTTTTTTTTAACTTTGTTTTATTCCATTTTTTGTGGACTTGTGAGCATGTCAGCCACAGTCTTATGAAAAAGGGATTCTTTCGTGCGATGTGAGATGCTATTTCTCACAAAGCTCTTTCTTTCCCCTCTTGCTTCTCTCTTTATGTGCTTGCTTGCAGTGTCGATCTGTTGCGCCCTATGAACCTTGATTGTTGTCTCCACCATTGCGCGTTATTATGCTAATTGCAAGGTGAGTGACAAACTGGTTCTTGGAACACAATCGCATCTGGTTGTAATCAACGCACTGAATTATAAAGTGCCAAACTTGGGGGGGTGTAATTTTGTTCTGGGGTGGTTGTTTCCTTTCTCTCTCCTTCCTTCTGCATTCCTTGGTTCTATCTCTTCATTATGGATATCTCTAAAGTACCAATGCTGACACCTTTTAATTTCTTCGAATGGAAATCTAAAATTATATTGGTTTTGTGAAGTAAAGGGTTATACCGAGTTACCATGCGGTTAGAGACAAAACCTACTGATGAGCCTGAAAAATCTAAATGGTTCAACCGTTGTGATGAAGCCTTAGGTCTTATCTGTATATTTGTCTCTCCTGACTTGCTCTTCCACATCGAAACTTCCTCAACACCCGATCAAGCATGGAAAACGCTCGATGATATGTTTGGGAAGCAAGATGACATGAGATCACATGAGTTTCAGAACAAACTACTAGGGTTAAACCCTAGTGACTTTGAAAACCTATAGGCCTTCTTCTCAAAATTTGTCCACATTAGAATGCTTTTAAAGGAATGTAAAGTGGATAAGAAATACTCTCAATTGATCTTGTCGATTCTTTCTATGTTAGGTCCTGAATACTCTGTTTTCGTTTCAACTTTTCACTCCATGAAAGCCACCTTGGGTAGTACTTGGACTATGCCCTCCTTTGATAGTTTTTCATCCCAACTCATTCGAGAACAAGACAAACTCATTCAAATGGGGACTCTAAAATCCAAGTCACATGCCCTTGTGGCAAATAAGGGCAAGAAAAATGAAAAGAAGAAAGAAACTAAGGACCAACCTAAGAAAGAAACCAAGACCAACCAACCCCCAGTTAAGCCCATGACTCATACTTCGACTTCTGAGCCTAAAGCAAAGAAGGAAAAGTATAAATGCTCTTATTGTAAGAATACTGGCCATGACGAGAAGCATTGTTTTTGGAAACAAATTGATCACTTAACTCATTTACTTGAGAAGAATAAAATAAGTGTTCCTGAATCCGTTAAAAAAAATGCTCAGAAAGGTGAGTATTCTAATGCAAAGGAGACTAAAAATGAAAAGAAGAAAGGTAAGGCCCTTGTAGCTAGATCAGCTCCATCATCAACTTGGATTATCGATTCCAGTGCCTCGCACCACATGGCTTCTTCAGAGGTTGAATTCTCTAGCATTGAACTATGTGTCATGTCCCAAATCACATTGGGTGATGACACTCATGTGTCGGTTTCCAGTAGTAGATCGGTAGAGATTGAAGGTGGAACATTTAACCAAGTGTTGAGTGTTCCCAATCTCTCTACCAATCTCCTATCGGTTTACCAAATCACCCACCTTGGTGAAGGAATGCGAGTGGAATTTGGTCCTAACTCGGTGATTATTCATGAGCTTAACTCTGACTGCACTGTGGCTGAGGGAAAGGCAGATCATCGTTCAAGGTTGTATGCCTTTTCCCACTTCTCTTATGATTCAACACCCAATGCCTTGCTCACTCATGCAAATGAGGTTAGCAAGTTATGGCATGAGCGTTTTGGGCATCTAAATCATCGTTACCCTGAACAATTGAGCCAAAATGAAATGGTCAATGGGCTACCCCGAGTTAAGTTTTCTAAGGGTCTTTGTGAGGTTTGTACCCTTGGAAAGCACCCTGAAAAAAGATTTGACAAGGGAAAATCCTGGAGAGCTACTCGTCCCTTAGATCTTGTTCATAGTGACATTTCTAGCCCTTTTCCGTCTCCTTCTTTTACTAGAGCTCTCTATATACTAACCTTCATTGATGACTTTTCGCGTTATACTTGGGTATATTTTCTTAAGCTTAAGTCTGAAGTTTCTGAGCATTTTCAAAACTTTAAGGCTCTTGCTGAGAAACAAGCGGAACGGTCTATCAAGGTTCTTCGAACTGACAATGGAGGCGAGTATGTGAGCAACAGGTTTGAGGATTTCTGCACTTCTGAGGCGATTGCTTTGTAGCGTATAATTGCTTACAACCCTTCCCAAAATGGAGTTGCAGAAAGAAAGAACCAAACTTTAAAGGAGATGGTTACTTGTATGGTTCACTTGAAATCTCTTCCTCCACAGTATTGGGCTGAAGCCGTGAATTGTGCTTGTTATATTCAGAACCATGTCCCACACAAGGCAGTAAGAGGGATGACACCCTTTTAAGCCTGGTTTGGACACAAGCCTGATGTTGAGCACTTTTGAGTGTTCGGATCCAAGGCTATGGCTCGGATTCCCAAAAAGAAACGTAAGGCATTGGATCCAAAATCCAAACCTTGTATCTTTGTCGGGTATCTTGATGGCGTGAAGGGATATCGATTGTTGAACCCTACCACCCATGAGGTTTATATTGAGAGGAGTGTGAAGTTTGATGAGTCATCCTTGACTTCAACTTCCACTGAGGTCCTTTTTCCCACTGATTCATATTCTAACTCTTCAGATGATGATGTTGTTGAGTGAGTTCCACCTCTCCCTGCTCCTCCCGATCCTCAAACTTCTGAGTCTTCTTATTCTGACATTAGTGATGATGAGGACTATGTCCCTTCTCACTCAAGTGAAGAACCTTCTGACTCAGAGCCTGAGCCGTCGGGACCTCTTTGGGCCAGGAAAAAATTTACAGAGTGCTAGAGATTTAGTTGGAGATCCTTTGGATGAGAGATGTACTCGCTCAGACTTCACTAGATCTCACTCCTTCGCCTCTGCTTTTGATCCACCATATTTCCATGAAGCTTCTGGGATTCCTGAGTGGGATTCTGCCATGGATGAGGAGTATTCCTCACTCATAAAGAATGACACTTGGGATCTTACCCTTCTTTCGAAAGGAAGAAAAATTGTTTGGTGTAGGTGGGTATATCGAACAAAGTATGGAGCTAATGGAGAAGTCGAGAAGTATAAAGCGCAACTTGTAGCTAAGGGTTTCTCCCAGGTAGCTAGGGTTGATTACTCATAAACCTTTGCTCCAGTTGCGAAGATGACTTCCATTCGACTGACCCTTGCCATTGGTGCCGCTAACAGATGGGAAATCCACTAGATGGACGTTAAGAGTGCCTTCCTTCATGGGGACCTAGAGGAGGAGATCTATATGGAACAACCTCCAGGTTATGTCCATGATCCATCCCTCATTTGCAAATTAAAGAAGTCTCTCTACGGCCTTAAACAAGCCCCTCGGGCTTGGTATGCCAAGATGGACTCCTTTTTACTTGCATCAGGGTTCACTCGGTGTCACTCTGACCCAAATGTGTATATTCTGCGATAGGATGATTCCATGCTTATTCTTGTTCTCTATGTTGATGACTTGTTGATCACCGGTAGCTCTTCCTCTATCATTGATTATGTGAAGATCTCCTTGGCCAACAAGTTCTTCATGTCTGACTTAGGATTGCTTCATTACTTTCTTGGGATCCAAATTTCACAATCTGACTCAGGAATTATGATCTCACAGCCTAAGTACTCTCTTGATTTGCTTGCTCGGTTTCACATGTCCGACTGCAAGTCCTCACCTAATCCTTTTCTTTCCAGGATTAAGTTGGTTTTTGATTGCTCTTCCACCTTGGTTGACGGTACCCTTTATCGATAGTTGGTGGGAAGCTTGATCTACCTTAATCACACTCGGCCAGATCTATCGTATGCCGTCGGGATTGTGTCCAGATTTATGCAGGAGCCTCATGAGCTGCACTTAAAAGAATCAAAGCGGATCCTTCACTATGTTCGTGTCACTCACATAGATGGTATTCATTACTTAGGAGGGACTGAGATTGACTTGGTTGGATTTACAGACTCAGATTGGGCCGGTGATCTAGATCATCGGAAGTCTACCTCAGGCTACAGTTTCACTCTTGGTTCAGGTCCTGTCAGTTGGTCCAGCAAGAAATAGAACGCCATTGCCATATCATCGACAGAAGCAGAATACAGAGGAGCAATTAACGCTGCCACAAAAGTTGTTTGGTTAGATGATATCATGAATGAGTTTGGCATCCACTTTCGGTAGCCTACCATTATCTACTATGAAAACATGAGCACTATCTCGATTTGTAGAAATCCAGTTCAGCATCAGCGGACGAAGCACATTAAGATTCATATGCACTTCATATAGGAGCTGATACATGAAAACATCATCAACATACAGTATGTTCAGACAGCTGATTAGGTTGCAGACATTTTCACCAAGCCCTTCACTGAGGTGAAGTTTCTTCACTTTTGGTCTCTTCTTGGGGTGAGGTCTACTGCAGCCGCCCATCTTCTTCGGGCTATATTGTCCTCCTTCTTCTCCTCTTCTTCTTTCTAGAAAGATGTTGTTTGTACATGGGCACCTTATCAGGCCTTTAGTTGCCAGGGCTCATTGACACATCTTTCTTAGTTATCTAGGGGAGTCTTCTTTTTCTATTCTGGCTTACCTTGACCTCTTCCTTGGCTTCGATGAAGGGGGGGTGTTAGTGTGTGTGACTATCCAGTCATCGTCCACATCACCTAGGTGAGTCATCTCGCCTTGCGAGAGTCATAGGTCTTAAGAAGTCAAATGACAAGTGTCAGGTTCTATCATAGAATCTGACATTGTCATTTATGTCAATGCGTCATAGGAGTTACATTCCTTATTTGGAATTGTAACTCCTCTTCTAGTGGCGTCATATGCATCAGTCAATGTCATCTGCGTCAGTGGCGTCATTGATTTCTTTCCATGTTTAGGCATGGGGGTTACATAGCACCCCTATTTGTACTTCCTATTTTTCAATCTATGAGCATGAGCAGACCCATTCTTCTTACTTGCAATCTTATTTCCATTTTTTTGAATCTTGTGTATTGCATTGGCTTGACGTTACCATCGGAGTGCAACTTCATTATGGTGCATTGCTTTTCGACATCGGTTCTCATGAATCCCTCTTTCAAGAACATGAAGAAGAGACTTCTAACACAAGAGAAAAGGTAAAATCTGATCATACTCCTTGTAAGTTGAAACGAAAGTTGAGATTAAAAGCTTTGAAGGACAAGTAGAAGCAGAGTTGCTTGATAAATGGTTAAAATAGTTAAAAGTCTACTTTAGCGTCCATAATGTCACTAAGGCACAGAATATCACCTTTGCACATCTCAAGATGGAGGGACATGCTCTGCTTTAGTGGGAAACCCATCTAGCCACTTGTGAAAGAAGAAGCATCCTATTGTGAAATATTGGCAAGAATTTAATGAACTACTTAGAGTTGACTTCTATATACTATTGGCCATAAGACTGACCAAATGATTAAATGGCAGTATTTTAGACAAGGCATTGGTCAAAGTGTGTAGGACTATACTAGGGAGTTTCAAAGGCAAGCCATGTTGCTTAACATGGCCTTGGAGGATGAGGATATTCTGACCAAGTACTTGGGAGGACTTCACACTCACCTTCGAAGGAAAGTCATCTCCACAAAGCCCAAATATCTCAATTAAGCATGTATGCAGGCATACTACGTAGATGATGAAAAAAGAAAGGAGAAGCGGAACCAAGGGAAAAGTAGTCAACAAATCAGCAGAAGAAAGAGTTTGGGCAAACAAGTAACAAGGGTAAATGGAAAGGGAAAGGTAAAAAAGTTTCCACTACTTTAAATACTTGTAAAGATCCCAATAATTTTTGCAAGAAATGTTATATTATTGGTAATACTGACACTACATGTTGGAATTTGCATCCGGAATCACATCCGAAGAACCGAACCAAAGACTTGAAGAAGTCCAGGACAACTATAAGAGTAGAAGGGCAGGTGGAAGTCGAAGATGACTCTGATGTAGACGAGAGGCTTGGATGCACGACCAAAAATATGTACTTCCAGGAAGAGGAGATGAGTAGACTATTCCAGATCAAAATCTAGATCAAGAGAACAAAGGAAAATGCTTTGGTTGATACCGGTTCTCAGTCTAACTTGATTTCTGAAGCATTTGTAAAGAAGCTTGCTCTTGAGACTTACGAGCATGCACACCCTTATCCTTTGGGTTGGGTGAAGAAGGGTGTTGAAATTCAGGTAACAAGAAGATGTAAGGTCAAGTTTAGGATAAATTCCCAATATATAGATGTTTTTGAAGTTGACGTTATCCCACTTGATTTTTTTGATGTTGTATTCAGGATTTCTTACTTGTATGTTAGGGATGCTATATTTATGAGGAGGGAAAACCGGTGTAGATGGGTCAAGGATGGGATTAGCTACAACATCCAGGCACACCAGCGTAAGACACAAGCTACTATGGTAAGTGGTAACCAAGAAAAATGACATCCAATAGGAACAAACCTGCTTGAGTCTCCCTTCGGGTCAAAAGGAGGCTTTTGGTGATAAAAACTTGGAGGGAGACTGAGGCGAGGTGAACCTTGTGCTACTCTAGCTTTCAATTCTTCAATTTAGGCCTGCTTGGCTTCTTTACTAATTGCTTTGATGACCTTAATGGTAGCCGCATCCTTCCTACTCTAAACCCCTAACATTTTTGTGTCAAGGACATCATATTTTGTTGTGCATTGTTCTGAGATGAAATCCGCTAGAGTTTTTACCTCATCTCACTCCCATTCATTCGCTTCCAAAACAAATCTGACAGATCACCAATTTTGATAATATTATTTAAGAAATAACTATTAAACCAATTTACTTCATGACATGAATTTTAGTTTATATTTTCATCTTTTTGTTCACAAATATATATAAGGGCTTAGGTGTGAGGTCCAGTCTTGAGGTCTTGACTGACTTATATTGCCCCAAAATTTCACATTTACCGACTCTCATTTAAAATTCAAATCCTTCTTTTTGGTGTTTCAGCTTCCTATGATCACCTTTATAAGAATATTTAAACTATGGAAGGCCATAAGATCTTGTTAACACCACCATATAAGTCACATATCTCTAAAAAATTATTAGGATAATTATCTTTCCATAGGAATTGAATTGGTTCCTAAATTTTCCCAAATCATCTACACATCATCTATAGAAATCTTTAATATAGGACTAAAGCACTCAAATAGTTCAAAGAGTCTATTTTCCTCCATTTCATGGAATGTAAAAGTCATAGAGACATGTTATAGCCTAAGAAAAGTCAATCTAAGTATTATAAAAGTGTCTCAATCAACAAATAGTTGGGTCACATAGGTGAGGCACACCACATGTCACTACCATTACACTAAGTACACATTATACTATTTAGTTATCTTGTTATCATGGTGTCACAATACATGAGGGTAAACATCAACATGTTAGATACCTATTCACACTTGTACAATCACCTATTTGAACTACACGAGGTTTGATCCTGCAACAAGGTCATGTAGTATAACACTAGGATTCAATCAATGGCAAGGAATGTAACCTCAAAGGGTGGCCTAACCTAACCATCAATGAAAATATTAAGGAACCCATGGAAAAAATCATATAGAAATGGTGACGAATCTAGGTAAACCAAGATTCATTTGGTGGTAAATCTTATAAAATGGATATCGTGACTATGGTGAAAATGGAAAATATAATTAAAATAGTTCTAGATGTAAATATGAATCTTACCTAAATTTTATAATTTAAAAATTATTTTGGAAAATTTTAATTTCTCTCTTTAGTTTCGATTTTATTTTTTATGCTTTAAAGGGTTTGATTAATTCCTTAATTAAATAATATCATATAGAATATAATCCTTATTATAATTTTAATCATACATAATTCGTTAATTAAAAATACAGTTACTTGAATTGGTTCCTTCAATATAAATGATCATACCAACACATAGAAAAATATATGTATCTCTGTGTGTGTGTGTGTGTGTGTGTGTGTGTGTGTGTGTGTGTGTGTGTGTGTGTGTGTGTGTGTGTGTGTGTGTGTGTGTGTGTGTGTGTGTGTGTGTGTGTGTGAACACAAACACACACACAAACTTACACACCTAGTGAATTTAATCTAGAATAAAATTTTCCCTCTAAAATGTTAGAGATTGTGATCCAAGGTCCCATAGAATTCATGACGGTCTAAAAATGTTTTAAAATCCTATGTTGTCAATTTGAAGGTGATTCATTAAACAATATGATAGTAATAATCATTTGGTTATGCAAGTGTGAAAGGTAATGTTTGTGATTATTTTTGGCGAATCTTAGGTGGGCATACAGTGTTTAAATAACCAATAGGAATTTTGAAGTCTCTAGGTATAGCCAAATTATGAATGTTTGCCACTAAATTTTTTCTTACTCACCACACACATTTATGTTTTTATTTTAGTTTCCTAATGGCATTATTAAGGGTTCCCGAAGTTGTTATTCTTTCCATTTTTTTGCAAGGGAATACAAGTCATCCCAATGTTGTTCAAGGAAGAGTGAAATAGAAATATGATCATTAACAGATAAGTGAAGAATATAATAAGTTGCACGTCTATACTATAAAAGGTTAAAATATTATATAGTTCTATATAGGGACCATTTACAATGTATCTAAGCCATAAATTTTTTGACTGACCTTCTAATGTTAGTTTTCTAGCTCAAGAACTTCATTGAAGAATCCAAAACTCCAAATCATTTTTTCCAATATTCTTCACATCAAAAAAATTTATTTATGTACAGCTAAGTCTAACATTCCTTTCATGTATTTCAGAAAGTACTTTATATTTTATCAATAATTTCAAGTGTGAATTGGTTATTCTGATTGTGTATTATTAATGTTGGAGTTTAATTAGATTGAAATAGTCTATCTCTTACAAGCCCTCACATCCTTTTTATTTTTTGTATAATAAGAATTTTAAATCCATCTAGGGTGGAGACATTTGGTGAAATAGACACTTGAATAAAATATAACACTCAAACCCTTATAGCCTTATTGTAACTCTAGTTTCAATTGTTTCATTTTTTCTTTGTATGCCCTTTTGGAATAATAATAAATTAATCAGAAACCTATTGATCACATTAATATTTCTCCTTATACACATAAATGATGTGCCAATTAGGCTTATTCTCGACCCTAAATTTCCAAGGTTCTTTCTATTTTGAATTGTAATACACATGTTGACAATTTTTGTACTTGTGAAAAAATGGGCAACTTGAAACTTCGTCGTTATGATGAAATTCATGGGTGAAGTATACCTAAGCTAAGGAAGTTCTCATGTTATCAGTTACTGTTGAATTAATTAATGACTAAGTGAAATCTGCAGCTATGTGTGTTGTTACAAAACGTAACAGATCACATATTTTGCAATTTCATGATACCTTCAGCAAAAGAACACAAAGGATCCAAAGGATAGTTGTGTTGTCTTGATGAAGACACCGAATTACAAAGTAGGTGAAGTGTTGAGTTTTGGGATAGTAAACATAAGTGTAGATTACATAAATTAGAGTTCATTACTGAATGTTACAGGTTCTCATTAATGTTCTTTCCTTCATGTTTAAGACATTCAATTATATGACTGAATTGTTTAGTTCATCATATACTCCATTCAGAAGCTTGAAATGTAGAAGGAAATACACAACTCAATTTCAGAATTCAATGTTTCATTCACAAGGAAGGTCAAATGTTTCCCATATAAGCCATGGGATGTGACTAAAAAGTAACGTACATCTACTGAAGAAAGAGGTACACATGCATGAAATAGAAAGAAAAGTAATATGAGTGAACCCATCATTGCCTTTGTATATTCTTCGTTGTGCAGATTGTCCCCTTTCCAACTTGTTCCATCTTTGTCTTCACAATTCAAAACATGGTACCTAAAAAGTAAAGGAAAGGAATAAACAAGAAAGAGCTCAGGGTTAATCCATATACCAATACTGTCCTAATTCATGCATATGAATCTCTAAACAAAAGGAGATATAAAGTACTTGGAGATCAAACTTCATAGCTCACTCAGAAAGAAGAGAAAAAAAAGAGGAAGAAGAAACATGGACATAAGAGAGGTCAAGAACCTAATTATTTTCTAACTATTCTCTTAAGTGTGCAGGTACATGTTGCAGACAAGCAGAAAAGTTCCTGTACATGTTGGAAAGAAGGGTTAATGTAACTCAAAACTCATATATCTTCTGTAAAAGGAAAAGTTTACAGTACAAAACAAAGAAGATGCATTCAGACAATGTACACTTTCCTGATTTCAGTCAAGTAAGAGAGAATTCTGAGAACATTTTGACAAGGCTTCGCCATGTAAAATGGACATTTACGAATGTTATAGTATCCATATCAAGCTAAAATAAAGGAAAATGTAGTAAAAGTAACAAATTACAGTATTTTAACAAAGTATCTGAATCAAGGCTTATGCCTAAGAATGGTATCAAAAATAGAAGAAGAATTTCTTGTAATTTTAAGAAAACCACTTGTAGGGCACAAAGGCATCTTAATTGCAAAATATTAGAAGTGTGTTTCTATTGTAATTGGCATTTTCAGTTCAATATTTAATCATAGTAATTTTCAACTTCATAATCAAAGAGTATAAATACAACTACGGGTTACAAGTAGGCATTTCAAAAAGTGAACTAAAGAAAGGGATATATAAAATTCTGAGTTTTCAAGCAACCCATTTCAATTATAGATTTTATCAACATCATTCAACCTTGCAAAGCTTAGACTAGTCAATACACAGTCAGGAAAGAAGAGAGACTCATTTTAAGAAAAATCACATGAGGTCAATAAGCAGATCTAAGAAGCACAGAGTAGATTATTTGAAAAACTCAGCCATGGATCAAGCTTGAGATGTCAACCCTAGATTCAAAAAATTCAACAAATATTATTAGGATGCAAAGTGGAAATCTTCAAATATGATTGAAAGAAAAGAATTTATGAGGAATATAACTTTGAATCATTAACCAAGAAGAATTACTCATATGTTTTCTTCATTCCAAAATGAGTAATTTCTAGTCATAGAAATCAAAAGTGAATGGAAGAATAACTCTATGGTGAATTAAAACAATACTGTAATATCAAATACAAAGTACTTTGTATATATCACTTCTCAGTTTTGAAGGAGAAAGTGTAAATGGGAGCTACTTCCATTCAGAAAAGATCCAAAGTTCAAACTGTTTTTTTTTTAAAAGGGTGGTGTTTCAACACAACATTGGAAGGTTATACAAAAATTGGCCAAAGCAAACGGAATTCAGAAGCATAGATCATAGAAAATAAACAAGACACACTCATGGGTAGCAAAGAATCATAGTAGGAAAGAGAACTCAGTGAAAATGAAATAGTTTTCATGTTCGAAGATAAAGAAACTCACCCTTTTCACCATTCAGAGTTAAAAGTTACAGAGGGCCTGAACTAAG
The DNA here is from genome assembly GCA_019776745.2 of Taxus chinensis. Lineage (NCBI taxonomy): Eukaryota > Viridiplantae > Streptophyta > Pinopsida > Cupressales > Taxaceae > Taxus > Taxus chinensis. Next base: position 609,914,045 of record CM034152.1, on the reverse strand, counting down.
GAAGACAATAACTTCCATCGAATTTTCTAACATAATGACCATAATAGAGCTACAATGGCAACCAAGCAAAAGGTAAAGATCTCGAAAACCCAGAAGCTCACATAGTTTTAAAGAAGGAAGAGAAATATCTTACTCAAATAATCAATCAAGCCCAGATAGAGTAACAAACCACATAAGTACAGGAAAGAGACTTAAAATCTAAGTAGCAGAGCTCAAAATCTATCAATGGAAGCCATCAAAAGGAAAAACAGAGAACCACGTTTCAGAGGGAAATAATAGCGGAAAATGTTCACGACCATTCCATTCAGAAATATCAAATCAACCAGATCTCATGAAGATATCAATAGCAGAGCTCAAAATCTAACAATGGCAGAATCTCCCAAAACATTTTCTTAGAAAATTCTAAAGAAAGATACAGATGCTCGAAGGCCAAAAAAAATTATCTCAATCGAGTTTCAGAAGCATCAAAAATGATGCCAATAAAATTTTTCCAGGGCTTCGCCTACAAGACTAAAAATCCAAATGGAATGATCAAGTTAGGGTCAAATTGACCTTTACCATGCACACTCAAGAGATGAGTTAACATAACTCAACCACGGTCAAGTCATTGATGATCAGAATTCAACAAGTAAAAATATCAAAGGTTAAGGATCAATCTACACTTTCAATGTAAACCATGGTTCAATCCCTTAAAAATACATTTAATATATGTCAAAAATCCTAAATTCATACTTTGGAGATTAACAATAAAAAAATCAACAAGTCTAGGGATCAACGATCACAAACGAGTTATAAAAATCGATTCAAAAGAGTCTAATAAAAATGGCAGTCAAACTTAGTCAAATTTCCAAACTTTTCAAATTTTTAAACTTTCATCCATAAGCCTGATAAGGACACGAGTCGTCATTACAGTAGAAGTGGAAAAGCAAAGGCCGAAGGTATTTTAAGTGCAAAACCTTTTGCAAAAAGGTTAAATTTTTTAAAAATCTCCCGCAATCCTGACACCCCACAGGGAAACAGTCAACAACGAACAAAAGTCAAAGAAAATGTGGAGCGATGGACCCTCTCTACATTTTGAGACCTTTTAAAAAAATTTAAAATTGCCAAAATAAGCCCGTAGGTCCTAAATTCTGCAAAGGACTTAAAAGTCACAACAGGCCTCAAAGTCCGCAATGTGGACAAAGCTTCAAAAAGGTTCGAAAGTCTGTAAAGGACTTAAATTTTTTGAAATTTTTCCCTTATGCCCATAAAAGCAAAGGAAAAATAATCCATGTGCCATCCAAGCTATCATTTCCAGTTTTGATTTTCAGAAAAACTGAATTATAATGTATGTTTCAAATAATCCAAAGATGGCCAATTTATGGTGAAGTGCAAAGTGGTCCCCACAGTGGGTGTTTTGTGGGTATTATGATTATTTATTTTAACCACGAAGAGAGAGTTAAATTTTTTCATGGTCCATAAGAAGATAGATAAAACAAGAAGACAAAGTGGCATGTCTAAAATAGGAAAGACTTGCCTTGCAAGTAAACTTATTTTTAGCAAATTATTTACTCTTACTTTCTTAAAAATAGATCAGTCAACTTCGGTTGACCAATTGTAATCAAGGCCATTAAATGCCTATTTGTAATTGCATGTTCTATTTTTATTCCTTTATCTATTATTAAGTAAAGGATAAAAATAAGATGCGTGGGTGAGTACAAGCCTTAGGCTATTTTTAGGAAAGTGGGGAAAATTAATTTTGCTATATATTGTGTGCCTTTTCAAAGCAGAAAAAAAAACTTCGGGAGGAATTTTTGCTATAGGAGTACTGAAGAAATTTTTTCCAGTTTTGCCCTCTGAGTGTGTTGGTCCGAAAATCTATCGCTTGGGCAGATCTATGGATAAATGAGCCAACAGTGTGCAGGGCATAGCCCCTCTTTGAGTCAGCAAAGCGAAACTGGTTTATTGCTATTCTACCAGCAGGAATCTGTGCAAGTCTCACAAATTTTACCTTCGGGTTTGGGATCTCATCCTAGTAGGGGTGTTTCCGACTGTGAAAAGAAAGGAAAAGAAGAGGGGATGAGGAAAGAGAAGGTCCGAAGGGAGAAAAGAAATGAATTCCAAAGTAGAAAGGTCAGAAGGTTTATGTTTTGGGATTGGTAGTAAACAAAGCCAAACCTACTTGCATAAACGAGCAAAGCAATACTGATGACGAATACATGAAAATAAAATAGAAGCAGATCCAATAGGATAAACACACAGATCTGACGTAAGAAAGATCTAATGCACATAACACATGTATTCAACACAAAGTCTAAATATTGTATTAATATTTTCCTTCTGTTACAAATCTCAAAGTCTTTTCTCCTTACTTCTATTTTTCATCTGAAGGATATTCACTAACCCATAATACAAGTATTGGGGTATTTATAGAAGAAGGAGAGAAAAGAAGGCAAAAAGGATCCAACAAATTATTTACAAAGATATATACAAAATATCTAAAAGTCATGTTGAATTTTGACAACTTGATGGATGACATAATCCCATGGTGCAACATGGATGATGTCATCATTCGTATCGACATACTCCAGATATTCCCAAAAAGAAAGTCGAAGAAGAGAGAGAGAGAAGGAGAAGAAGAAGAAGAAGCTACTCGTCGTCATCATCCCATGGCCAAAAGGGGGTAGCCTGCTTTTGTTGCTGCTCAGGTGACGAGATATGGAATTGAGAGTGGTATTCCATAAACTTGTTGATCATTGGCCCTAGTTGATCCTGGGAAGGATCCTTGTGCCACTCACTGATCGCCTCACAATTCTCCCGCTCATCTATGAGCTTCTCGGGGAGTTTAGAATAATATTTTTCCGCTTCAATGAGTAACCCAATGAAGTCCCGGCAGGCCAGCAGGTTGTTGATAGACTCTGCGTGAAAAGTGACCTCTGGCCCCATCCCTTGAGAAACGATCTCTTTGAAGATCTGGGTGGTTTCATCAGCTTTCCTTAAAGTGAAGGAAGGAGTAAGTAACCCTGGCGACATGTTAAGAACGATCCGTTCCATTTGGTGCATCGCATCAAGGGCTTCTTCCTTCACTTTGTCAATCTTTTCTAGGACAAATTCCAGCTGATCCACCTGGTAATCTAGAGTGGACATGATTTTGTTGAGGGCTCTGGGATGGCCGAAGACGCCGAAATTGACCAGATCTTCGACTGAACAGTCGAACATTTGTTGGAAGGTCTCGTGCTGCAGTCTAGCATGTTCCAGCTCTTCCGATATGGGTCCCGCTAACGCTTGTAGCTCTTTATTCACCTTATTGATGCTTAGATTTAAGTTGGAGAACTCGGCGATTACTTTTTCACTATCTTTGAGGATTTGGCTCCTCCAAGCGGAAACGGGCATACCCTGCTCGCCGATCTTTGCATACTCATTAATTTTCTCCTGGCTGAGAAGCTTAGAAGTCTCGGCGGCAGTTGTGGGAGGTGCACTACCCATCTTTTGTAAGGCTTGGAGCAGATATTTGTTTTTCTCTTTCAATTGCCTTTTCTCTTCCTTTGTCTCTTGAAGCTTCTTGCAGAGGGCGTCAACTATAGAAAGGGCCTCCCCCTGAAGGATTTCAGAAGATGTCCTCATTATGACTTGGGTCACAATATAATCTGTCAGAGACAGATCCTTTTTCTCCTTAAGAGGGTTGGGGTACGCGATCTCCATAACTCTCTCTCCCGCAGCACTTTGAGAGAAGCATGTGACGGGCTTCTGCTTCTTTGCCCCCTTAGATGGGATTATAGAAAAGTCCATCGGAGCAATGGGAACTTTCCTCTTTTGCTGACTTAGCTGCTTGGAGATCCAGGCTAGACCTATGGGAGAAGGGGCGGAAACGGAGAAGGGGGCAGCTACAGTAGTAGAGGGGAAAAACGTGGAGACACGTGGAGGTGGCATGGAGAGAATATCCGAAGAAGTGCCCACGGGAGGAAGGGAAACTGCAGTTGTGGAAGATATAGGAAGGGAAGGGAGCTCAGAGATGAGGGAAGAAATGGAGGGGGAAAGATCCGCGAGGGAAGAGAAGATGGACGAAGAAGCGAGATTCATAGTAGAAGGGGGAGAGGACACGATCAAAGGGATGGTCGCTTGACTCACTCGAGGAGGGGAAGGAAGAGAAGAAGAAGGGACAGAAAGGACCTCGGTTGTTGTAGAAATGCCAACATCCTGAGTGGATGGGCCTATTGGAATATCCTCTTCTGCTTCTTTCTCTGGCGTAACCAGAGTTATTACCTGTTCGGGTGCCGCGGAAGGAGGACTCTCAGGGGCTTCTTCTCGAATGGTGTTGGATTTACCTTCTACGCCTTTTCCCTTGCCTTTAGGCTACTGGTTAGATCGGGGAGGTTGTGAAATCAACCCCAAGGTAGATTAACCCATTCATCTGGCACCAATGCTCTGTCCTACGCAGAGTCTCCTTGATCCTCTCCTCAATCGTTTGAGGTGCCTTAGTTCTATTAATGGCTGGAAAAGGCCAATTGTCCCCATCTGTGTTAGTATATACTTGGTCTATTTCATCTTCCGTAGTCTGGAAGCCTTTAGGGACAATTACTACCCCATATTGGATGATTTTTTCCAAGGCTAAGCGAGAATGATCCTTTCTCCTGAGCTCAACCTCATGGATGATGTCAATGTAGATGTCCTCGATCTGAGGGTCATGGATTGGATCGAGTCTCGCCCTTGGCAGAAAATTCCTTGGGTCGAAGGTAGGCCTGGCTGGGAAATAATGTCTCAAATTAAGTAGCTCCAGCTTTGCGAACATGTCCTTTGCCTTGTGGTGGGTAAGGGATGTATATCGGCCCACTGTGAGGGGGAAAGGAGTTCCACCCTTCTTTCTTTTGAGGCACTTCTCGTGATATGTAATCAGCTGCCTTGATAGCTCCAGCAAAATCAGCTTGGGCCCAGCATACCTCGGCAGTCTAGTCGGCCCTCCCAAGAAGTTGGCTGCCCTCAGATAGGTGAATGTAGGAAATTGGGTGAACAGGGCCCACCATTTCTTAGTGGCTGCCACTATGCTTTTGGTCGTGTGATCGTAAGTCATATTTGGCCTCAACAGGCAGATGATGTGATAGAAAAACACATCGTTAATTTTTGTGAATTGAGAGATGCTATTCTCCAGCCTCAATTCTGGGTAGTACTCATATATTTTGACCTGAGGCCAAACCCCACTTCACATCAGGCCTAGGTAGTCTCTCTCTGATGCTGCAGCATAGACAACATAGGAGTTCATATAGAATCTTCCCGTTGTAAGAAATTGTTGAAGTTGTTTAGAGATTGTGCTGCTTATAATCTCTGCCCATTCGAAGTGCTGATAGAGCATATTCTTATTCACGATCTCTAAGTACCGCAACATCCATTTATGGAAAAAGTGGGTGTTAGGAAGCCCAAAGACCCTGCTCAAGAATGTGATGGTGTCACTGAGCTCCTCTGAGAAGTCGCTGTGGTGGATGATTTGAGGCCATCGGGTCACTACCTTTTTATTTTTCAAATAGACCTCGTTCATCAGTTGCATGCACTGATCTTCGTTGTCGTCCCAGGCCTTAATGCAATCCTCTCGGCTGATGGCCAAGAAGTGCCGGTGATGAGGGATGCCGAGTATTATCTCAAAGTGGCGGGTAGTGAGGTTAATGACTACCTCACCCTTGTCATTTACGACACACCTTGTGTCCTTGTTGTACCACCGGGCGACCACCATCATGAATTCATTGTCGACGGTGCTGACTGGGATTCCTCTAGCGAGGTGTAGGGCTGTGCTTATCAGTTTGTCCATCCATGAACTTCTTGTTACCTTCTGAGTTCTGACCCAGAATTCCTCCATATCAATGTGACCCAACAATGAGTCCCTGATATCTAGGTCGGATTCAGCCTGGGAGTCGGGCATTCTGACTCTCTGATACTTGTATTTTATCTCTTCTTCTGTAAGTTTGGCCTTCCCTTTGGATTTGGTAGGTCTTTTGCTTGATGTTGACATATGTTCTTCTGAGCTTAGTTTTTGATCTGTATGAAGAAGAAGCGAGACCCAACGCAAAAAGGTTGTGTTACCATTTGATCTTCCATTGAAATGTTAACAGAAGAAAGAGTTAGGGATTTTGAGGCTCAGGGCGCATGGAAACACCATGTCACATAGAGACAGGATGCGCCAAAGGCGACATAGATTTTTCATGTTGCATGGAGATTTGGTGCGCCAAAGGCGCATGTATGGTTTGTGTAACAGGAACTTTTCGTGTCCAAAAGGCAACTTGGCGCGACGCACTGAGGGTCTACACAACATGATGTTGTTGTAACGGGGAATGCGCTTGTGCCTTCAAAGCTTTGTACTTATTGCGGATTAAGCTAATGTTGCACCGATGATGGGTGCGCCACTGAGGGCGCAAGGCTAGTGCTTGCAGCATGCGAAGAATGTGCGCCTTGAGGGCGCAAAAGTTCATGATGTAACAGGCATGATGGGTGCGCCATTGGCGCAGATTTTAATCATGTTGCAGGGGTGACAGATGCGCCAAGGGCGCAACTGTTTTTGATGTTGTAGGATGTGCCAATGCGCCAAGGAAAAAAGGAAAACAAATTCTTTTTTAGAGCTTTAATCACCCTCAGAGGGGTTTTTCACATGGTTTAGCTTCTCTTTTCTTTTCTTTTCCTCTTTTTGCAGGGTTATTTGGGTAATGAAATGGCTTAACCAAAAGGGATTTAAACCATTCTTTCAGAACAACTTCCTCTACCAGTAGATCTGGAAAGAGGGGAAGGAATGGGGAAAGATAACAAGGGGGGGCTAGTTCAATATTTCAATTCCAAAATCAAACCAACAAGCATTCAAAGAACCAAAAAAAAAATGCAAAACACACGAAAGAGATAAGAACCTCTTACCCGGATAAATAGTGAAAAACGTGCAAACGGGTCCACTATGTGTTTGAAAATGACAGGGCAGGTGTGTTGACAGGTTCAGAGAATATAAAAAACGTGATTGCTCTTGTGATAATGACATTTGCAGGTGCACAAATATATATATATATATATATATATATATATATATATATATAGGTGGGTCAGTAATAAATGCACCACCAACTTTGTAAAGGGCGCATGAAAATTACTGTCGACATAGGAAAGCATGCGCCATTTGGCGCACCAAAGAACTTGCTAGCATGGAATTAAGTGCGCCTTTGGTGCACAAAAAGTGGTGTCGTCATGAGATTATGTGCGCCTCTGGCGCAACAAAAGGGTTGCTAACACGAAGGCGCATGCACCTTGGCGCACGCAGGGAAGACTCAACATATCAAGGCGCACCAAAAGGTCTGTTGACACAGGAAAATATGTGCCAAAGGTTTTAAAGGGGGCACACCAAAAGTTGGTGTTACATAGTAATTCCACGCGCCCAGCCAAAAGACCAAAAATGACTAAGTTCGGAAAACCAGATTTCCCGGAAAAGGGATTTTGTAACGTTCCGAACGCAAGGGATCCCTAACAAGGGATCGGAACAAAATTTTTAGTTATGGTTATCGGAAAAATTTCCCTTGTCAATTTTATGGGATAACAGCTGGCTCTTTCTGGGGACTATCCCTGAGCAAACTTGGGGGTAGAGAATCCTAGATCTCATGTGCCTATCCATTGGGTAACAGATTCAAAAACAAGGGCAACCAGAGGGAGAGCAAAGGAAACACACAACAAACCGAAAGCAAACACATGACGAAAACAAACACACAACTAAAGAAAATTGTACAAAGAAGAGAGCAAGCTCTACTTCTTGAAAATTTTCAGATGTTGCCCGCTATAAGGAAGCGGGAGCTCGGTTCCATCCAGATATGAGAGATAGAAACTATTCTCTCCGTTGAGCTGCTTGATCTTGAAGGGCCCTCTCCACAGGGAATTAAAATTTTCGTGCATGCCCTTTGGTTCTCTTCACTTGTCCCACAGAAGGACGAGGTCTCCCACTTGGAAATCCTTTTGCTTAGTATTTTTTATCAAATAATCTCTTAACTTGATTCTGATGTTCAGTGATCCTGTCAACCACTCTTACTCTCTTTTCTTTGAGATTTGTCAAATACATGATTCTCTTTTCAAGAGAATTTTGGAAAGTTTCATCTTCGATAGCTCGTGCCAAGTGTAGAGTAGGAAGTTCCGCAGAAATGGGAAGCTCGGCATCAGTGCCATATAACACTTGAAAAGGTGACATGCCAAGAGACCTCTTGGGAGTAATACGATCAGCCCATAAAGCATCGTACAAAGACTTGTGCCACATTCGTTAATTCTAATTCACTAACTTTCGTATGATGGTCACCAAGTTCTTGTTACTGGATTCCACCTGACCATTTCCTTGAGGGTAATAATCTGAGGCATGAGCCAAAGTTATCCCATATTCATAGCAAAAACTAATAACTTCTCGCGAGGAGAAGTTAGAAGCATTATCAGCAATAATCTTGTTTGGAACGCCAAACCTGACAATGATATTTTCTTTAATGAAATTGTAAACCACCTCAGAAGTGGCATGCTTGACAGGTATGGCTTCCACCCACTTGGTGAAGTAATATGTTGCTATAAGGACATAACTATATCCAGAACTTGATTGAGGATTGAGGGCACCAATAAAATCAATTCCCCATTGCCTGAATGGTTCAATTGACAATGACATGCCTAAGGGGAAAAGCAACCAACTTGGGCTTGCCGACAAATTGTTGGCAAGGTTCACACTTTGCCACCCAGGTGGCCGTATCTTGGAAGAGCGTTGGCCAATAGTACCTGGCTCGGATGATCTTATGTGCTGTTACGGAGGAAGAGAAATGACCTCCACAGGATGAATTATGAAAACTTTCGAGTAACTTTACCCGTTGTGGTTTATCAACACATCACAAAAAGATGCCATCTATCCCACGTTTATATAAACTGTTATCCCAGATGACATATTTAGTTGCTCTGAGCTTTATAGTGCACTTCTCCTTTGCAGCTAGGTGCACTGGGCATTCGCCGTAGGTGAGGAAGAAAGTGATATCAGAATACCATTCATCACTAGTCACAACAAATAGGACCAGAGGCAGTGAATCAGGTTTTTTCAGCCGGTCTTATGCTTCATTGGTGTAGTCATCCCTTTCATCAGGGTTTTCTGAATCTTTGTTTTCAAGCAATAAGCTGACATAGGCCCTTGCCCCTTAGTAGCTTGGTTGGTTTAATATCTAGGTCATACTCTTGGATCTTTGCGATCCAATTTCCTCGCAAGCTTCCTAACTCCTGTTGAGTTAGAATTGATTTGACCACCGTGTCAGGGACCAGCACCACCGTGTGAGAGTTTAGAATGTAATACCTGAAATTTTTCACTGCTTTGACAATGGCAAAGGCATGCTTTTCCAGTTGAGACATTTTTAGTTCGTGAGGCTTGAGGGGAGAGCTCATGAATGCAATCGGAGATTCAACATCCTCTGAATTCTTTTGCATCAATATTGCGGACACAGTATGCTCAGATGCGTAACTATACATGATGAAGTCCTTGGAGAAATCGGGAGATACCAGGACTAGTGCGTGAGCAACGGAAGTTTTTTATTCCTTCAAATGACCTTTTCCCTTCTTCGACTCCATCTGAAATTTGGTGACCCCTTCATCATGTTCAATATGTGACAAGTCTTCTCAGCAAAGTCAGGAATAAAACGCCTGAGAAAGTTCACCTTTCCGAAGAAAGAATGAACACTAGTCTTGCTTGTCAGGTAGAGTAAGGCTTTGAATATCCTTAACTCTTTCGGTATCTATCTTTGTTCCTTCTTTACTAACCACATGCCCTAGCAACTTTCCTTCCATGACTCCAAAAACAGACTTTTTTGGGTTTAGGGAGATCCCATTTTCTCGGAACCTAGCCAATACTTGCTCCAAATGATCACAATGGTCATTTCATCGTTTAGAGAACACAGTTAAGGCATCTAGATAAACCACAATGACCTTCCCCATCATACCTTTGAATGCAAAGTCCATGGCCCACTGAAAAGTGGCGCCAACATTAGTTAGGCCAAAAGGCATCCTGCTGTAGGCAAATGTACCCCCAGGGAGTAGTGAATGTTGTTTTAAATTGATCTTTAGGCAAAACTTCAATCTGATTGTAGCCTGAAAAACCATCAAGCATGGACAACAGTCTCTGATCCAGTTACTACTTATAGAACTTGATCCATTATAGGAAGTGGGTAGTTGTCTTTCAAGGAAGCCTGATTCAAATTGTGAAAGTCTACGCATATGCGTATCTCGCCATTTTTCTTGCGCACTGGCACATATATTTGCTACCCAAGTACCTGTGATGGATAGGAAAGATAATTCTTGCATCTAGCATTTTCTGTATTTTGGCCTGGATAGTACCCGAGATCTTAGGATTATAGTGCCTCTACTTCTGGTGAAAGGCTTTGACATCTTCTTTCAATGGGATGTCATGTTGGATGTCTTTTGGCTTAAAAGACTTTAGATCAGCATAGGACCATGCCAATACATCCATATATTTCTTCAGCAACTTGACAAATTTCCGCTTCTCCTTTGGCGTGCAACATTTTCCAATGTTCACAAATTGCGGATGTCTTTCTGAACCTAAATTAGCCGGTTCGGTTTCTGGGGATGAGTCTGGGTCATTTAACCTTTTCTTTTTCACAAAACAGTCATGCCTGTCAAACAACCATTCCAGAGAAACTAGGCCCTTTTGAATTTCATTTCCTTTGAGCTGACATATGTCGTTGTTCCCTTTGGATTCATCATCTTGATCAGTGACTGATTCACGACAAGTGGAAGTAGATCCTTCAAAGTGCAATTCTTTAAAATTTTCCACCTTCTCAAGAAAGGCAATGAGTTGATTATCATCATTGAACACTTGCCAATGCTGAGAATTGTCTGGCATGCTCAGGCGGAAAATCACCTCAATGGTGTACTTGTTTGTTTTCAAACCTGGGTGAGGAAGCATGAGGGATGCTGAAATAGCCAATGAATCGGCCATGTCATTTTGGGCTCTTGGAATGGACTCAATTGAAAAAGCATCAAAGTCATTCAATGTTGTCCCACACCGCATTACGGTAATGCCTGAGCCTTTCATTCTTCACTTGGTAAATCCTTTTAACTTGATTCACAACTAGCTCCGCATCACCTTACAATTTCAGATTCTTAATCCCTCTTTCTTTCGCGGCTTGCATGCCAAGTAGCAAAGATTCATACTCAGCAGTATTATTTGTGTTAAAAAACTGCAACTTGAAAGAGAGAGGAATGACTTCTTCCTCGGGAGATATCAGCCTAGCTCCGGCGCCACATCCACTAGTTGCACATCTACCATCAAACTGCAATGTCCAGATTTTATTAAGATCTCCCTCCTGGATGACGACACCCATTTTGTCAGCCTTGGTAGACAAGAAATAGTTCCCCGTCCCTGATGATTCGAAAAGGATTTGAGCTTTGAGGTCCTCAGAGCTAGTAACCAAGTACTTCTTTTGTGATTCTAGCTCCAAAGTTTGCATTACACCTTTGACGGGGATTCTAGCTTTAGACTAGTCCATATGAATCTCCCCACCAACTTCGCTGCAAAAACTTCTTCCCAGCAAAATTCCATATGCTGCCCGGAATGTCGGCAACAAGGACGGTCATCTTTACCCTTTTCTCTAGGAATGCCACAAATGCAAATTACGCGTCTTTGATTTGACCAATCAATGGCACCTGCTTGGTTTCCAAGGAATAACATCTGCCAAAAGGCTTAGTAAGGGTGAGGCCCAAAGCATGGGTGACTTTTTACCGGCATGACGTTATCAAAAGCTCTGAAATCAATTATGCAGTTACTCAACTTGTGACCATTGATTAGGAGGGAGAGATAGAAAGGCTCTATATTGCCTGATGCAGATGTTGAGGAAATATTTATGTGGGATTCAAAAGGAGTGGAAAGGATTCCTTTTGGGGAAACCTGCTTAGATACAACAGCTTGACTTTGAATATACTTGGTCAATCTTACAAGCTGTTCAAGATTTGATTGAAGGTACTCAGCTTCAGACATTTGGATCTTGGTATTTTTTTCATGATCTATGATATCAAATGTGGCCAAGGGTTGTGTTGGTAAAGGAATGAGTCCCTCACTTCACGATGGTGGAATAGGATTACTAGTCTTGGTAGGAACATGATAGGACTGATTTGGAGGAGAGATGGTGGGAAAAGATTTCCTTGTAAAAGACTTGCTAGGGAGTTGAGTAGGAAGAGGATTACCTCTTTTAGCAATGATTGGAGGCGTATTTGACACAGCCTTCTCCTGATGTACATGGGCAGCGACCTCTGCTTCTTTTCCTTGCGAGTGGGTAAAAACAGTGTATGACTGTCCACTTGCATATCCCTGGGTACCCTCTTCTTCATCAGATTCTTCCTCATCAAATTCCATATACCTGATAGTAGAGTCGCCAGTCGATTCACCGACATCTTGATCATCTTCGCCTTGAGATGAAGGTTCTTCATAATACTGCTCTTCTTCTTCAATTTCGGCCAGAGCGTTGACCAGAGGAGCCTCAAGCGCCAGCCGTGGAGCAGTTGCAGGTAAGCACGGCCTTTGTGAAATATTGTTAGGAATGAAATTCCTCCGCAGAATATCCTGGTATGAAGAACTGGGGGAGGCCTGGGCCAATTGCTTCTTTAATGCAAGCAAGTCGTTCGCCATCTTTTGAAAGGCCGGATCAGATGAAGTAGCGGGCGAAGGGCCCAAAGATTTAGGCTTAGATGATTCCTTTTTCAATTCACCAGATATTATCAAATTATCTTCTATTTGAATAGCAGCGGCCTGGGCAAGAATCAAGGTAGCCACTCACTCCTAAAGGAGTAAGAAACTAACTTTCAAGCTCATAGTGTTTACGAAGAAACACTTTTGATTTTCCCGTCGTTGGAAGCATGGCAACAGGGACATGATTGATTAATGCATTGAACATGGTGATAAAATCACACATGGTTTCATTTGCCTCCTTCTTCAGGTGATTGATCCGTGATAATAATGCAAACGCATCTTCTGAAGGTTTGTACCTGTCTTCAAAAGCATCCCGCAAGGTGGCCCAACTCGTAATAGATCCGGCCGGCAAATGTTGAAACCATTCAGCTGCGGGCCCTTGTAGAGTTTCCAGAAAAAGACGAAACCGATACGTCCTCGTGAGTTACATCCAGGATACTACATGACATAATGAATGCAGATATGTGGGAATCCATGCTTTGATTTCTGCTCCCCATCGAATTTGGGAAAATTCTTTCGGTTTCTGTGAGGGTGCGCGTGAACTAGATGTGGTAAAGCCAAGGAACCCATAGCATTTCCCCATGGTACTGCCATTTGAAAAGCCGGAAAAAGAACACGAGCTGGAAGTGTGGTTCCGCTGAGGAGCAAGGCACTACAAAGGGATGTGGATGCCCCTTGTGAAAGATTTTTTCTTCGTGGAGGTGAGACACTCCTGGATGACCGGTCAACCGAGCTTAGCATTGAAAAATGTGCCGGTGTTACGCTAAAATTGTGCCTTTGAAGAAAATCAAAAATAGGATCAGTTTCTCCATGAGCTCTCTTACTACGCATAAAGGGTTCACCTATCAGCGTGTCTTTCCGATCTGCGATTTTGTAGCGCTGATTCAAACTTTCTTTTTGGCTGTACTTGCTGATTTTCTGGCTTTTCTGGCAAAAACCAGCAGCATGTACCTTTCTTAAATATTTAAAAACTATCCTCTTCAGAAAACCAATTACGGTTAATGACAAATAACAGCGAGAATAAAATGGCAGAGAAGACTAGCAAGCTGATTTTTGGATCTAATTTTGACTTTTTTCAAAGGGTTTCAAACTTTTGGTAAACAGTCAAAAACTCATATCTATGGCAAAATACTGATTTTTATAAAAACTCAGTGAACTAAAGGTCTCCAACTAGGCCAGATCTATGGATCTCAGAAGAAAAAATTTTCAATTTGAGTCACTTTTGCAAAATTTTGGATTTTTGACAAAATATGCAGATTTGCAAATAGGTAGCAATTTTCTTATTTTTCTGATTTTCTATCTTACCACCATCATAGATCTGATAGATATGTTCAATCCCCAGCGGAGTCACCAAAAACTTCTGGTCTGAAAATCTATCGCTTGGGTAGATCTATGGATAAACGAGCCAACAGTGTGTAGGGCATAGCCCCTCTTTGAGTTAGCAAAGCGAAACTAGTTTATTGCTATTCTACCAGCAGGAATCTGTGCAAGTCTCACAAATTCTACCTTCGGGGGTTTGGGATCTCATCCCAGTAGGGGTGTTTCTAACTACGAAAAGAAAGGAAAGGAAGAGGGGATGAAGAAAGAGTAGGTCCGAAGGGAGAAAAGAAATGAATTCCAAAGCAGAAAGGTCAGAAGGTTTATGTTTTGGGATTGGTAGTAAACAGAGCCAAACCTACTTGCATAAATGAGAAAAGCAATACTAATAATGAATAAATGACAATAAAACAGAAGCAGATCCAATAGGATAAACACACAGATCTGACGTAAGAAAGATCTAATGCACATAACACATGTATTCAGCACAAAGTCTAAATATTGTATTAATATTTTCCTTCTTTTACAAAAAGCTCAAAGTATTTTCTCCTCACTTCTATTTTTCATCTGAAAGATATTCATTCATTTATAATACAACAAGTATTGGGATATTTATAAAAGAAGGAGAGAAAAGAAGGCAAAAAGGAGCCAACCACTTATTTACAAAGATATTTACAAAATATCTAAAAGTCATGTTGACTTTTGACAACTTGATGGATGACATCATCCCATGATGCAACATGGATGATGTCATCATTTGTGTCAACATACTCCAGATATTCCCAAAAAGAAATTCAAAGAAGAGAGAGAGAGAAGAAGAAGAAGAAGAAGAAGCTACTCGTCGTCATCATCCTGCGGCCGAAAGGGGGTGGACTGCTTTTGTTTTTTTCTCAGGTGACGAGATATGGAATTGAGAGCGGTATTCCATAAACTTGTTGATCATTGGCCCTAGTTGATCCTGGGAAGGATCCTTGTGCCGATCACTGATCGCCTCACAAGTTTCGTGCTCATCTATGAGCTTCTCGGGGAGCATGGAATAGTCTTTTTCCCGCTTCAATGAGTAATCCAATGAAGTCTCGGCAGGCCAGCAGGTTGTTGAGAGAAGAAGAAGAAGAAGAAGAAGCTACTCGTCGTCATCATCCTGTGGCCGAAAGGGGGTGGACTGCTTTTGTTTTTTGCTCAGGTGACGAGATATGGAATTGAGAGCGGTATTCCATAAACTTGTTGATCATTGGCCCTAGTTGATCCTGGGAAGGATCCTTGTGCTGATCACTGATCGCCTCACAAGTTTTGCGCTCATCTATGAGCTTCTCGGGGAGCATGGAATAGTCTTTTTCTGCTTCAATGAGTAATCCAATGAAGTCTCGGCAGGCCAGCAGGTTGTTGAGAGAAGAAGAAGAAGAAGAAGCTACTCGTCGTCATCATCCTGCGTACCGAAAGGGGGTGGGACTGCTTTTGTTTTTGCTCAGGTGACGAGATATGGAATTGAGAGCGGTATTCCATAAACTTGTTGATCATTGGCCCTAGTTGATCCTGGGAAGGATCCTTGTGCCGATCACTGATCGCCCTCACAAGTTTCGTGCTCATCTATGAGCTTCTCGGGGAGCATGGAATAGTCTTTTTCCACTTCAATGAGTAATCCAATGAAGTCTCGGCAGGCCAGCAGGTTGTTGATAGACTTTGCGTCAAAAGTGACCTCTGGCCCCATGCCTTGAGAAATGATCTCCTTGAAGATCTGAATGGTCTCCTCAGCTTTTCTTAAAGTAAAGGAAGGAGTAATTAACCCTGGCGACATGTTAAGAATGATCCGTTCCATTTGGTGCATCGCGTCCAGGTCTTCTTCCTTTACTTTGTCAATCTTTTCTAGGACAAATTCCATCTGATCCACCCGGTAATCTAGAGTGGACATGATTTTTTTGAGGGCCCTGGGATGGCCAAAGACACCGAACTTGACCAGATCTTCGACTGAACAGTCAAACATTTGTTGGAAGGTCTCGTGCTGTAGTCTAGCATGTTCCAGATCTTCCGATATGGGTCCCGCTAACGCTTGGAGCTCTTTATTCGCCTTATTGATGCTTAGATATAAGTTGGAGAACTCGGCGATTACTTTTTCACTGTCTTTGAGGATTTGGCTCCTCCAAGCGGAAACGGCCATACCCTACTCGCCGATCTTTGCGTACTCATTAATTTTCTCCTAGCTTAGAAGCTCAGAAGTCTCGGCGGTAGTTGTGGGAGGCGCACTACCCATCTTCTGTAAGGCTTGGAGCAGATATTTTTTTTGCTCTTTCAATTGCCTTTTCTCTTCCTTTGTCTCCTGAAGCTTCTTACAGAGGGCGTCAACTACAGAAAGGGCCTCCCCTTGAAGGCTTTCACAAGATGTCCCCATTGTGACTTGGGTCACAGTATAATCTGTCGGAGACAGATCCTTTTTCTCCTTGAGAGGATTGGGGTACGCAATCTCCATAACCCTCTCTCCCGTAACACTTTGAGAGAAGCATATGACGGGATTCTGCTTCTTTTCCCCCTTAGATGGGATTACAGAAAAGTCCATCGGAGTGATGGGAACTTTCCTCTTTTGCTGACTTAGCTGCTAGGAGATCCAGGCTGGACCTGTGGGAGAAGGGCCGGAAACGGAGAAGGGGGCAGCTGCAGTAGTAGAGGGGAAAAACGTGGAGACACATGGAGGCGGCATGGAGAGAATAGCCGAAGAAGTGCCCACGGGAGGAAGGGATACTGTAGTTGAGGAAGACATAGGAAGGGAAGAAATGGAGGGGGAAAGATCCGCGAGGGAAGAGAAGATAGACGAAGAAGCGGGGGAAGAGTAGAAGAAGGGGGAGAGGACACGACCAAAGGGATGGTCGCTTGAGTCACTCGAGGAGGGGAAGGAAGAGAATAAGAAGGGACAGAAAGGACCTCGGTTGTTGTAGCAATGCCAACATCCTGAGTGGATGGGCCTATTGGAATATCCTCTTCTACTTCTTTCTCTGGCATAACTAGAGTTATTACCTATTCAGGTGCCACGGAAGGAGGACTCTCAGGGGCTTCTTCTTGAATGGTGCTGGATTCACCTTCTACGCCTTTGCCCTTGCCTTTAGGCTACTGTTTAGATCAGGGAGGTGCGTTACCTAATGGGGAGGTTGTGAAATCAACCCCAAGGTAGATTAACCCATTCATCTGACACCAATGCTCTGTCATGCGTAGAGTCTCCCTGATCCTCTCCTCAATCGTCTGAGGTGCCTTAGTTCTATCAATGGCTGGAAAAGGCCAATTGTCCCCAACCGTGTTAGTATATACTTGGTCTATTTCATCTTCCGTAGTCTGGAAGCCTTTGGGGACAATTGCTACCCCATATTGGATGATTTTTGCCAAGGCTAAGTGAGAATGATCCTTTCTCCTGAGCTCAACCTCATGGATGATATCAATGTAGATGTCCTTGATCTGGGGGACGTGGATTGGATCGAGTTTCGCCCTTGCTAGACAATTCCTTGGGTCGAAGGTAGGCCTTGCCGGGAAATCATGTCTCAAATTAAGTAGCTCTAGCTCTGCGAACATGTCCTTTGCCTTGTGGTGGGTAAGGCATGTATATCTGTCCACTGTGAGGGAGAAAGGAGTTCCACCCTTCTTTCTTTTGAGGTACTTCTTGTGATATGTAATCAGCTACCTTGACAGCTCCAGCAAAATCAGCTTGGGCCCAGCAGACCTCGGTAGTCTGGTCAACTCTCCCAACAAGTTGGCTGCCCTCAGATAGGTGAATGTGGGAAATTGGGTGAACAGGGCCCCCCATTTCTCAGTGGTTGCCACTATGCCTTTGGTCGTGCGACCGTAAGTCATATTTGGCCTCAACAGGAAGATGATGTGATAGAAAAACACATCGTTAATTTTTGTGAATTAAGAGATGTTATTCTCCAGCCTCAATTCTGGGTAGTACTCATATATTTTGACCTGAGGCCAAACCCCACTTCGTATCAGGCCTGGGTAGTCTCTCTTTGATGCTACAGCATAGACAACATAGGATTTCATGTAGAATCTTCCCGTTGTAAGAAATTGTTGAAGTTTTTCAGAGATTGTGCTGCTTATAATCTCTGCCCATTCGAAGCGTTGATCGGGCATATTCTTATTCATGGTCTCTAAGTACCGCAGCATCCATTTATGGAAAAAGTGGGCGTCAGGAAGCCCAAAGACCCTACTTAGGAATGTGATGGTGTTGCTGAGCTCCTCTGAGAAGTCGCTGCGGTGGATGATTTGAGGCCATCGGGTCACTACCTTTTTATTTTTCAAATAGACCTCGTTCATCAGTTGCATGCACTGATCTTCGTTGTCGGCCCAGGCCTTAATGCAATCCTCTCGGTTGACGGCCATGAAGTTCCGGTGATGAGGGATGCCGAGTATTATCTCAAAGTGGTGGGCAATGAGGTTAATGACTACCTCGCCCTTGTCATTTACGACACACCTTGTGTCCTTGTTGTAGCACCGGGTGACCACCATCATGAATTCATTGTCGACGGTGCTAACTGGGATTCCTCTAACGAGGTGTAGGGCACTACCTATCAGTTTTTCCATCCATGGACTTCTTGTTACCTTCTGAGTTCTGACCCAGAATTCCTCCATATCAATGTGACCCAACTCTGAGTCCCTGATATCTAGGTCGCATTCAGCCTGGGAGTCAGGCATTCTGACTCTCTGATACTTGTATTTCATCTCTTCTTCTGTAAGTTTGGCCTTGCCTTTGGATTTGGTAGGTCTCCTGCTTGATGTAGACATATGTTCTTCTAAGCTTAGTTGCTGATCTGCACGAAGAAGAAGCAAGACCCAATGCAAAAAGGTTGTATTAGCCATTTGATCTTCCATTGAAGTGTTGACAGAAGAAAGAGTTAGTTGATTTTGAGGCTCAGGGCGTAGGGCGCATGAAAGCTATAGCTTACAGGGCTAAATAGGTAAGGTGCACATAAAATAGGTGTTGCAAGGGTTAAATCAGCGCCAAAGGCGCATGGTGCATAGATACTGCAGGGTACATTTTGTAAAGGGCGCATGGAAACACAGTGTGACATAGAGACATGATGCGCCAAAGGTGCATAGATTTTTCATGTTGTATAGAAAATTGGTGTGCCAAAGGCGCATGTATGGTTTGTGTAACAGGAACTTTTCGTGCGCCAAAGGCAACTTGGCGCGGCGCACTGAGGGTCTACACAACATGATGTTGCTGTAATGGGGAATGCGCTTGCACCTTCAAAGCTTTGTACTTAGTCACGGATTAAACTGATGTTTCGCTGATGCGCTGTGTGTGCCAAGGAGGGTGCAAGGCTAGCACTTGTAGCATGCGAAGGAAGCGCACCTTGATGGTGTAAAATTTCATGATGTAACAGGCATGATGGGTGCGCCATTGGCGTAGATCTTAATCATGTTGCAGGGGTGACAGATGTGCCAAGGGTGCACCCATATTTTTGATGTTGGACGACGTGCCAAAGCGCCAAAGAAAAAGGAAAACAGAGTCTTTTTTAGAGATTTAATCACCCTCAGAGGGGTTTTTCACATGGTTTAGCTTCTCTTTTCTTTTCTTTTCCTCTTTTTGCAGGGTTAATTGGGTAATGAAATGGCTTACCAGAAGGGATTTAAACCATGCTTTTAGAACAACCTCCTCTACCAGCATGGATCTGGAAAGAGGGGGAGGAATAGGGAAAGACAACAAGGGGGGCTAGTTCAATATTTCAATTCCAAAACCAAACCAACAAGCATCAAAGAACCAAAAAAATGCAAAACACAGGAAAGAGATAAGAACATCTTACCCAGATAAATAGTGAAAAACATGCAAACGGGTCCACTATGTGTTTTAAAATGACAGGCCAGGTGTGCTGACAGGTTTAGAGAATATAAAAAACGTGATTGCTCTGGTGGTAATGACATTTGTAGGCACGCAAATATATATATATATATATATAGGTGAGTCAGTAATAAATGCGGCACTAAATTTGTAAAGGGCGCATGAAAATTACTGTCGACATAGGAAATCATGCACCCTTTGGCGCACCAAAGCACTTGCCAGCATGGAGTTAAGTGCAACCTTTGGCACACCAAAAGTGGTTTCGTCATGAGATTATGTGCGCCTCTGGTGCACCAAAAAGTGGCGCAACAAAAGGGTTGCTAACACGAAGGCACATGCGCCTTAGCGCACGCAGGGAAGACTCAACATATCAAGGCACACCAAAAGGTTTGTTGACACAGGAAAATATACGCCAAAGGTTTTAAAGGGGGCACACCAAAAGTTGGTGTTACATAGTAATTCCATGCGCCCAGCCAAAAAAGACCAAAAATGACTAAGTTCGGAAAACCAGATTTCCCGGAAAAAGGATTTTGCCACATTCTGAACGCAAGGGATCCCTAACAAGGGATCAGAAACAAAATTTTCGGTATGGTTATCGATAAAATTGCCCTTGTCAATTTTACGGGATAACAATAGTGGGATATCATAATTTTTCATGGCCTTTTTATAGTTATAGATATTACTTGCAATTTCTCTGTGGTATGAACTTTCATGAGTCTCGCTTGAATGCATGTTTCCTGAACTGTAGTTTAAGTTTGACCTTAGTCACTGCTGAAAAAATGAGATCTTTAATTAATACTTTGACTGTATAACTAGTCTTTCATGGAAATTTGTACTACTGGAAATACTTTATTTGATTCTCCTCCTTGCACCTCATATGATCCCTAGTGCTTACCCTCAACCATTCGATTTTCTACAGAAAAACTATGTGGTTAGGGTCATCCAAGATCCTTAGCCATGAATGTTGAGTCTTTGATCTCGATTTTTTTATTCTGAATCTTGTCAAAGACACTCATGTTAATTTGAGTATATCACCTCAGTTTGTAATTATTTGATGCTCGGTCTTTATCTTTTGAGCTCGGCAAACTTTGCAGAAATCAGACCCTCTTTGGATACTTTACTGAGGCCACCAGCTTTTGAATCTTGGAGACTTCTATGGCATTAAAATAGGTATACCCATAGGTCTTGGAAGTGTTCACCATTGTTAGGATTTATACCTTAGATTTAGATCAATTGTGAAAGCTTAGAAAATTTCCTTTTATCTGAATCTGTTTACAGGTCTGCTAGCTGCTCTGAGTATCCCATATCTCTGGATTTTTCCGTAGCATCCGAATTTCAGCTTCTGAATGGTGACAATTTTATTTCAGCTTTATCAATCGGAGCTAGAACAGTGGCTTGACATTGATTATTTCCCATTACTTATCATATTTTCTGTTCCTTGTGAATCACTCCAACTTGGAGACTAGTTTTGCCACATCCTGGGACTGCAATATAGTAGTTATTTTGAAGAAAATAAAGTTTTATTTTGCTGGAAACTATATCTGTATGTTTGATTCAATTCCGTAACTGCTTCCGATATCTACATTATCTGGTCTACTAGAAATTATTGATCCCAATTTTGATGTCACTATTTTGCATAAGCCTTGGACCTTTAGAAACTTTACCATGTTACTTTCACTGCATTTCTTTGATTACATAGTTTGATACTAAATGCCCAATGGAAAAGTTGTAAATGCACTAGATCTTTAAGCTAGGGCGAAGCCTTGCCCACAATTTTTTCCAGAAATGTTGACAATCTTTGCACTTGTGTAAAATATGCGTCAAACTGGACATGTTTCTTGCTTGCAATGTATCCCCTCTATTGTGAGAAGTGTGACCTCAGCTAAAGAAGTGTATCTGTAATCTGGCCTTTTCTTATTATAGGCTACTATATGATGATCTTTCATGCACATTGTGTCTTCTGTAGCCTTACTTCAAACTGATCACTCATGAAGATAGATTTTGTTCACCTGTAAGTGGGCAAAATCTGCTTATGTTGTCAGATGAGTACAACCTTAGGGCTTGCAATGAATTTATTTCATTGATACCTAGTAATTATGACAGCTCTCATATCTACTTTATTCTGAAAATTACAACTTAGAGAACAGCTAAAGATTTGTGCCGATTATCTTGGAACAATAACATTCAGCCTAAGTGCCCCGGCAGTTTACCCCCATCATGATAAACCGCGGAATTCTTTTATGCAAACAGTGCTCCAGCCCGCCATTTTCATTCGTCATTACAGCTTTGATAACCTCCTGCTGAAATTACCATCTTAAATGTTGATTTTGACAGGGCGAAGCCTTGGCAATTTTACTGTCCAGAATCTTCTCTTTTATCCTACGGTTCAAATCCGCATTTAAAGGTCCTTGTTTATGAGCTTTCATAGACTTTAGCTATGTGCAATCTTACTTCTGCTTCTTCTTTACAAATCTGAAAAATTTACTTCGTATCTTCCATTATCTCTTTCTGAGCTCTAACCTCTTCCATTTGCTAAGATGTCACTGTCTGAACTTTGAGTTGCACTCTTGACCTTCTTCTTAGCATGTACTTATGATTTGTCAAATTTTCATGGCTGTAGTTGCCTGTACTTGCACACGCGTGCAGAAATAGTTAGAAAAATGAATTAGCGATTTTTTCCCATCTCTTATCTCCATAGTTTTCCTTCATTCTTTGCAATTTCCTTTTCTTCTTTCTGAGTGAAAAAAGCATGTATGCAATTTGTCCTTCAAGTAGAATGCATCTCCTGCTTAGGATAAGATTCATATGCACAAAGTAGGATAGTGTAGGAATATGGTTTGATCCCTGAACTCGTGACTGATGGTTGATTTTATTTTTCTTTTCAGGTACCATGACTTGAGGATGAAGGGGTTGGCATGGAGATGCTTTTCATAAAGAAGAATATAAAATGCAATGATGGGTTCACCCTCATACTCCTCTGCTTTTTCCTTCATGCATGTGTATCTTTCTTTTTAGTAGTTGTACTTTACTTTTTAGTTACATCCCATGGCTTGTATGGGAAACATTTGTCTCTCCTTGTGAATAATGCATTGAATTCTATAAATGAGTTGTATATCTCTTTCTGCATTTCTTCTTTCTGTATGAATTTTATAATGAACTAAACAACTCAGTAACATAATTGAATGTCTTAATCATAAGGGAAAATTTTAAAGAACCTGTAACATTTACCAAAACCCAAAAAAAAAAGCACCTAAAAACAAAGAGGGGGCAGGTCTCAAAACTAACGACAATCGAACCACGTATCCAAACCTCCAAGCTAATAACAAAACAACAGACGGACACAGCCACTAAGTAAAACGTCAATGTCAAACCCCACACCCGTCAACCCCAACCGAGGGGGCAGGATACCAATTCTCTAAGAGGGCCACCACACACCTAAGAAGGAAGGGGAAGGATCCACCCTCTAAAAGAAAGCCCCACAGAGGGGGTAGCGAAGTCAAAACATAGTACTAACACCCGCCTCCTCACAGCAACACAAGCACCATCCATTAACAAAATCAACCAAACCAAAATTCTCAAATCTACAATCCAACGAAATGAGGAAAAACCTCAAGCTACCATCTCATACTATTAAAAAAGACAAACAGTAATATAGAGCAAAATTGGAAGAGGTATGGCCCTCACTCGATAAGTCCAAGAGGAGGGGGAAAAAACAGAAGATGGAATTTCACCGTTCATGCAAGAGCCAAAGAAGGGGAGGATTAGTTATCAGACAGCACAGTGGGGGGCTAGTTCAATATTTCAATTCCAAGGAACACAAAGTTACAGGCATTCAAAGAACCAAAATAAGAAAAATGCACAATTATTATTATAAGGATATATAGATTTTTGCCATGTTGGATCCCGCAGATGAATAGTGAAATCAATGTGCAAATGGGTCCACTATGTATTTCATTTTACGACCAGGACCAGGTGTGTTGACAGGTTCAGAGAATATAATAATAACGTGATTGCATCTGGTGATATTGACATTATCCATTGGCGCGCTAATATATCATATATATATGATAGGTGGATCATGTGTGAATAAATGCGCCACCAACTTTCTACATTGTATTCATGACAAATTATTGGCGATATATGAAAGACAAACTACCTTTGGCACACCAATAGCACGTGACAGCATGGAATTAGGTGTGTCAAATCTTGTTAAACCATTAAAGTGGTGTCATCAGTGAGGGAATAAATAATATTGAAGTAAAATAGCACTTTAAAGTGGCGCAAGAATAAGTCTTGCAAACACAATAGGCGCATGCTCCAATATTGTCCTACTAAAGAATATGTTGCAGCTATTTTCATGAAGACTTTAGGCAAGGTGCACCAATTTGGTCTGGTTTTGGGACTCCATTTATAATATGCACCAAATGTAATAAGGGAGGAATGCTAGATTAATTCCATATTATACTTGGTAGTCTACACATATTTAATTCCATTTTCGCTCCAAACATCTATCTTTGACCTACTAATTTCACACTACTTTTTAGGAATCATTTAACCATAGATATTATCGATAAA
The DNA here is from genome assembly GCA_019776745.2 of Taxus chinensis. Lineage (NCBI taxonomy): Eukaryota > Viridiplantae > Streptophyta > Pinopsida > Cupressales > Taxaceae > Taxus > Taxus chinensis. The sequence goes on along the minus strand of CM034152.1, from coordinate 609,889,638 downwards.
TAAATATATTTTGCATATATGAATAATCCGAACGGAAGCCTTCACGAGTTTCCTAAGAAGGTTATTGTTTAACACAATTTTCGGTATGGTTATCGATAAAATGTTCCCTTGTCAATGTTTATGGGATAACAGAGTGTGACCTATTTTCTTGCTCTGATTATGCAACATTATTGTTGCTAATCTTGATGCCCTTTCTTCCTAGACTTCCAGTCTAGGTAAAGTCAAATTCCTGATTCCAAATGGTTAAATTTGCTAAACTACAAAAAGCAATTTTAGGTCTAATTTATTTGCTTTTATTCTTACATGTGCAATGTATAACTTATTAGTCCTTTTGTATAACTGTCTCCCTCATGTCAACTACACTCAACCAATTTTCCCTTAGAATCAGTGGTCTACAGAAAAACTATTGGTTTCATGCATCAGATTAATTGTTCCCACAAATTAGTTGTGTATATAATGAGTCAAAGATCCTCATATCAATATGGTTTATCACCTTTGACAGTTTTAATTATTTGATTATGTCGTCTTTTGTTGCTCAAACTCCCAGATACATCAATTTATCAGGATACATCCAATATAGCAACTATTCAAATTTGAATCCAAATGGTGACTCATTTGTAGAAAAAGAGTATGAATTTTAGGACCTGAATTGTATTCCAGTTCTAGTCTACACAAGAGATAGATCCCAATTAGGAATTTTTTGTCCAAATTATTTTTATGAGTAAAAATCTCTCTTAAAATATCCATGGTGACCTTTCTTCTTCTAGAGATAACTATGTAGTGACTCTCGTAGCATAGACTTGCGGACTCTGAAAGTAATACAGATAGATTTTCAGCTTTCAAAGGGTAAAATCTGTACAAAAAAAATTGATATTTTTGTTAATACTCATGTATTATGACAAAAAAAATTATCTCATAAATATTACATTTGAATTTTTTGGAGTAAGTTATATATACCTACGATGTGTGCGTAGACTCCAAAGTGAATAGGTTATATTGTTTAACCTATAGTCAATAACAGCTATAACGTTTTCATATGAACTTGAATCTACTAGATGATTTTTTTTCAAATTGCATAAATTTTTTAGAGGAATATAAATATGAAATCAAATTTGACCTTTGGGTATAATCTTGATAACTATTTGTTACACGTTTTCCAAACATCCATGCTTAATGGAACATCTCATAGCAATTGTTGAACTAGTCTTCCGGAGCTAGTGACGAAACCTCTAAAGATAATGTAGTGATGAAGATAAAAAGCTCTAGAGATGTTAGTAGATATTTTTAAGCATCCTCTGTAATTCCCAATCCTTTTCAATGTTGATTATACTAAGATTTTAATTTAGGTTGATTAGAGACATGGACCATATTATTATATTTTAGTTAGCATGTTGTTATGATATGATGGACATCATGATTACTATTATTTTCTGATTAGTTTTTTTTAATTATTGGCAAATAGTTTTTTGAAAGGGACTATACCCTTGTACAAAGATGACTCAGAAGCCAGATGTGCCCAAGCGTGCAAAATATCAAAATGTCAAAAACAACAAGGGCGCAAGCAGGAGTAGAACCTACTAAAGACAGCACTAAAACCCCGCAAAGCCCAGCAAGAGAACAGCAAAAGAACAGCGCCGATGGGAACAATTACATCCAACCTAAGTGCCCCGGCGCGTACCCCCCTCCACAAAAACCGCGGAAAGATTTTCTACAAACAGTGCTCCAACCTGCCATGTTTTCGTCATCCACGTCGAGAACCTCCTCTAAATTACCATTTAAAATAGAATTTGAAACCCTCGCCTCCGAAGTCAATAATGAAATCTTTTCACTTTTACTGTCCATCTTCCTTCTGCAATGGTTCAAATCCACATTTAAAGGTCTTTGTTTATGAGCTTTCATAGATTTACTATGTCGGTTCACTTCCCGCGTGGCAGTCTCCAAATCTGCCGTAATTAAATCTGTTTCTGACCCAGTCTCCCATTCGGAAGATTCACTATCTACCTTGTTTGACTCGTGAACAGTTTTGAATGGAATTTCCCGCGTCTTCCACGCCGTAGTTGCCTGTCCCACGCGTGCAGAGAGGTCGCCATGCAAAGCCACGAGTAGAGCCATTTCAGACTGGTTAGTTCCGCCATTGTTGTAATTTCCTATGCGTAATGTGTCAGGGATCTCTCCTTCGAAGATCCGCACCTCCTCTCTGCTGTTTTTCCTGCCTATTTCATCCACTGTCTCCGCGGAGCACTTGCATAGTTTGGCTTGGAAGTTGACCTTCCAACATTTGGGACAGACCAAACTGTGGTCTTCAGGGATGATGTTCTGCACAAGACAGCTCGTGGGAGAAGAAAGAATGTTTTTATGTAATTAGTTACTACTGAACTAATTAATGATTAAGTGAAATTTGTAGCTATGTGTGCTATTATAAAACGTAACAGATCACATAGTCTACAATTTCATGATACCTCTAGCAAAAGAACACAAAGGCCCTGAAGGATAGTTTTGTTGTCTGTATGAAGACACTAAATTACAGAGTAGGTGAAGTGTTGAGTTTTGGGACAGTAAACATAAGTGTAGATTACAAAAATCAAACTTCATTACTGAATGTTACAGGTTATCATTAATGTTATTTCCTTCATGTTTAAGACATTCAATTACATGAATGAGTTGTTTAGTTCATCATACAATCCATTCAGAAGATTGAAATGCAAAAGGAAATACACAACTTGATTTCAGAATTTAGTGTTTTATTCACAAGGAAGGTCAAATGTTTCCCACACAAGCTGTGGGATGTGACTAAAAAGTAAAGTACATCTACTGAAGAAAGATGTACACATGCATGAAATAGAAAGAAAAGGAATATGAGTGAACCCATCATTGCCTTTGTATATTATTCATTGTGCATGTTGTCCCCCTTCCAGCTTGTTCCATCTTTGTCTTCGCAATTCAAAGCATGGTATTTGAAAAGTAAAAGAAAGGAATCATCAATAAAGAACTCAGGGTTAATCCATATTCCTACATTGTTCTAGTTTGTGCATATAAATCTCTAAACAACAAGAGATATAGAGTACTTAAAGATCAAACTGTATAGCTCACTCAGGAAGAAGAGAAAGAAAAGAGGAAGAAGAAACATGGACATAAGAGAGGTTAAGAACCTAATTTTTTTCTAATTATTTTCTTAAGTGTGTAGGTAGAGGTTGTGAACAAGTAGAAAAGGACCATGTACATGATAGAAAGAAGGGTTAATGTAACTCAAAACTCAGATATCTTCTGTAAAAGGAAAAGGTTATAGTACAAAATAAAGAAGATGCATGCAGAAAATGTACACTTTCTAGATTTCAGTCAAGTAAGAGAGAATTCTGGGAAAAATTTAACAGGGCTTCACCATGTAAAACAGACATTTATGACTTTTCTAGTATCCATATCAAGTTAAAATAAAGGGAAATGCAGTAAAAAGTAATAGATGATAGTATTTTAATAAATTATCTGAATCAAGGCTTATTCCTGAGAATGGTATCAAAAAGAGAAGAAGAATTAGTTGTAATTTCAAGAAAACCACTTGCAAGGTACAAAGACATCTTAATTGCAAAATATCATAAGTGTATTTCTATTACAGTTGGCATTTTTAGTAGAATATTCAATCATAGTAATCTTCAAATTCATAATCAAAGAGTATAAATGTAACTACAGGTTACAAGTAGGCATTTCAAAAAGTGAACTAAAGAAAGTGATATATAAAATGCAGATTTTTTCAAGAAACCCATTTCAGTTACAGATTTTATCAACATCATTCAACCTTTCAAAGTTTAGACTAGTCAATACAACGGTTAGGAAAGAAGAGAGACTCATTTTAAGAAAACTCACATGAGGTCAATAAGCAGATCTGAAGAAGCACAAAGTAGATTATTTGAAAAACTAAGCCATGGATCAAGCTTGAGATGTCAACCCTAGATTTGAAAACTTCAACAAATATTATTAGGATGCAATGTGGAAATCGCCAAAGATGATTGAATGAAAAGAATTTATGAGGCATATAACTCTGAATCATAGACCAAGAAGAATTACTCATATGTTTTCCTCATTCCAAAATGAGTAAGTTCCAGTAAGAGAAATAAAAAGTGAATGGAAGAAGAACTCTACGGTGAAGAAACTCAATAATGGAATATCAAATACAAATTACTTTGTATATACCACTACTCAGTTTTGAAGGAGAAAGTGTAAAATGGAAGCTACATTCATTCAGAAAAGATCCAAAGTTCAAACTCTTTTTTAAAAAAGGGTGGTGTTTCAACACAACATTAGAAGGTTATACAAAAATTTGGCCAAAGAAAATGGAACTCAGAAGCACAGATCATAGAAAATAAACAAGACCCACTCATGGGTAGCAAAGAATCATAGTAGGAAAGAGAACTCGGTGAAAATGAAATAGTTTTCATGTTCGAAGATAAAGAAAAGCAGCCTTTTCAACATTCAGAGTTAAAAGTTACAAAAGGCCTAAACTAAGGAAGACAATAACTTCCATCGAATTTTCTAACATAATGATCATAACAGAGCTCCAATGGCGGCCAAGGAAAAGGTAAAGATCTCGAAAACCTAGAAGCTCACATAGTTCTAAAGAAGATAGAGGACTATCTTGCTCAAATATTGAATCAATCCCATACAGAGTAACAAACCACAGAAGTACATGAAAGAGACATAAAGCCTAAGTAGAAGAGCTTGAAATCTAATAATGTTGGTCATCAAAAGGAACAACACAGAACCACGTTGCAGAGGGTAATAATGTTGGTGAATGTTCATGACCATTCCACTCAGAAATCTTAGATTAACTAGATCTCACGGAGATATCAATAGCAGAGCTTGAAATATAACAATGGTAGAATCTCCCAAAATATTTTCTCATAAAATTCTAAAGAAAGATACAGATGCTCGAAGGCCAAAAAAAATGATCTGAATCAAGTTTCAGAAGCATCAACAATGACGCTAATAAAATTTTTCCAGGGCTTCGCTTGCAATACTGAAAATTGAAATGGAATGATCAAGTTAGGGCTAAATTTACCTTTACCATGCACACTCGAGAGATGAGTTAATAGAACTCAACTACGGTCAAGTCATCGACGATCAGAATTTAAAAATTACAAAGATCAAATGTTGAGGATCGATCTACATTTTCAATGCAAACCATGGTTCGAGCCCTTAAAAATGCATTTAATACATGTCAGAAACCCTAAATTCATACTTTGGAGATTGACGATAAGACAATAAAAAATCAACAAGTACAGAGATTGTCGATCACAAATGAGTCATAAAAATCGATGCAAAAGAGTCTAATCAAAATGGTAGTCGAACTTAGTCAAATTTCCAAATTTTTCAAATTATAAAACTTTCATCCGCATACCCACATGCCCGACAAGGACACGTGTCGTCATTACATAAGAAGCAGAAAAGCGGATGCCAGAGGTATTTTAAGTGTGAAACCTTATACAAAAAGGTTAAAATTTCCAAAAGTCTCCCGCAAGCTCGACACCTCACAGGGCAATAGTCAACAATGAACAGAAGTCAAAGCAAATGTGGAGCGGCGGTCCCTCTCTACATTTTGAGACCTTTTCGTTAAAGTTAAAATTGCCAAAATAAGCCCACATGCCCAAAATTTTGCAAAGGACTTAAAAGTCACAAAAGGCCTGAAAGTCCGCAAAGGGGACAAAACATCAAAAATGTCTGAAATTGTGCATATGACTTAAAATTCTAAAAAAATTTCCCTTATGCCCGTAAAAGCAAAGGAAAAGGAATCCACGTGCCATCCAAGTTATCATTTCATGTTTTGATTTTCAGAAAACCCAAATTATAATGTATGTTTAAAATAATCAAAAGATGGCCAATCTATGGTGAAGTGCAAAGTGGTCCCCACAATGGGTGTTTTGTGGGTATTATGATTATTCCTTTTACCCACGAATAGAGAGTTACATTTTTTTATGCTCCACAAGAAGATAGATAAAACAAGAAGACAAAGTGGCATGTCTAAAATAGGAAAGACTTGCCTTGCAAGCAAGCTTGTTTTTTACCAAATTATTTACTCTTGCTTTCTTAAAAATAGATCAGTCAACTTCAATTTACGAATTGTAATCAAGGATATTAAATGCCTATTTGTAATTGCATGTTCTATTTTTATTCCTTTATCTATCATTTTGTAAAGGATAACAATAAGATCCATGGGCGAGTACAAGGCTTAGGCTATTTTTAGGAAAGAAGGGAAAATTAATTTTGCTATATATTGTGTACCTTTGCAAAGCACAAAAAAAAACTTCAGGAGGACTTTTGGATATAGGAGTACTGAATAAAATTTCACCAAATTTACCCTTTGAGTGTGAAGTATTTTTTGCCTTTCCAAGTTGTTTTGTAGTCTTGTGTATCTTTCATTAGGCTTGTGAAGCAATTTCCTAACAAATTACCTTACCTTACTGCAAATTCAGTCCTTTTTGCTTAATTTTAATGTGCATGTTAACTTATTAGTACTGTTGTGATTCTCCCTCAGTATAATCAATTATTTTTCCCTTAGATATTCTACAAATAAACTATTGGTTCATCCATAAAAAATCCTTCCCAAATCAGTTGTGCATATGCTCAGTCAAAGACCTCAATTTAATTTGGTGTATCACCTCAGTTTTAATTATTTTTCAGTCATATTTTACTTTCAAACTCCCAAAAATCATCTTAGGATACACCAATAAGGAACCAACCTTTCAATCCTGGAGACTCACCTCAAAATAGGTATACCCACAAAACCTGAGGTGTTTCCATTGTATCTGCGAAAGAGAGAGATCAATTGTGCAAGCTTAGAAAACCTGCAATAATCTCTCTACATGGTGCACTTTCGAGATATAACAACAAATAAAGACCATTTTAATGAAGAATAAAACACTAGTGCACACTATTTTGATGATGGTATTATTGAAGATGACAGTGTATATTAGACATACGTATAAATAGTATCTATTTTCTTCTTAACTTCATGAAAAATCAATGAGGGATTAAAAAATTAAAAATTCTCCTATTACATCCCCTAAAAATTGCATCCCCCATTTAAATTTTTCTTAGTGAATCCCATATGGGAAACTCCCACCACTTGCATTTGATTAGGAATCTAAGGAGAAGTCTTCTTCAGGACCCATTCCTCATTCATCATGTAATATGAAAACATGGAATATTCCTATATTGATATTTCCTCCTTCTTTTCTCACTTCTAACAATCCAATTTTAAGTATTGTCATGACTATTCCTATAATATTCATTAGCCCATTTCAGATATGGGACATGTATGCTGAGAGAATACTTTATAACTATCTTATCTTAATGAAACTTACCATGTATTTCCTCGCAATGGTAAACATATATAACTATACAAGTAGTCAAAGAGGGTTATTCCATGCTTGTACCATAGGTGAATATTGTTAGGAAATAAGAGATAAAATATGCAAAATAATCCCTCATAGAATTGCAACAGAAGAAACTTAAATGCATAAAATATTAGAGATCTCAAATAATATTACATAATAAAATAACACAACACAAACAGACAGTATTTAACATGGTTTACCCAGTTTGGGCTATGTCCGCCAAGAATAACTTGCGCAGATTTTATTACAAGCCACCGCTCTCTCAATACAATACCCAGATCCGTTTGGAGCTATTCTCAACAAAATCTACATAATTCACACCTAAATTCAAAACACATTAGCAATGTTACATTAACCCTATCATATGCACAAAACCACATAAGTAGAAAAATGCTTAAGTAGTTTTACAAAACCGTGGATATCAAAACAATGGGCTAAATCCGTCTCATAAACCTATAGGTCAAAATCCCACCCATATGAGAAAAACACATTTCTCAGTATATCGGGCACATTTTAAGGCCAAAACAAATTTTCTCAGGGGTTGTACCGGCGAACCTCGATGAGAAAACTATGGAAAGTGTAAAGTACTCTTACTGTACAGTCTTCAACACTTTTTCACATGAAAACAGGCTCCACAACCTAACAACATCCCACTGGGAGACTATTTTTCCTCTAAGAAAGCTTCTCAACCCTTCACTAGTTTCCGTGAAGACCAACCAAAGTTGAACACAAATTTAGTTTTTCCCTTGTGACCACCTTGGTCATCATGTCTACAGGATTTTGTCTAGTATGAATCTTATCCATCTTCAACTTCTCTTCCTCCAAAGTTCTCCTGATGAAATGGTACCTTAACTGTATATGATTCATCCTAGAGTGGAAGGCAAAGTTCTTAGATAGTTGTATAGCACGTTGACTATCACTATGTAGATTTCCTTTGTCCTCCTTATGTCCCAACTCCTAAAGAAATTACATTAAACATAACTTGGCGTGCTCCTCTTTCTATCTACATCTCCAGCCATATCTGAATCTACATAACCACACAAAGTGGTGTCTAATCCACTATAGCACAAAATTGTCCCCATGGTCCCTCTCAAACACTAAAGGATCCACTTTACTGCCTGTCAGTGATATCTACCTGGATAACTCATAAATCTACTAACTGCTCCCATTGCATGGGAAATATCAAGCTTGGTGCACACCATGGAATAAATCAAACTGCCAAATGCTAATGAGCAAGGTACCTTGGAGATCTGGTTTCTCTCCTACTCTGTCTTGGGACACTGCTCCTTTGATAACTTGAAATGGCCTGCCGAAGGAGTCCTAACTGGTTTAGCATCCTGCATATTAAACTTCTCCAAGACCTTCTTAATGTACTCTTCCTGAGATAAATTAAGCTTTCATTCCTTCCTATCCCAAGATATCCTCATACCAAGGATTTGTTTGGCTTCCCCCGCAAATCCTTCATAGAAAAGGATTCACTTAATTGCTTCTTGAGTACTTTTCTTTCTTGCATGTTTTGACCTGAAACGAACATGTCATCCACATACAGACACAGGATAATATAATTGTCATCCTCAAATTTATTTGTATACATGCAATGATTAGAATGACATCTAATATAATCTTGTTCCATCATGAATCTATCAAATTTCTTATACCATTGACGTGGAGCTTGTTTCAAGCCATACAAGCTCTTCTTCAGTTTACACACCATATCCTCTTTACCTTTGACCTCATAGCCCTCTGGTTGCTAAATATATATTTCCTCCTCCAAATCACTATGGAGAAATTCAGTATTTATGTCAAGTTATTCTAAGTGCAAGTCTTCTACTGCAGCTAATTCTTAGAATAGTTCTAATAGAGTTCATTTTTAGTACAGGAGAAAAAATCACATATATATACTTTTTTTCTATGCAAACCCCTTGACCACCAACCAAGCCTTGTATATTTTCTTTCCTCCTTCATTTTTGACTCTGAACACCCACTTGTTCTGTATTACTTTGTTTCCTTCGGGTAGCTTCACCAAATCCCAAGTCTGGTTCTCTATGAGAACCTGATACTCTTCATCCATTGCTTGCTCCCACTTCTTCCTATCATCTACCTACATTGCTTCATCAAAGCTCTTTGGCTCCTTAATATCAATGAGTAATAAATAATAAAGAGAAGGAGAAAAACATTCAGGTTCTCCTCTTACCTTAGAAGACCTCCTCAACTTAGGAGTTTGGGGTTCCTGTTGAGGAGGTTCCTGAACTGATTCGTGTGTCACTTTCTCATCCGAAAGATCCTCTACCACTACATAAATTATTTCTTTGATTCTTCGATGTTTTCCTACAACTACTGCTTATATATGACTTTCTCATTAAAGATTACTTCCCTACATCAAATGATTTTCTTGTCCTTAATACTCCAACATTTATATCCAAATTCATCACCATCATAACCGTGAAAGTACATTTTTCTGATTTAGCCTCTAGCTTGGTAAGTGTACCCTGAACCCCAATGAGACAACTGTGGAAAGTGCACAACACTCTTTCTATATAGTCTTCAACACTTTCTCACATGAAAAATAGCCTCGACAACCTAAAAAAATAGGTTTTTGTATTTCCCTTTTTGTCATGTGTTTTGTTCAATAAATGAGGTTTTTTTGTATGCATCCTTGAGTTGCAATGACTCCTATAGCCCAATGAATAATCCATTGGTCCTCTTAGTGTCTTGAGATTCTAGGATTCCTACTGTCTCATTCTTTTTATTTATTCAATCCAAAATAAGTCTCTAAGCTAGATCCATCTATTTTCATGCTAAATGTCTAACCTGAAAAATTGAAAACAATTGCCATGACAACTAAGCCCACACTCTAAAATCATTGAACCGGGTAATCTAAACCCGTCCTTCGGAAAATCTATAACTATGTAATCCCAATCATGGATTAAAGGGATGTGATAAATAGATTTTTAAAGTTTTTTTCATGTGTAAGTAATTTGGTAAGAGGAAATACTTAGTTTTATTTCAATCCAATTTGGAAGAACCACTCTTGGAGTCCCAAAAAGGCTTATTTTCTTACTTTTTGCACATGATAAAACCCCTCTGGGAAGATATAGGTACAATTTGAAGCATGCACAAAGTATGTGGAAAAAATATGTGATTATATGAGGTATATTAGGAATTTTTTTGAAGAGAAACAAGGTGTTGGAAAAAAGTTATATAAAAATGGGTCTTTGTAAGTAAGGTATTGGGGAATGCATGTTCTTAAAAAGATAGTCACCTTGTTTGAAGGGTTTCAGGAGTCTCATGAAGAGCTAGAATCTCATACACTAGGAATTGGAAATATTAGAATGCATAATTCATGTTGGAATAATCAAGGAAATATTTTAGGAACATTGAGATTAGGGAAATTATCTAAAAGTGCAGCATAAAGGTCCTTCTACAAGATGTAATTTTCTTAAAAGTTTCTAGGAGCCTCGTGAAAGTTATTAAGCTTAAAAAAATATCAAATGAAATTATATATAGTTATTTTTACTACCCATATAATTTTTTGGTGTGTGATGATCATAAACACTTCCTGACACTCAATCTACCATTGCACAAATTGAGGAAAAATTGACAAATATCAAAAACAGTTAATAAATAATTCATTTTCAAAACTTCTAAATACATCCATTGGATTCATTTTCCCTTTTTCGATAAATATTAATATATTGTAATACCAAATTTCATTGAATGTTTCTCCTGGGGTGAAGAAAATAGGTTTTAAACAATCTTTGTAACTCCAAACACATGTCAAAAAAACTCATAGACACACGTAAAAAACTCCAGATGCACATCACACTCCCTAAGACAACTAAAAACAATGATGCAGTCATACTACTACAAGTTGTTGTACTCCTAAAATTAATTCTAGGCAATCTAGGAGGCTCTAAACACGCATCAGGAAGCTCTAAGACACGCGATAACATAGTAAATACATTCTAAAATAAATTTAGTTGACCCAAGAATGTAGTCACACAAACACAAATATTAGTCATATGTCATAGAGGCCTATGCGACCATAAGGTCTAGTCACATGACAACAAATATTAGTCACATGTCATACAGTCCTATGAGACCATAAGGTCTAGTAACACACTAGGAATCCCAAGGTGTAGATACATGACAACAAAATGCTATCTCACATTTGGAAGATGATGAAAACACATCAGGTAGGTTTTTGGCAACCTAAAGATGGTTTCTTACAAAAATAAGATAAAATTAGGCATCTGCATGGTGAAGGAACTCAAAATGTCACAAGTGGTGAAGGAATATCAAAGATCTTGAAAGGAATTAAAAAGGACAATAGTCACGAAGGATGGTGAAAGGTCATGTGAAGGAGATGAAATGATAGTTAGAGCACTATAAATATGAATGGCACCCTCATTTCTAGAGTATGGTTAATTCTTGTTTAGTATCTTTCATTGTATTCCTAGAAACAACTTCCTTCATATCTTCTATTTCTTGTCTACTATTGTTCTATGTCCATCTTAACTTGTATTCCACGAGTATTGTAAATTTTTATACATGATGCACTAAATGTTTTTGTTTCTTTTTTATTGTTCCTCTTTCTTTGAGAATGGTTTCTATTATCATCGAATCACAACACCCTTATGTTTACACAAGTGCATATACTTGAACTCACGATGTGATTGGATAACATGTGTACTATCTCCAATTTTTGGGACTTACTACTTGAGATAGACCTCCAGAGAAAGCTGGTTCTTACTCCTAAACTGCCTGCCACCATCTACTCTAATGCAGGGTAAACTTACTATTCTAATCTAACTTTCCAAGGGACCAAGGAGAGAGAATGCATAAAATGAAATCTTACAATAAAGTGGTGATACACCGTAAAAGGAGGGTGTGAGAATATTCTTCCAATGTGTGAAAACTAGGAGTAAAGTGCATACTAGAAGGGGTGATAACAGTTCTCCACAATCTGAAAATGCATTCACAACAATTTTTCATACATGCATAATAATAATGGATCCTTTCAAGAGCATAAATATAGACACAATACACTTGTAATCAATTTTGAAGGGGCAAGAAGAATGCAAGAAAACACAACAGGGGAAGATGCATCCACAAACTTATATCTTATAGCTTCATGATATGCACAGTTCAATATGTTACAATATAAGGGCCTTGATTACCATGCAAGGATTCCACAACAACGGCCTTTAGCACATTGGCTTCACAAAGCAATTTTGGTAGAGATTTGCTACAGAAAACTACCTCTCCTTACAATGAGCCCAACACTCCAATTTATAAGAAATTGAGAAGAGAGATAAGGGGAAAATGGAAATCCCAAAATCTGTCCTTAAACCACTTGTAAGAGGCACTAAATGGAGTGAAATGATTGTATGTTACTTGAAAAAGGCTCCCCATACTATCCCAGGTGCTGCAGTAGAGAAAGAATGATGACCATGCCTCTTAATTGCACTCTCAACTACCAAATAAGACACTATCGCGAACCTGGCCATGTTTTATGAAAAATACCCATATATTTCTCATCAAATCCAAAATATCTTGATTTCTATGTATCGGGCTTAGATCCATGATTCCAACGGTACCAATTTTGTGTGATTTCATTGATAAATGCAAAAGTTATGGCCTTCTAAGTGCGAGCAGCTATTTTTGGGTTTGGCATGCGTTTTTCTGTCATTTGACGAGAATGAGCATTAAACTGACTGGATCCGAATAAGTTTCTTTTATTTAAATATATATACCCTTGTTAAGTTTGGGAGGATGTCGTGCTCGTTCCAGAAAGTCCAATTTTATGAAAATCGGAGGTCAAACTTTAACTTTTCCTTTTGAATAGCGGGTACCTGCGGCAAAATCGGGTCCGCGTGTCCCGGCTGTCCCAGACACATTCTTCCACATCGGCCGATTCAGGCTTAGCTTGGCTCCTTATGCGGTGATTTCACCTTTGCGCATCCCACGTGTAATTTTGTCTTGACTATCCTAGACAAAAATCTCCACACCACCCATAATTGACTGACTTGCGGCAAATAGGCTGATTTGCGTCCCGCTCATACTTTTGTCCCGGCCGTCCTAGACCGCATGGAACAAAAACTTCCACTTTTGCCAATTTTCATTACCTACGGCCATTTTGGCTTTGCACATCCCATGCGTCTTGACTGTCCTGCAGACCGCCTAGGACAAAGAATTCCAACTTTTTTGATTTCTTTGTATTTTGGTCGCGAACTTGTTACGACGAACCTTGGTACGATCTGCACTGGTACGACCCACAGCCTTCAGACCTGTAATGCATTAAAACAAGCCTGCGACTTCATTATTTACATTTTAAAAAAAAATTCTAACTCATTGGGATTTTTTCTTAGATGGGAGAGTTAGAGAGAAGCCAAAGGGGTCCCAAAACATGATTTTGGGCATTGAATCAATCTACTTGCTCGAGACTTAAGAATCTGATGCATGTTATCAAAATTTACCTCGAGGGGTGAATTTTGGATAATAATTTTAGGGACTCAGCGGGGTTATCTACCTGCTAGATGAAGAATGGTCAGCTGCTTGTAGCTATCCATTGGGTATGGAGTCTATCTGATAATATTTCTCTTGATCTGAAATTTGAAAACCTGTATCCTTGAGCCATTGAAACATTTGTTAATCTAATTCTCCCGTGGTTACAAATTCCTTTCCGGGAGCTCGATGAACTGTAAACATACACACACTAGAAGCAATAGGACATGTGCACCAGCACTTAGGGAAATGAAAAACTATTCTAATAGTAGTACAATGTGCATAAGCACTTGGAGGAATGAAATCCTAAATTAATATTTACAAGGGTGAGAAACTCTCCTTCTAGTAGCAACGTTTGAGATAGATTCCATTGATCAGAATCTCCAACTCTTAACCATCCAACTTAGCCAGCCCGAAGGCATTGCTACCTTTGCATGCAATGATCATATATGGGCCACTCCATATGGCATCGAACTTGGAATTCTTTCCTAGCTTTGCACGATCAGCATCCCATTTCAGTACCAAATCTCTAGTTTGTGATATCCTGGCCTTAGCTTTCTTGTCAAAACTCTTCTTGACCAATGCTTTATCTTTTTCCATGGTCTGCATTGCATGTTCTCTTGTTTCTTCTAATTCCATCAGCTCTGCATATCTAATTTCCATAGGCTCAAACTCAGCTAGTTCTAACTTTTTCATGAGTTCTAATGCTGATAACTCGAGTGATATAGGTAGAACTACTTCTTTCCTGTATACAAGCTTGTATGGAGAGCTTCCTGTAGACCTCTTAGGGGTGATTCTATCAAGCCATAGGGCTGATTTGAGCTTTGTGTGCCAAGTCCTCTGATTCTAATCAAGAGTTCTCCTTATGATTCTTAGTAGGTTCTTGTTTATAGAATTGGCTTGACCATTATCTTGAGGGTAATAATTCGATGAAGTCCTAAGGTACACTCCATTCTTGACAACCCATTTAGTGATATTTGTGTTGAGGAATGCCAATGCATTGTCTGATATGATAGTGGTAGGGACACTGAACCTCGTGACTATCCCTTCATATAAATCTAAGATATTTGATTCATTTTCCTCCTTGAGTGCCACTGCTTTAGTCCACTTGGTGAAATAGTCTGTTGCTGTAAGTATCCACTTGTGGCCTTGACTTGAATTGGGATTGATAACCCCAATGAAGTCTAATCCCCATTGCATGAATGGATGATCTACTAAAATTGGATGAAGGGGTAGCGCTACTAACCCTTCCTTCCCTATGAAGAATGCACATCTCTTGCATTTCTTGACCCATGAGTAACAATCAATGAACACCGTAGGAAAATAGTAACCATCTTTCATGATTTTAAGAGCTGTTACCCATGGAGAAAAGTGGCCTCCTACTTTCCCATCATGGAACTCGTTTTATATCTTCTGAACTTGACCTGTTCCAATGCATCTTAATAGAACACCATTGATGTCCTTCTTGAACAAGATGCCATTAATGAGTACATATGGTATGGCTTGTAATCTAAAGTATCTCCTCTTAGCTTTGTTCCATTCTAGAGGGAACAATTCTATTTGGAGGTAATGCACCAGGTCTTGAGTCTAACATGGAATAGGTGCATCACTAGTTGGATGTTCTTGATCATTTTGTAGTAACAAGACAACATCTGTTTCAACTTCTGATCTGTTGGGCTGTTTGGAAGTGAGGTGCTCACACAAACCTTTGCCATGAACCATCTTGGTCACTTTGATCTCAATATCATATTCAATCACCCGAGTGATCCAACCTGCTCTCTTCTCGTTCAAATCCTTGTATAGGAGAAAGTCCTTAACACCAGCATGAGATACTAAGCAGTTGAATTTTATTGTTCGAGACCAAGTGTTTGAAATTCTACAAACTCCTGATGACAGCAAGGACATGCTTTTCAATTAAAGAATACTTTACTTCGTAATCTTCCAAGATTGGACTGAAAAATGCTATGGGATGTTATGAACCTTCTCTATTCAGCTGTGTCAATATAGCTGAGATTGTATCTGATCCTCCAAAAGCATACAACATGAAATCCTTTGAAAATTTTGGGTTGATAAGAGTTGGATCTTGTGATATTGCGTGTTTGATGTCCTCAAAACTCTCTTTGCCTTCTATTGTCCATTTGAATGCAAGACTCTTCTACAACATCATTGTTAAAGGCTTCACAAGAGTGGAAAAATTAGGCACAAATCTGCGGACAAAGTTTATCCTTCCCAAGAAGCTTTGGAGAGATCTCTTGCAGTGTGGCAATGGAAGTGTTCGGATGGCTTCAACCCTTTCAAGATCAGTTGTTAACCCTTCCCTTGACACAATGTGGCCCAACAATTTTCCCTCATGTGATAAGAATACACACTTCTTCAGATTCAATGACACTCCGAACCTTCTACACCTCTAAAACACTTGTCTGAGGTGAAAGAGATGGTCTGCTGCATTATTTGAGAAGACAATGATATCATCTAGGCATACCAGCACTATCTTGTTGATTAAGACTTTAAACGCTATATCCATAGATCATTGAAATGTTGCTCTGGCATTTGACAGTCCAAATGCCATCTTCTTGTAAGCATATGTGCCTAATTTTGTATTGAAGGCTGTCTTGAATTGATCTTATTCCTTCACCATTATTTGATTATAGCCTGATTATCCATCTAGCAATGAAAACCTTTCTCAACCAGTTACAACCTAAAAAATTTGTTCCATTGATGGAAGTGGATAATGATCCTTGAGTTATGCTCTATTTAGATCATGGAATTCCATAGACAATCTTATTTCTCCATTTCTCTTTCTTACTAGCACCAAGTTTGCAACCCAACTTGATTGTTTGATAGGGAAGATGATACTAGCCCCAATAAGCTTGTTTAACTCTTTTCTCATGAGAGGTTCAATATGGGGATTCATTTCCCTTTGCCTCTACCTGATAGGATTGGATTCCAGATCCATCTCAATAGTATGTTGTGCCAACTTTGGGTTGAAACCTCTTAAATACTTGTAAGTCCAAGCAAACACATCTAGGAACTCTTGACAAAGCTGAATGAAATCAGATTTCTCTTGTGGGGTACTTACTTTTTCAATTTGCAATGTCTTGCCTTCATCTACTAAAATAGGCTCTAAATCTTCACCCTTTACCTAAATGTTCACTTTCTCCTTCCGGAACTGATCATTCAGGTTGAAAATTGACTCCAAGGTTATGAGGCATTTTGGTAATTTGTTAGTTCTCAGCTACACCACTTGGCTGCCATACTGTTTCTCCAGCTTGTCTTGATTTTTGGCGGAGAACTTAGTTTCTTCTTGTAGATAATTGAAAATTTTCTGATCATTCTCAAAGATTTGCTATCTTGTGTTGTTATCTGGAACAACCTGTCTCACAACCAATTTGATATGAAGCTAAGATTTCTCACTTTTGATACTATATACAACATCAAACACATCTCCAATTACTTCCAGTCTGTTTGTTGCTTCATTCTTCTACCTTGGGGTGGAATTGATGCTAAAAGCTTCATAATCTTCAATGAGATCCCATACCTGATTCTTGTAGCTCTTCAATAGATCATTCTTGGCAGCATTTTGTCCTCTGACTTGGTTCACAATAAAACTCACTATCACCAAATACTTGCAAATTCTTGATTCCTTTCTTCCTTGCGCAGTGCAATCCATGAATTAAGGCTTCATACTCAGCTATGTTGCTTGAGCAAGAAAACTGGAAACAGAAGGCAGAGTAATACTTTGTACCTTATGGTGAAATGAGCATAGCTCCTCCTCTTCCACCTTGTGTACTCCTTGATCCATCAAAGAAAAATTTCCATACTTCATTCTCGTCCTTGTGATCTGGCTTGGTGATGCTGGGGAGAGGTTGATTCTCTTCATGCAAATAATAAAATCCTAGCTCAGATTCCTCCATTTCTTTGTATGGATCAAATGCGTGTATTTTGTTTTCCCATTCATCAAGAGTCAAGTCTGAAATGCATCTGACCTTGGTGTCAGCTTCATGAGTGTTTGGATAATCCTCTTGATTGAATGCCTAACTATTTGCATTGATTGGACTCAGTGTATGGGGATCTATGTGAAAATATACAATAGGCTCAGATCTAACTATAGCCTTAGTTCCATACCTTGTTCTAAATAACTTGTGTGACCAATCAACTGAAATATAGCCTCCAATTTTAGTAGTGAAGTCTCTTGACAAACACAATGAAAAGAGTGGTGGTAAGTCTATGACTGACACATCTTGTAACACCATTACATTTGGACATGCGTGCAATGTGAGGATGAAATATTTGATTACTCAAACCATTTCCACTAATGTCCCATTCATTTGCACTACACCCTTAAAGATGACTTTATATTGAAGACCTAACTAATCAACTATTTGTTTTGGCATGACTGGGTTACTTGCTCCCAAGTCAATCATGTAATTATGTACCAACTTATCTCCTATGATCAATGAGACATGGAATGGAGGGGGCTTCACATTTTTACCTTGTTGTCCTCCATGATTTCCTTTAGGTTGAGTTGCATTGGTAAGAACTTTGTCTTGTTAATTGGGTGGCTGATTTGATGCTGACCAATTTGTCATAGCAGCCTGCAATAGGTCTCTCTGTCCTGGGATAGCCAATGACTCCCACATTGAGATGTTTACATTTTTCTTCTTCATCTGCTCAATGATGTTGAATGAGCTATCTTTTTTCTACCCCTTGCCTTGCACATTCTTCTCTAGCACCTGAAGTTGTTGCAACCGACACTTGAGATGGTTTAGAAGGTGGTTTGGGCTGACCTTGCACATTTGGAACTGCGCTTTGATTGCCAGCACCTTGTGGAATAATAGAGGGTTGTGGACCATTTGAGTTGGATGACTTTCCTTCCCCAATGTTTCTCTTCTTGGAGCATGTATTGGCTGCTACACTTTGAGAAGGTACTAGATTTATACCACAAAAATCTTTAGCCTGCCAATTGACAAGAGTAGTTTCATTCGGAGATGTTCCTTTCTGAGGTGCTTCCTACTATTGATCTTCTTCATGGCTAGATTCTTGTGACATGCCAACAGTTTGCACCATCAAAGCCTGATTTAATGCACCATTAAAGCACATTGATTGGTTATGTGGCTGACTGCATAGGAAACACTAGTCATATTCTTGGGACATGTTATTTTGCACCGGTACCAAAGCTCTAGATGTGGATGCAACATTGGGATTGTAAGGCTGGAATGGCCTATTAGCAGAATTTTTTACTTGATTTTGATTAGTAGTTTGAATGGGTGGCCTATTGGGATGACATGGAGGTCTATTGGGTTGAGTTTAAGGCTAGTATGATCTAACATTTTGAGCTTTCTGCCTCTTTATTGTCACCAACTCATTACCCAAGTTTTGCAGTTGCTTCATGACCTCTTGGTGTTCCTTAGAGTTGTTACATGATGAGGTAGAGGCTTCAGTTGAATTCTGATTTCTTGGAGTAGGGATGGGAGCTAATGTAGGTGCTTGACTAGTGTTTGGACTTTCTAATTCTGGGTACAGAGGCATGGGTGGCCTAGGTGCAATTTTTCCAGCCTGAATCAAATGGTTCTCAGCCCCTATGGAAAGGCTATAGGCTGCTAGAAAGGTTGCGCACCCCCCATTGACTGAATCATCAAAGAAATATAAGAATTTAAAGCCCTAAGAAAGTATAAGAAGGAACCTTCATCAGTGGGCTTTACTGTTGTTGGAATCCTATCCCAGGTTCATTGGAATCTGAGGTTGAAGTTTGATAATTGCTCGTTTGGGGCTCTCTTGATTGTTATTAGCTACTCCAACAAGGATAAGTTGTCACCTTTCTCTCCAAACTAGTTGTGAAGAGCTATGCATAGCTGATTCCAATTCTGGATAGAGCTTTTCGGGAGACTCCTGAACCATTGTGAAGATTTCCCTTTAAATGAAGAGGCAAGCAGCTTGACTGCAATGTCCAACTCATGGATTTTTTGAATTGTACAAAAATTCACAATATCTTGGACATGATCACCAGGGGAAGTCTTGTTCTCTCTAGTGAAGTATGGGATGCTCTTTAATGATGTAACCAGAACTGGGTTTTGTGCATTCAAGGCTAGTGGACTATTTCCAATGAAGTTGACATATGGATTTGGTTGTGCCATCCTCATTGGTCGAAGAACTCTTGTTGATTGGATGAAAGGCCTACTAGGTGGAGGTGTTGACAAGGTCCTATTCGGCGGAGATGGAGACCTTTGAGATCTTCTCCCCCTTCTTTCTCTACCTGGAGATAGGTGTAGATAGAAAAATAGTCCTTCCTCCCTAGTTCTTGATCTGGTCTGTATTCTTCTCATAAATCTACCAGGCTTGGACTGCTGAAACCAGTGGATTATACCTCTTTTGGAGTCGCCAGATGTGTGATCCTTAAAGCTGGAAACTTACAAAAAGCGAACATCAATTTTTTCGTAATTAAGTGAAGACCTCTAAGGTTCCACTGGGCATGCAAGAACTCCTCCTAATTGTGGATAACTGTTATCACCCCTTCTAGTATGCACTTTACTCCTAGTTTTCACACATTA
This sequence comes from Taxus chinensis, assembly GCA_019776745.2. Taxonomy (NCBI): domain Eukaryota; kingdom Viridiplantae; phylum Streptophyta; class Pinopsida; order Cupressales; family Taxaceae; genus Taxus; species Taxus chinensis. The sequence continues at coordinate 609,869,198 of CM034152.1, read as the reverse complement.
GAATACTACTCTCACACCCTCCTTTTCTGGTGTATCACCACTTTAGTGTAGGCTTTCATTTTATGCATTCTCTCTCCTTGGTCCCTTGGAAAGTTAGATTAGAATAGTTAGTTTACCCTGCATTAGAGTAGATCATGGTAGGTGGTTTTGGAGCAAGAACCAGCTTTCTCTAGAGGTCTATCTCAAGTAGAAAATCCCACAAGTTGGAGATAGTACCCATGTTATCCAATCACATCGTGAGTTCAAGTATATGCACTTGTGTAAACATAAGTGTGCTGTGATTCAGTGATAACAAATTCTTCTCATTTATGTAAGTGAAATACTATGATTTTAATGCAACAAAATCTACTATGGTATTTGTTTATTTAAATCCCTTTCTTATTTTCCTCTCCTATCTCCCTCACATAGAAATTTTCTTCCCTTTTTTTACATACAATAAATTGCCATAGGTTTAGGGAAGTATTCTTGTGTGATCCCCGGTATTTAGGCCACCATAGAAATTAGTTTATATTTTTTTCATTCCCTTATTTTTAATAAATGGTGATTCCCCATTCAAGCAGAGGGTACCAATCTCATACTGTGTTGGTGAGAGCATAATATTTTTCCAATTCAAAAAATTATTTAAACAACAAATATATATGATTCTTCGCATGTCCATACAAACTCCTTTCCCTTCATTTGCTATGTTATGGGTTTATAATTTCTTCAAAAATATATGATAAGATTCCTATAAAATGTTTCCAAGCCATGAGAAATAGAAATGTCTATCACATTCTTTAGAATAGGCCATTCAAAAATTTCCTTAAATTTTTCCTCATCCACTCTCACCCCATCCTCTAAAATGAGAAACAACAAAAAGGATAGATATTTTTGAAGAAATCTACACTTCTTCAAGTTTACATATAAACTCTCTTTACATCAGAATACTAACACCAATTTGAAATATAAGAAGTTTTCTTCCAATGTCCTACTAAATATTAAAATATCATTACAATAGACAACTAAATGATTACCATTATATTCTCATATTACCCTTTTCTCAACCTCATGAATGTATTGGGTGCATTATATAACCTAAATGATATCAACATCCTCTCGTATTGTCCATATTTTGTTTTCTAAATATGTTTTCCATTTATCCCCTTCATGGATTCGGATATGATACTACCCACTCTACCGACCAATATTACTAAAATATTGGGCTCCCACTAGTGCATGCATCATATTGTTAGGATTATACCAGTTTTATAGATAAACAAGCATGCAATGAATAATGTAAAAAACGTAAAACACAAAAGAATGCAATAAAACAGAGAAACTGATTTAACGTGTTTCATCCAAAATGGGCTACGTTCACCAGAAACAACCTATCCTTTTATTCTATCCAGCAAAAATATCTCTCACAGTGCAACCACTAACACAATGAGTGTCATACATCATGACCCTTTAAAGATATTAGGGTTTTTTTTATCATTTTCGGGAAACATATAAAACCACCCGTTACCATAAAGCTAAGTCAACCTCATTTTATACAATAGAATTTCTATGGCACTACATTGATATACCCACTTCTAACACTTTCAAATGCACCCAAGACTCCTAAAATATAGAAAAGGAAAATACACTATTATTCAAGAAATCAATATCCATGTCTAAATCTTCTTACAAGGTCAAAGAATTAGTATCTTTGTCTAAGATAAATCAAACATATATTCTGTATACATTTTACCAAAAAGATAGCAAAACTCAAGCAATGTCAAAGAAGTTGTCAAATTTTGTTTCATTCATTGAGATATCACATATTAGTTAGAAAGTGATGTGTTTTTTGTGTCATGTTATCCACTTTTTCACCCCCTTGCAAAATGGATAAACCTATAGGTCTAGGCATTGATAGTTAATGGGAGTAGTTTACAAGGTATCTCGCAAAAATCTTGCTTGTCATGGCGAAGGTTTGGATCAGGATTTGCAATAATGGTCAAACTGGAAAAATGTACAGATTATCACCTTGTTAATGTGTGTCAACCCCTTCCTCCTATCGCACGTTAACCACACCTTGTTGACACACGTAAACTACTTCTTCCTGCCACACATAAACCAATACTTGTTGACATGCATCAACCACTTCCTCCTGTCGCGTGTCATCCACACCTTGTTGATGTGATTTAAATTCTTTCTCCTGTTGCACATCAACCACACATTTTTAATGCGCATCAAGAAATTCCTCCTATCATGCATCAAACACACCTTGTTGATGCACGTCAACCACTTCCTCCTATCACACGTCAACCATTTATTCTTGATGTGTGACAATATACCTTCTTGTCATGGGGAAAGATCCCCTCCTCACGTGTCATTATATTCCCCATCGCCACGGCCCCCTCTCATCGTGTGTCAGCATGATCTCTTTTCACGCATCAACCTTCTTTTGTTGTCACGCATGAACCTCCCCTTGGTGTCGTGTGAAAAAATTCTTCTTATCACGTGACAAGTCTTTTCCTGGTCAACAATGACTCTTCCCTTCTTTTAATGCGTTACTTAGTGGTTTCTATCAGGTGACAAGAAAAAGTTTCAAATACGACTAGACATTAATAACCCCCTATAAGGAAGCCCAAAAATCAATTTAAAGAGGTATGGCACCCATGTTCGTCGTGCAAGAAAAATACCATTGAGAAGTGAACCATCATGACTGCCCATACCTATGTACATACATTTAATAAAGGATGTTAGATGGTAGCGCCTTTTCTCTATATATATGTAAATTCCCCTCATTTGAAGGAGGGATTTCGGAATTGTAAAGGAACTCTGCAGAAATTGTTCTAGGATTTTTATGAGTTGTAGGTCTCAAATTTATGCATTTTGTTAAGGATTCTTTCCTTATGCCTATACTGTACTAGATTGTGCATCATTTTAAGGAATAAAAATATTGTTTTTTGGCTCTTCTTACCCTAGCTTGATTGATATTGCATTTCTTTCCTTATATTATATTTTGTAGGTATATTGTGCATATTGTGTTCCTTTGCAGGTTTTGAATTTGTTGTGCTCCATGAGATTGGAGGTTTGAATGTGTTTTGGGATTGTACCATTTTTCTTCCCTCTTCTTCCCCATTTTCCTCCACTTTCACTCACTAGCAATCTCTCTAGTATTGTTTTGGTGCTATCGCCTCCCTTAGTTTAGGATTAACATTTACGTATTTCTCTTCCTCTAGTCCCTTGGAATTGGTAGTTTAAGAGTAGATTGACATTGGAATAAGTCAAGAACTAGCCTTCTATAGAGGTTTTTCTGAATCGAAAAGGTCCCACACCTTGAGACAATCCCATGTTAGTCAAAAGTAGGGTTTTGTAATGTGCATATCCTAGGGTGCTATTTTCCAATATAAAAAGTCCCCTTCAGAATACTTCCAATATTAGTGGTACATGGGGGTGCCGAAAAACCCAAATAATTTTTTATTTACTTAGTTTTCCATCCTTGGTTATGAATTGAGATATTATTCCTAATAATTAAAGAGCCTCACAACAATACATAAAAGAAGGGATTGACACTAAAAACAATATATAGGTAGTCAAACCTCCTGATAAGGTATAGACCTATAATCAAAATAGATCCAAGATAGTACAAAATTTTCATGACCATATAAATGGTCCTAGAATATTTTTGCTGACCTACTCCAGGACAGTTTTAAGTCACAGTTCCCATAACTAAAGATCACCACACTCATATCTACTTCTCTCTATAGTATGTGCTCCCATAACATTTTCGATCCATCTATTTATGCAGAATCACAACACCCATGAATGGTTTGGTTGTTGATTGGGAATGTCGTTTGATTGCACAACATGGAGCTATTCACAAAGTGTGGAACTTTGTAATCAAGAAATCTCTCTAGAGAAATTCCAGTTCCAATTCCTAAATCTTGACACCACACCTCCAAATTACAGAGAAAACTAATCAAATCCTACCCTAATATTTTATGAGGATATAGGGATATAAGGATTGCATTAAAAGTAAACCTATTCTAACTGGGGGTAATGCACCAATAAGGAATTTTGAATATCTACAATTGCATGGGAATGAAAACAAACAATAGTGAAGAGGGTGATTAAACACCACAAATCAAAACAGTTGTGAAAAATCCATTCACCAAATAAACACAACCTTTGAGGTCTATAATAACAATTAAACCATGCAAAATAACCTCTAACTTTAATGAGAGATCAGAAAAGACACAATAAACACAAAATAGGGTTGATAATCATCCCTAGATCTATATTATTGCTCCAAAAGTCGATACAATGCATTACATGATGGAAAAAGGCACAAAAATTGCATTACAATTTCAATGGGAGGATTGAGCTCCACATACTTCTCATAGACAAGAAAGAATGGAGAGGAAAAGAAAAAATATACAACCTTTTGAAATCAGACCCTCATTAAAAATTTTAGAGGAAGATGTTTAGGAGAGGAGAGAGGGAAAAGAAACCTGAAATTGACCAGTTACCCAAAAAAAATCATTTTTTTTCCTACAATGAGTGTGGAGGATCTATAAAATCTCTACTTCATTAATGACACTTCCTTGCCCAAGAAGAAACTAGTTCTTTTTGCTCTTGGGTTTAACTCGTAGCCCATGTAACTTTATCATCAATTCTCACCGACCAAACCCATTAATTTTCCATCTAAAGATACTCCATGTTGTTGAGCTCGAATTTTTTTTCTAATGACTATAATTTCATCAAAAATGGCTAAAAAAGATAAATTTATGCGAAATTGAAAATGGGTCACCATTTTTGTCTTCTCCTACCTACCGAGTGGGTTACTCAATGACCAATATTTGCATGTTTAATGAAAATCACCTTTTTCACACCACCTCTTTGCATAGCTCGGTACATTCTCAAGCTTCAATGTGTCTCCCACCTACCCACTCAACTCTCTAAGTGGCTTGGATTTCAATGCCACGACATGACCAGATTCCCCAACGGATTTCAAGTTTCCACATTGGTAGAGTTTGGAGTTTCTTGGGTGGGATTTTTAGACTCATCCCTTTTTAGAATTTTGGTCATTTCACTCGCCAAATTCAGAGTTTCCACTCGCAACCTCCAAAACTATATCCCCCTACCTCTAAAATGTGTCACCCCTAAAGTCCAAAAATTTTGGATTTTAGGATTTCCTCACTTTCCTACTTCAGATATTTTCATCACTAAGCCTAGAAATGCATGCATTGTGAGTTCCAAAAGCCTTCAAGATTTCTTTCATTTCCGACAGCTCGATCCTCGTGCACTTTCCTTCAAATTTCTCATGCTTGAACTCAACAATCACCATGATGACTTCCATCTGTAATCTCCTAAATTTTAACAAAGACATCCTCCTGTGCATCAAAATGACCTTGTATGTTTTCCTAAACTTCCCTCAGCTATGGATTTATGAAAAACATCAGCTTGACCTCACTCCTTCACCGAGATCTGACCTTTGATCTCGGTGGGAGTACTTATCCTTTTCATCAAACTTAGTGCTTTCTCTGGAATTTTCTACGACTTCGATCAAATCCACTGCATGTTTGAATCCCACTTCAAGCACGCTAAACCCATTGACTTGTCATCCAAGAAAATATCCAATGGACATTTGATCAAGATCGTGAGCCAAGTTATTGTGTTATGCCCAGACTCCCAACTTTGTGTGATCTCATTGTGAGATAATCTCCCCCTCTTCAATGACCTAGCCCAATTTGTGACATCTTCCCAAGGAATTTCTCATTACATCGAGCTCTATTGGCTCACTATCGAGCCCTCATAGCTTTCACTAAGCTCGTCTGAGCCCTTAGCCCGTCTACTAACGGCTGGACTCTTTGGAATTTTTTGAAATTTTTTACATCGAAGGCCTCATTAAGAGCACGTGAAAGGTATTTTTATTCTCATCACATGTTCATCTGAATTCACCCATTTTGGCCAGATGTAGGCAGATAGGGCCCACATTTCATCATATTTTAAAATTGATCCAAAGGGTTAAAACCCAGAAGAGGAAAAATTCCTCAATTATGATTTTAACTTATAAAATCCCTGAATGAGCTATTGAGACTCTCGAAACTTCTAGGAACTTATTTTCAACCTTAAGGGCCCTATTGTTCAGTTTCTAGGTCCTCGTTGTCCAATTTCACCTGAGGGGAAAAAATAGCTAACAATTTAGTGACTCATAGGGACATCTTCCTGCTCGATGTTCTATACCAGTAACCTTGATATGTCCATTACGCATGAAGTCACAACTGGCCTAGAACTGAAACCCACCCCGAAACTACTACTTGCACTCTTAATTTTTATAAAAAATCCTTAAAATTAAAATTTTGTGAAAGTAGAATATTTTCTTAACCTATAATTCTCATCTATTTCTCTTTATAACCCTGATCTGCAGGACTAAGAATGAACCTTTGAATCTGTCCTAAAACCTAATTCTACCAAGTATAAAGCACACAACAACTGATGATTTCTTGGCATGCATTGTATGTTGTAGAATTTAAAATAAGATATTCTCTGAGTTAAGACATCATGGAACTCTATTAAAACTTGATTTTTCTCTTTCTTCTAAAATTTGCACTTGCAAAATGTTGTTAGAGGCTACTTTTTGATTTGGCGGAGGCATTAAAAGTTCACTTGTGATTGATCTTGAAGGACTCAAAGAATGAAAACTTAGTAAAATTTGTCCTTAATCCTGATTTTAGTTTCTAAGAATTTGTTTTCTTTTGAAATCTATAAATTTTCCTTACAAATATGAACTTATTTTCTATTATAACACTCCTCTTGCGAGGCAAACTGAACTGCACAATGATACAAGTAGGAGCAATAAAACCTGTTATGAAGGCACATAGGGAAACTAAAACCTAATCTACAATAATATAATGTTCAGTCACACTTAGAGAAATTTAAAATCCTAAACTAATATATAAAAGGGTGAGAATTTTCCTTTAAGTAGAAATGTTTAAGATAGATTCCGTTAACTGGAATCGGAAGCTCCTCCCCATCCAAAGTAGATAGTTAGAAGGAATTTCTAATTTTACATCCCATGGCCATGTAGGGGCCACTCTAAATGACATAAAATTTGGAATACCAACCCTATTCCTGATAATTCCTAGCTTTATCTCTCTTGTCAAATAAACTCTTGACTGAGGTTTGATCCTTTTCCATGGTTTGCACTGCATGTTCTCTTATTTCATCCAATTCCATCAACTCTGCATACCTAGCTTCCATTGGTTCTAACTCCGAAAACTCTAGCTACTTCATGAGCTTTAATGCTAGCAGTTCCATTGATATATGAAACACTGCTTCCTTCCCATAGACCAACTTATAGGGAGAGATGCATGTCGATTTCTTTGGCATTATGCTATTAGTCTACAAGGATGATTTGAGCTTGGTATGCCACATTATCTAATTTTCATCTATATTTTTTCTCATGATCTTCAAAAAATTCTTTTTCTTGGACTCTACCTTCCTCTTATGCTAGGAGTAATAGTTTGAAGAGGTGTTCAAATAAATTCCATCCATGATAGCCCATTATGTGATTCTTGAACCTAGGGATGCTAGAGCATTATCCGATATAATAGTGGCTGGTATGCCAAATATTTTCACTATTTCCTCATAGAATTCTATTATATTAGACTCATTTTATTGCTTGAGTGTTACCACCTTTGTCCACTTAATGAAATAATCTATTTCCATTAGGATCCACTTATGACCTTGGATCAAACTCAGATTGATGAGCCCGATGAAGTACAATCCCCATTGCATGAATGCTTGGTCAACCTTAAATAGGATGAAATGGAAGTGCTACTAGCCTCTCATTTCCTGTGAATAATATAATTTTTTTACACTTCTTAATCCAATTGTAGAAGTCACTAAACACTTTGGGCCAGTAATTGCCCACCTTCGTTATTTTGACTGATTTTACCCATGGAGAAAATGACCTTTGGCCTCTCCATCATGAAACTCATGTAGCACCTTGTCAATTTGACCTGTTCTAATGAACCTCAATAGGAACCAATTTATGTTTTTATTAAACAAAACATCATCAATAAACACATATGGAATAGCTTAGATTATGAAGTGTCACCTCTATGTTTTTCTCGTTTTTGGAGGGAAAAGACTGGTTTGTAGGAAATGTATAATTTCCTAAGTCCAAAAAGGAATAGGAAAATTATCACTGGATTGTCCCTGATTATCCTGTAGTACCAGAGTAGTTTATTTTTCTTGATTACTTGTTTCAACATGCTGATTGGAAGCCAGTTGTTCACACAATCCTTTTCCAAGGACTAGTTTGGTGACCTTGATTTCTATGTCATATTCCATAACATGGGTGATCCATATGGCCCACTTATCATTGAATTCCTTGATGAAGAGGAAGTCCTTGACTCCTTCATGGGTTACTAATAACTGGATCCTATTATTTAAAACCAAATGTTTGAAATATTTCAAACTCATGATGATTGTAAGGACATGCTTCTCAATGAAGGATTACCTCACTTTATAGTCCTCCAAAACTTGATTGAAGAATGAAACCGTTTTCTTGGATCCCTCTTTGTTCTATTTCATTAGGATTGCAGACAATGTTTCTGAACCCACCGAAGGCATATATCATGAAATATTTGGAAAATTTTGGGTTGATGCGGGTTGGATCTTGAGATATTGTATTTTGATAGCTTAAAAACTTCCCTTTCCCTCCACTGTCTAGTTAAATGTCATACTCTTCTTCAACATCAATGTTATTAGCTTGATAAGTGTGGAAAACTATAGTACAAACCCTCAAATAAAGTTGATTCACCATAAGAATCTTAGGAGATCCTTCTTATGACTTGGAAATGGAAATGCTCAAAATGTTTAAAATCTATCAAGATCAATTGTCAATTCATCCTCAGACACAATGTGGCCTAAGAGTTTTCCTTCGTGAGAAAGGAATATATATGTATTTTTAGATTCAAAGACACTCCAAATCTTTTGCATCTTTGGAATACTTTCCTGATTTGGAAGAGGTGGCTTTATGCATTTTTAGAAAATGCATTGATGTCATCTAAGTACATAAGAACTATCTTGTTTATCAACCCCTTGAATTCCATGTCCATCTCTTGTTGAAATGCTTCTCCAATATTTGAAAACCCAAATGGAATTTTCCTGTAGGAATAGGTGCCCCATTTGGTGGTGAAAACCATTTTGAATTGGTCCTCCTCTTTAACAATTATCTAGTTGTAGTGTGAGTATCCATCTCCGAGAGATAATCTCTCTTAACTAGCTACCATTTGTAAGATCTACTCCATTGAAGGAAGTGGATAGTGGTTTTTGAGAGATTTCTTGTTTAGGTCCCGAAAGTCGACACATAACCTGATTTATCCATTTATTTTCTTGAATGGTACTAGGTTTACAACCCAACTTGAGTGTTTGATTAGAAATACTATGCTTTCCTCTATCAACTTATTCATCTCTTTCTTCATTAAAGGATCAATATGAGGGTTGACTGGTCATTGTTTATGCCTGATAGGCTTATCCTCTGGATCTAGTTCTACTGTATAATGTGAAAACTTTAGATTGAAACCTCTAAAGTCTTCATGTCTCAAAGAAAATATATTTTGGAATTCTTATCAAAGTTGTATGAATTTAGATCTCTTTTGTTCAGTAGTTACCGTGTCAATTTTGAGTGTTTTACTGTATCCAACCAAAATGGGCTAAGAATCCTCCCCTTTAACTTGGATATTTTCTTTCTCTTTCCAAAATTGGTCATTGGGATTGAATATTGATTCCAATGTCACAAGAGCCTTTGCAATCTTTTTTTTTTCTGCAGCTACACTACTTGATCCCCATATTTCTGCTCTAATTTATCATGATTCCTAGCTAAGAAATGAACCTCTTCTTGTAATAAATTGATTTGATTATCTATTGATCATTCTCTAACACTTTCCAACTTGTGTTGTTATCTAGAAATTTTCCCCTCACAACTACCTTGATATGGGGCTGCATTATATCTCTTTTGATATTGTCAACTACAACAAAGTCCGACCCAATTGTTGCAATTCTATATGTGGCTTCGTTGTTTTTCTTAAGTATGGACTCAATGTTAAATGATTAGAATTCATCAAAGAGATTGCATACCATATTTTTTTATCTCTTCAGTTGTTCATTCTTAGTGGCATGTTGTCCCTTGAATTGGGTCAAAATCAGTTCACTATCTTTGAATAATTGCAATAACTTAATTCCTTTTTTCCTAGCCCAATGAAGTTCATGAATCAAAGCTCCATATTGAGTTGTGTTGTTTGAGCATGTGAATTGGAAATTTAAAGTGTAATAGTACTTGATATTTTATGGTGAAACCAACATTGCACCTCCTACAACACCTTTCATGTTTCTTGAACCATAAAAAATAGCTTTCACAATTCATTATGATCCTTACTTTATGGTTTGGTAATGCTAGGGAGAATTGGATTCACCTCATGCAAGAAATATATGCCTATCTCATCTTCTTTTATTTCCTTGTATGGATCAATAACGTGTGTTTTGTTTTCCCATTCACCTGATGAAAAATCTGGAATTCCCTCAACCTTGGTACTTGTTTCCAGATCATTTGAAAATTTTTTGTGATGAAAGGCTGGGAAATTCACATTAATAGGACTTGGCATATGAGGCTAAATGTGAAATTTTGAAATTGGCTCCGAAATTGATTATTTCTTTGGCTCCATATATCATTTTGAAAAAGCATGTGTGGCCAATCTGCAGATAGGTACCAACAGATTTTAGTTGTGAAATCTCTTTAGAAGCACAAGGAAAAAAGTCAAGGTAAGTCAATTATGGAAACATCTTGTAAGACAATGACATTGGGACAAACATGTAGTTTAACACTTAACTCTTTTCTAATCCAACCGATTCCTACTATTGTTTCATCTAGTTATACTACTCCCTTGGAGAGTAGCTCATATTTTAAGCCCAACTGATCAACTATTTTCTTTGGAATCACTGAGTTGCTTTCCCCTAAATCCTTCATGTAATTATGCACCAAATGATACTAGATAATCAATGATACATACAATGGTGGAGGATTCAATTTTTTTCTTGGATGACCCCCTTCTTGCTTCACTACATTAGTGAGAACCTTTTCCCAATTTCAGGGTGGTTCTTTTAAGGTGGACCAATTGGCCGTTGTTGCTTGCAATAAATCTCGTTGTCCTTGGAATGCCAATAATTACCACATGGAAATCCTTACAACCATTTTCTTCATTTGGTGAATGATGTTTAAAGGCGAAGGATTTTTGTTTGTCACCCCTTTCTTGGCACAATCATTTCTGGCCCCTAAATGGGCACATGTGCTATTACAATACATGCCTTAGGTTGATTTTACAAGTTTGGGGCTCCTCTTACATTGCTAACTCCTTGTGGGGTGAGAATAAGTTGAGAAAAAATGAGACTATATGGTTTCCCTTCTTTTATGGTCCCCTTCTTTGACCATGTATTAGAAGCCACACCCTGGAAAGGATGTTGATTAAATTCGGAAAAGTCCTCTGTTTTCCAATTGATCAGTGTGGTTTCACTTGGAGGTGCCTCTTACTGAGTTTCTTGCTGATTTTTGGCTTTAGTTGTCTCTCGGGACACACTGATCGTTTGAACCATTAAATCCTGATTCAGTGCACCATTGAAGCATGATGATTGATTATTAGGTCGATTATAGGGATAACACCATTCATACTCCTGAGAAATATTGTTTTGGGTTCAAACCAAGGCCCTTGATGTCAACACTATGTTTGGGTTGTATGGTTGAAATGTCCTGATAGCTTGAGGTTATCCTTAGTTATGGTATTGATTTACATTTTTTGTTGTTGGTTTGTTTGACTGAAAAGGAGGATTTTTTAATTGAGCTTGAGGTTGATAAGACCTATAAATCTAAGCTTACAGCCTCTTCATAGTCACTAGTTCATTCCCTAGGTTCTGTAACTACTTCATAACCTCCTAAGGTTCTTTGGAAGTACTTGAAAAAGTGGAAGCATTTTTATTGCTCTGATTCCTAGGGGATAGAATGGGATTCAATTTGGGTATTTGAGTAGTTTTGGGAGTTCCCATTTTGGGATACATAGGCATATGTGGCCTAGGTGAAAACTTTGTTGCTGTAATCAAATAGTTTTTGGCCCTGATATCTATGTTGTTGGCTCATGGAACCGTTGTTCCTCCCATTGACTATATCATCATGGCTGAGTTTTAATTTAGAGCCTTCAAGAAATAGATGAAAAACCTTCTCCAGCTAGTCTCACAACCACTAAGATCCCATCTCATTTCTTTTGGAACCAGAAATTTAAATCTTCCATCTGCTTAGTTGCAGCTCTTTTAATTGTTGTCAATTATTCAAATAAAGACAAATTATCTCCCCTTTCTCTGAATTGATTACAGATGGTTGTACAAAACTGGTCCTAATTCATAATAGACCCTATTGCTAGGATTCAAATCCTTACCCTCAAAAGAGGAAGCTAACAACTTGACTACAACATCCATCTCGTCGATCTCGTGAATTACACAAACATTTGCAATGTCCTAGATGTGGTCAAAATGAGTTGTATAGTTTTATCCTATGTAGTAATGAATGTCTTTTCATGATGCAACCTGAATTTGATTTTTTGCATTGAGGGAAAGTGGACTACTACCTGTGAAGTTGAAAAAGGGATTTTGTGGTACTTGATGAGCCATTAAGATTGATCTAAGGACCCTAGTTGATTTAATGAACGCTCTACTAGGTGGAGGTGTAGACAAAGTCTTGTTAGGTGGAGATGGTGATCTTAGTGGTCTTCTTCCTCTCCTTCCTCTACCTAGAGATAATTTTAGGTACAAAAATATTCCTTCTTCTCTATTCTCATACCTGGTTTGAATTCTTCTCATGTACTTGGGAAACTTGGTCTACTATACTGCTAAATTCGAACCCTTAGAGTCACCATATGTCTTAGGAAATGAGCCTCTAAAGGCTAGGTTTTTATTAAGACATCCACCAATCTTGATAAAATGGAGAAAACATATTTGAAGGGTCTGAACGCTAATTTTTGGAAGTCAAAATTTTCCTACAACATGCAGTATTCAAATCTTGAAATGCAGAGAGTCCTGAAATTGAAAACCTTCAAAACACAAAATTTTCAAAAAACCTGAAAATCCAAAAACATTGCACAATTGAAGCTGCAAATATTTGAAACCTGAAAACCCTCATGTCTAAAAATGCAAAATGTTTGAAACTCTGAAAGTGAGAGAATCTCCAAAATTATGAATTGAAAAAAAAAAGTTTTGAAATCCCGAATCTGAGATCACGAAGTGTAAATAAAGAAAAACCTCGAAATTTTGAAAAATAAAAATTACAAAAATATGAGACTACTCTTTCCAAGCTTAGCCCCCGATCTATCTATTGGTGATATATGGACTTGTTTTTCTCATAAAACATCTCTAAAAATTTATTTCAAAACTCTATCCCTGAGGTGAAAGGTCTGAAATTGAAAATATGCAATTTTTAAGTCCAAATTTCTTGAAAATGCCTTCAAAGCTTGTGGAAATGACTTCTTGTCCCACCAAACATGCCAAAACTATTTATACGGAATCTCACCACCCCTAAATGTTCCGGTTGTTGATGGGGTATTCGGTTTCATTGCACAACAACGAGATATTCAAAAAGTGTGGGACTTTGTATTCGTGAAAGATCTCCAGAGAAAGGTTGGTTCCTATTCCGAAATCTTGACACCACATTTCCAAATTGTCGAGAAAATTGTTCTAATCCTACCCTAATGTTTTCATAGGATAGAAAGACTTCATAAAAAGTAAACCTATTCTAACTGGTGGTGATGGATCAATAAGGAATGTTGAATATTTGCACTTACATGAGAATGAAAATAAAAATTTATTGAATATGGTGATTAAACACCACAGATTAAATTTTTTTTCACAAATCCATTCACTAAATAAACACAACCATTTAGGTCTACAATAAAAATTAAACCATGCACAATAACCTATACTTGTAATGAGAGATCAAAAGAGACACAATAAACACAAAAGAGGGTTGATAATCATCCACCTATCAATTTTATTACTCCAAAATTTTATATTATTCATTATATGAAGGAAAAAGACACACAATTGCATTACAATTTCAATGGGATGATTAAGCTGCACAAATTTCTTATAGACAAGAAATAAGGGAGAGGTAAAGGCAAAAAATTCAACTTTTTGAAATGAGCCCCTCCTTATAATTTATAGAGGAAGATTTTGAGGAGAGGAGAGAAATAAAATAAACCCAAAATTTCTCAATTACCCACAGAAAACCATTATTTTTCACGTAATGAGTGTAGAGGATCTACAAAAAATTCTACTTAATTAATGATAGTCCCTGGTGTAAGAAGAAACTAGCTCTTATTTCTTCTCGGCATAACTCCTAGCCCCTACAACTTCATCATGAATTCTCACCAACCAAACCCATTAATTTCCCATCTCAAGCTACTTCGTGTTGTATAGCTCGCGAATATATTTCCATCAACTATAATTTCATCAAAAATGTTTAACAAATGCCACAGTTATCCCAGATTTCAAATGGGTCACCATTTTGGTCTTCTACTGCATACCAAGTTGGTTACTCAACCATCGAGCTCTACATATTCAATGCAACTCGCCTTTTTCATGCTGCCTCTTTGCATAGCTCGACACCAAATCAAGCTTCAATCTGTCTTCCACCTACCCGCTCAACTCATTGAATGTCCTGGCTTTCATTGCCACGACCTGGCGGGCTTCCCCAAAGGATTTTGGGTTTCCACATTGGAAAACTTTAGAGTTGCTTGGGAGGGAATTTTAGAATTATCCATTTCAAGATTTTAGATTTTTTAATGCCCCCAATTCGCCAATTATTTTCCGACCCCTTGATCCCAAAAGAACCTACTGCACCCATTGATTTCGGGATTTTGAGACTTTTTCTTTTGGAGATTTGACTCGCCCAATTTGGAGTTCCCGCCTACAACTTGTGAAAAAAAATTTCCCCTACCGCTGATACGTGTCACCCCCGAAGTACAAAAAATTCAGACTTTGGGATTCTTCGACGTCAGACATCCCAACTCTCCCTCTTTGGACCTCTTCATCACCAAACCTTGAAATGCATGCGTGGCGAGTTTCGAAAGGCTTTGAGATTTCCTTCATTTTCGCGAGCTCAATCCTCGAGCACATTCATTCAACTTACTAACACACGAGCTCAATGATCTGCATGACGAATTCTATTAGACATCTCCCAACTTGGCCCAGAGCCCTCTTCTTGTGCATCGAATTGACAATCTATTTTTGTCTCGAGCTTCCCTTGTCCGTCGATTAGAAAAAAACCTCCGCTTGGCATCACTCTTTCATCGAGCTCTGAACTTTGATCTCATCGCGGGTACTTATCCTATTCGCCGAGCCCATTGCTTTCTCAACTCTTACCCGTGACTTCAATCGATGCTGATGTATGTTTGACTCCCACTTCGAGCATGCTAAAACGCTTGGCCTTTCGTCCATTTCCAGTTGCCATGCAAGTTTGTTTGAGCTCATGAGCTGAGCTATCACCTTTTTCCCAGACTCCCAACTTGGTGTGAGCTCACTGCGAGTTATTCTCCCCCTCGTGCATGACCTAGCCATATTCATGAGGTCTTCCCTCAACCTTTCTCATTGCACTAAGCTCTATTGGCTCAACATCGAGCCCTCACGCCTTCATTGATATTTTCCAAGCCCTTAGCCCACTCACTTTCAATTCCAACTCACCGTGCTACTTGGCAAGTTATCCTTCAACTCGCCACCAAAATGCATGATCCAGCTGGCTGAGTTGGTCGCCGAGTAGCTCGACAAGCTCTTTTTTAGCTCAGTGGCCCTTTAAGGCCCAAAATGCAACATTTTGACCATGAGGCTAGACTCTTTGTAATTTTTAAAAAATTATTTACATCATAGGCCTCATTAAGAGTGCATGCAAGGTATTTTTACGCTCATCACATTTTCCTCTCATTTCACTTGCTTTGGCCAGATGTGCGCCGACAGGGCCCGCATTTCATCATCTTTTCAAATTGATCCAAGGGTTAAAACCCAAAAGAGGAAAAAATTATTAATTATTATTTTCACTTCTAAATTCCCTCAATGAGCTCCCGAGACCCCCCAAAAACTTCTTGGAACTCAATTTCAACCTTAGGGGCCCTATTGTTAGGTGTCTAGGTTCCTGTTGTCCAATTTAGCCTAAGGGGAAAAATTAGATAACACCATCTACAATCAACTTTGTCTATTCATCCTCTTATTTTTTAAGGTTCATGTCATGTTTCATACATTACTTACACATATTAATGTATTTTTTGATATTTGCATTATTAATGTTGTAAGTTAATTAATTATGATAACATATTATATCCCCCTTATATCCTTTAGGTTTACTTAATTCACTACTTCTAAACTTTCACGTAATCTAATAAAGATGTAGTTATATTTCACTCTTCATTATTTTCATATTATATGTATTGCTCTCTCATGTAAACTATTTCCCTTTAATTAATATATATTACACCTATTTGTATATATGGTCCCCCCTTACTTACACGTGTTTAACGGAAGCATATGAGCATTCTAATCAACACATCTAGCATTCTATGATCCCTCAAGGAGGCTATTTTTCAATGAGGTAGTTATTTATAATGTTAGAATATGTAATTATAGTTTCAATATGGTACATAGGGTTTACCATACCACATAAATATCATAAAAAAATTATAGGTTTTATGGATCCCACCAAAGTGAAGTGTTCACAAAATAATTATTAGAGGGATATACGTTTTACTATCTATACATGGTAAATATTTTTAACAAATTTTAAGAAAGGATTGTCCATTTATAAATATGAAGTATACGAAGTAATGGAGCTTGATTAATTATCATATATAAGATTTTGATTCAACTTGGAAGTATAGTCCAATTGTTTCTCAATGTAGTTTTCTATAGAACTAAATATTTTGAATGTGCATTTACGTGCTATAAAAACATAACACTCCACAATACCTAATATCTTTATTTATTAATCGCTACATAAGCCTACTTATTTTAATGTAGAATTTTTTTCAAAGTATTAGTAAATGATATGAATTAAGTGGTATATTAGTAGTTTCCTTTTATAAAGTAGATTCATATTTCAAAACTTCAAAACATAAAACTTATTTTTAAAAAGATTAATATGTTACATTTATCACTAAAATATTACATAAACATGACTTAGGAAACTAAATGTTGTAGAATCAAACACCCTTGAGTTACAATATATAATCTTAACATTTTTTATGAATTTTTATGGTTTCGAAAAAATTAAAATATAATATTTATAATCTAATCAAATTCAATGATACAAATACCCATCAATCATGGTTTGGTTCCAAATAAATATTTTGTGTACTATCCTGAAATATAATATTTGCATCATTTGATCATGGACATGTCTACAAACTTCTTTCAAATAAAACATTAAATTTAAAACAAAATATAAACTATTATAATGTTATTAATGTTGATAATCAATTTTTTTTGAAATGAGTATATTCTCAAATATCTTTTACTAACATTTTATTTATAGGCCGAATTACTAGTTAGGAATTTACTAGCAGTTGTATTATGTGTGCATACTGATAAGACTCACACTCGATAGGTTGAAAAACATTTATTTCATGTCCATGGAAAAGATAATTTACATGAATTATTTTGTAGGATTTTTGTTTTTGGTGCCCAAAAAATCTTAACAAAAACAAAATATCCTAGTAAATTAATTTAAAATTCAAATTCCAATTATACATATATCTTAGTAACATTATCTTATACATGTTGAGGTTTATTTTTGGGTGATCATGTAACTTGAGTGTGGGTAATTTTATCATTACGTTCATTGTTATACATACTTTTTGTAAACTTTTATAGAGATATGGGAACATCATGGAGAACACCTGCTTCAGTAATGTAACATCCAAAATCGATGAAAAAAAAGAGGAGTGGAGACCTGTTTCACTGTGCATGATGATCAATAAGTGTTTATTTTAGAATCCAAGGCTTCCATGAAACAGGTGGTGATTCACTACATTTTCCCCATACACACACTATTTGGTACACATAAATAAGAGATGGATGAGATAGAACCCCCTAACCTCCATAATCAAATTGGCAAAAAATAGTGGTCATAACAACATTCATTGTAGGGTGACATTTTTGGTTATTAATGGAGACAAGATAATGCTGACAAAGAAGCTAGAGGTATAGATAAATTTAAAACCTGTGGGAAAGGGTTATTCCAATGATCGTTTCGCAAATATAAAAATAATCCTAAACCTAACTGAAACAAAAAATTTAAAATAATATCATAAGAAGGGGCATCTAAAAATACAACTATTTCATGGAGTATGACATGACTAGAAGATAAACTTAATCAATCATCATGTTATTTTCTTGGTAAAAAATTTAAAGTTTATTACTTTTTTAAAGTTCTCTCATAGGGAGGTTCAAAATTTTATGTTAAAATATGTTTGTTGAAATATAAGTGGCCCCTTTACTTAACATAGTTGTTTATTTGTTGTGAAATGAGTATTTTTGCTTTCTTGACCATCATATCTCCTCCTCTATGGGTTAAAAAAAACATAAACATCCTATAAATTTTCCTATACATAATTGACTTATTCTGTTATTTGGATAACTCTATACAATACATATTAGAGTTGCTTCTAAGACTCTACAATTACTTATATTTTACTGTTATTATAACCATTACACCTCCCTTTAGTACAATTGTTTGGATTAAATCATTCCTCCTTTAAAATACACATTTCAACATTCATAATCTAACAAGTGTACCAATATCGATCACTATTAAAAAAAAATTATAGATTGCATAAGATTGTTGAGAGGACCCTACCCATTAACAAAAAATTCCGGCGGAGACAAAGATATAACAACGAGGATTGAATGGAGCTACCTCTTCCAGCGGCAAAAGGAACAACAAAAACACAACAAAAGAAATAGTGAATCAAAAACTAAAGTAAAAAAACTATTAAATTATCCATGAGATACCTTCCCATTAGATCTTAAATGCATCTTAAGGGGTTCATTTGATAATTTTCTCTTTACCCATAGTAATCCCATCCCAACACCGATGTTCAAAATTTGTATTTTCATTAGTGTGAACTAGTATGATGATTTAAAAAATTATCCTTATCCACATGAGTTTGAAATTCTGTTGATACAAGAAGAAGGCAAATAGTGTCCTTAACATCAAAACGTAGGGGGAAAACCTTTTCTACATTACTAGGGGAAGGAATAACCTCCTCATTCTTAGGACCTAAAATAAACATAGTTCTTTTAATCTTCCTCCTCAATCACTATCCAAATGACTATCAACAACCAAGTGGTTAGGGTATGAATTCTTCTACCACAAAGTTCTACTTTTAACATGTTTTTTCCTCGTATAACAATCTGAAGCTAAGTGCCCAAGATAAATTCAGGTCATATGTCTAAAAGAAGAAACCATTCATAATCTAGATTGTCCCTCTACTATAAGTTCAATAGTAGCTAGAAAATCAACATAAGTATTCATATCTACCAATATGTGAGGATAAGTGGTAAAATCATATAAAGATGTCTTTAAGACAGATAGTCATAAATTTACCCAAGGCATCTCCTATTGATAGTAAGCATTTCTAACTCCAAAATTGAAGAGACAAATATGACAACTAAATTTAAGTAGGTTTGACATGAAAATTATCAGTCAAATGATTAAACAAGGGGAACCACGTTTTTATAAGAAGAAAGTGAGACTGAAAATCCCAAACATTACCAAAACTTACATTTCTATCAGAGGTTTTATCAAAAATAATAATGAAAACACATATAGATGTTGGATAAATACCCAATTTACCTCCCATAATAGGCCTTCAATGAGTCCAAGATCCATTCATGTAGTGCAGGGAGACCCAGAAATAGATTATAGAATCTACAAACGGGCCTATTATTCTTGAAATATGATTCATATTTGAGAAACTATACTCTAAAAGAAAAAAAAAAGGTGAGGTCTTGGAATAAGGCATAGGATTGGAAGGATGTGTTCTAGAGAAATTAGCAAACTCCAAAAAGCTTTTACCTCCAAAACTGCATTTGATCGGTCCATTTGTTTTTAACCCCAGCTGCTCCCACAAATTGTCTGTCTACAGAAAACCCTAGGATAATTGGTTTTAACCACCACCTCAAAAAACTTTGCTAGGTAAAAGGGTTACAAAATAGGGAGCGTACCAAGTAACCACGGCTATGGCTAATACGACCTACAAAAGATCTTTGCTTTCGAGATTTGTCATGCACTAAGATCTCTCCTCTATAACTGTATTACAAAACAGTCACCAACGTCCCCTAATATAAGAATGTGGCCGCCAAAAACTGCAACAAAAACATGACCCCCAAAAAATGGGCTAGGTACACCACCACTCTACACTACAATGTCCTGAGTAGTAAAGTAGCTCATTGAAAGGCCATCACTAGATCTCTTAGGTTTAGTGTTGAAAGACATTATTTCAAATATGTGCCTTCTCATAAGAACTTTACCACAATTCCTTCAAGATTAACTATTAAGTATCGGATATTTTAGATATGCCCTATTTCAAAGTTTAAAATTATCAAATAATACATTAATTTAACTAATAAGTTAACATTATATAGGTAATTACATGACTTAATAGTGTAAATTTATTCAAATTATACTATATTCCCTCTATCATATCATATCTGCCTTCTCAAAAGAGCTTTACACAATTCCTTCACTATTAATTATTAAGTATCAATATTTTAGGAATATACCCTATTTCAAAATATAAAATAATGAAATAATACATTAATTAACAATAATTAACTACATAACTTAGAAAGTGTAACTTTAATCAAATATATACTATATTCCCTGTATCATTACATAAAGTTGTTTGATTATTTATTTGCTATGCAATTCTTCAACATCAACACTCGAACATGCCATTCACGATATTTGTCATTTTCGCTTTGTCAAAGTGGCTAGTGGAATCTAAGATACTTACTATTGGCTATAAAGATCAATGTTACAATAGGAAAAGTCCAATCATTATCACTTTTGGTCAATCACTGCTTATAATAAACACTATATTAATTTAATAAAACTAATTAAAAAAAATTATTTCTGCATTGTTGGGAATTGATCGAACATCGAGTTTTTTTAATATGTTGGTTTTTAAAAAAATCCTCAATTCATTTTTATAAGTTCTTTTCTATAGTTAAACTATTAATTTTTTGTTTGGACCAATCTATGAGCAACATTTTAATGTTGAAAATTTATATATTTTTAAATTTTATTTAGGTTATGGTTAGACGTGAAAAATACTAGACACGTAAAGTTGTAATGGGAAGCATTCACAATAGTTATTATAGTGGATAAGGTATTTAGAAAAGGAGATAGTGAAGACCATTTTTTTTTCGACAACTTCTAACTAATCTTAAAAAAGTGAATCCAAAACTGGATAATTGGATGTTGTTAATGAGTAGAATTTTTTTGCATTAGACAAATATATCAAAGATGAATTTGATAATAATTTTCACCTGGTTTTGACAAAGAGTAATGCGAATAACCAAAAAAACAAAAAATTGCATTTTTTGAAATAGGACCTATTCCACGTAGCATTGCATTTAAAACAAGTACCGCCAACACAACTGACAGGAGGTCCAAATGATGAACTTGATGTTGAGTGTATTAATTTCTAATGATGAAAGGGTGATATTAACATCCAATCTTTGGATAAAAGTGGATCTTATAAATGGAGATTTGAGATATATATAAAGCATAATATATACACCTTGTAGTGCTCCACCAAAACCACCAACATATGCAATGGGTGAATTTGATAGTTACTTCAGAATACCAATTGAAGATAGAAATCCATGTACTATCCCAATTACACCAATACAAAGGGGATACACACAACAATTACCCTTATGGTTCGCATGGGCAATTGACAATACATTAATTGCAAGGTTTGACTTTTACTAAGACTATAACTGATATTGAAAAAAGGGAAACAATGGGGTTAACATTTGTGGCTATCTCTAGGGTAGAGTCATTGTGCAAAGTCTTAGAATATTTACGCCATTTTGACATATGAGTGCTATGAAAGAATGAAGAAGATAAAACTACTTTCTTTAAACGAAAGGAAGTGGAAGAGAATACTTAAGTACTTGGAATATAAATAATATCCCATATGTAACACACATTTCATTCATAAATGATTTTCTCATTTCATGTCATCGTACATTTTGTATTTTTATTCATATGAAATATTCCTTTAATTTTTTAACATTATAATATGGTTACTAATAAAATACACAAAAACTTCATGTATTATAAAAATAGAATTTTTATTACTCATACTTATTCTCTTAAGAGGATAACTTCAAATGTGTGTATGATGTCCCTTGTAAGATATTAGAGTCTAAAAGGATTAATTGTTAACATTTTCTCATTTGAGTTGAAGTGTTTGTGACATTTATATCGAAATTAATATTAGAAAATATTATTAAATGCATGAACTAAATGGCCGTATTTTTTTCCTGACTTTATAAGGGATTTTGGTATCAATTTATGTATAAAGTGCTTAACTCCTTCAAATGCTAATAACATACCTCTATTATATGAATATATAGTAAAATATGGAGCTTCCGAGATTTGTATAGTTGGGAAGCTGCATAGAATTTATTTATGTGACACATCTACCAATAGTTATTCCTTCATGACGCTATACCTCTTTTCGGCATATTTTACATACATAGAATTATATAAACAGGTATCAAAGCATGGTATGTAAAAATATTCCAAGAGGTATTGTTCTCAATGTTCAAATTTTAGATGTGTGACATAAGTGGAATAGGCGCTTTACGAACTATATTTCTTGACATATTTTACATACATTTATATAAATATAGACATGTTAGTATATTTTTAAATATTATTTAAAGTTATGTTTAGACGTGAAAAGTAGCATATAAAACAAATATTAACAATGCATTTTCATAATATATTGTAATTAGATTTATATTGATATAATTTTATAAATTAAAAAAGCTTTGACACAAAAAATTAAGAATATACAGAAGATATTGGAATGCACGATAAATAAAATATTTTAGAGTGATGGTTAGTTTGTCACAATTCAAAATAAAAAATTTAGATACAAAAAAATATAGCGTAGGTTAAGATGATAATTTGAATTAAAACAAAAGAAAAATGAAAGTTGCGAACAGTAAACTAAAATGAGGACCTATTATCATAGAAACATAGCATTTTTTTTGAATGAAGATTATCTTAACAAAAATGTCAAGCTTGTTTCGGTTATTAGGAATTCCCTTTTCCTCATAGCTCTATTTTTAACCTCCCTCACTTTTTCAAAATTAAGAGTATCAATTTCTAATAACTAATGAAATCGAGAGTCTAGTAGTATAGTGGGTAATTATCTCATGAGTTCAGTAAACAAATCACTTTTCGGATCGGTTCTCTAATTGTGTACTACTTAGCTCAGATAATTATTTTTTAATTGTAAAATTTCATATTGAGATTAACTTGTTATAACAACATGCATAGTATTGGGCACATTATTGTTCTATTGTACACAACCTTTCACTAGAAATGTAACATTACGTGTGGTTATAGGATGTAACAACCCAAAAACTCACAACACAAGAACAACACAGTAAAGGACAGGATAATTTTTTTTTGACTTGCTTGAAGATAATACGACACTACACAAGTTCTCTAGGGAATACAACCAACTAAAGACATGCTTTCCACAACACAGACCCACACTGGTTACAGATAAACATGAGGCACACACTAAGGACACACTGGTTCATCTAAAGTATGCAACTTTACAAACAAGGTCTTCCCACAGAAGGTTTCTTTAGAATCATGTTTTAGCTGTAAGTGCTTTTACATTCTTTACTTTTCCTAGAGGAATCATGATAGGAGAATCTGAAGTTCATGTCTCCTTTGAAGAATTTTCCCCTACCTTGTTAAGGTTAATATACAGTGTAAACCAATTATTGTATGGTAAGAGGTTACTTCATTTACTTGATTAACTTATTCATTTGTGAGGAGGCAGTTAATTTCTCAAGGCTCTTAACTTCATCAATCTGTTTTCAGCGTTGTGCTTTTAAACATGTATGTTTTACCCTTTTTAAGCGGTCATATTTTTATTTTATTTTATTTTTTACAGTACATGACTGTCTAAAACTTGGATTCATCATTAAGATCTTATTAGTCGTTAAAAAGGATTTCATTGGGGTCAAGAGTCTAACAAGAAATATTACAGGTTTGACTCGGGCTTCACTTGAAGAGATAGACATAAGTATACTGTTTACATTTTCAACGAGTAAGATAGATCGAAGAGTTTCTTAGTCAAGTTCCTTCTATTTATTATAATCTTATTATCTTCCAAGAATTTAATCATTGATTTCACCTTAAGACCGTTCTAAGGATTCACCACAATAAGAGATTGTTGATTATTTTACGTGGGGGTCACCAGGTATATTTGTTTCTCTTGTTTTCTTTTTGCTAGGTTCAAAACATAGTCCTCTACCAAACGACACATGACCAAGGTAACTAGAGCGATGTAAGTTGATTCAAGTTTAGATAATTATATTTAGGTTTGACAATTCCAAGATAAATCATATTCTGAAAAGTGAAAATTCAACAAAGGATACGCATGTCAAAACAAGTTCATTTAATCTTATTGACAATAATATTTCTCAAATTGACTTTCAAACGATAACAGCAACCTACATGAGAACCATACAAAATTATAACACAATGCCTTCTATATAGTCTTCACAATTTCCATACCAATGTTTTAAAGCAAAGGAAACATTCGTACAACAGCAGTTCCTAAGAAGGTTGGAAACCACTCTCTACACGTGTTTATTTTTCTCTCTCTCTTTTTTTTTCTTTTCTACTCAGGAAATCCTCCTGCACATTTGTTAGCACATGTCAGTTCGCAAGAACTGAGCACGATAAAAGCTATAACATTAAGACAATATGTTGTTATCTAACTGTTTCAAGGAAGAAAAAACACCGTTGATTATGAAAAATAATCTAAGAGTCTAAACAAGAGCAATTAAAGAGTTGTCCAATAGCATAAAATGTCTAAATAAAAGGGGACGGCACTAACTCTATTTAATTATCATTTTCTCATAGGAGCAGTTAATAAACATCATAGTGAATTTCACCCATATCACAATAATGACCGTCATTTTAACAAGATAACATTTCGAAACAAAAACAATTACAAGAAGAGAATTAATTTCAAACGTGATCTGTCCCTATTTGTTTAAGTTAGTTCACCAAGCCAAGGATTCACTATGCCAACTGGAAGATCCCAAACAATCAATCGACATGAGAATATCTAAACCAACATGACTTATTAATATTAAGATGATGTGCCTATAACAGTTAATTTTATGTCAGTACAGAATAAATAAATTGGAAAGAAAAGGGATGAAACGCACAAATGACCTCGTATGGGTCACATCCTATCCTAACAATCCTTCTATTAAACTTTCTTCTAATCAAGAGAGATGTCTTAAGAAAAAGGACAAACTTGACAAGACCAAACATAACCATTATAAAATCTTACAGGAGGGTTACTCAATCATTCACAAGAACACAACACAGGATACATAGCTTCCAAAGGATCTATCGTCAACAACAAGTTGACTTAAACCTTTCTGGTCAATACATGTACCATTCTACTACAATGACAGCAAGGAGGTCGTATCACAACGATCATCACAAAAACCAGTCAACCAATGAGTTTCCAAACACACCAACCTCTAAGTCACAGGAGAATGAAATTTAAGCATCTTTACGGAGCAAAACGTAGGGTAATTTCTTATGCATAAAACCAACATCCCAATTTTAAGATTTGAAAACTTCCTCAATAATGATCCAGTAGATCTCGTATCCTCCAACATGTGTGAAACAAAATCAAGGTAAGAAAAAGAGTATTTCCTCTGACATTTTAAGCTATCCAAAAGAAATGTGAGTATCGTCAAAAGAAGACATTCCATAGGATCAGCTACATTCCTCAAAACATACAACAGTCACCAAGGGAGAGAAGGTGATTCCAAAGACAACAA
Organism: Taxus chinensis; assembly: GCA_019776745.2. Classification (NCBI taxonomy): domain Eukaryota; kingdom Viridiplantae; phylum Streptophyta; class Pinopsida; order Cupressales; family Taxaceae; genus Taxus; species Taxus chinensis. Next base: position 609,843,008 of record CM034152.1, on the reverse strand, counting down.
TCTCCAAACGGTGAACATGAATTGATATCAATTATGACGATCAACCATGACACTTGAAGAATAAAAGTATTTCTTCGAGCGATTCAAAACAAATAACAAAAGCAACTAACCTAGTTGAAAGTAATATCAACTTGGCTCAATTCAAAAATCAGTCAAGCTAAGCACACACCAAGCCAACCGGGAAGGGTTACTAGAACCTAAACAAATGAAAGAAAAGGATAGAGACAGGAATAGCATCATTCACCTATACACAATGCACTCGCAGTACTCAATCACCAATTCGCAAATACCCAACATAAACCAGAACTATAGATCTCGAACCGAAACAAGAATAAGAACAAAACAGGAACTATAAAGTTGAGTCCAACGACAATGTTTGATAAAACATTCAAATCGTGAGACCAACACAAAGAACTCGGGAATTTTCATTACAGGACCCCCACCTCTTTTGTTTTATTAGTCTTAAGAACAAAGTTCACCCAACTAATATTTATTAAAACCCAGAAAAACAATATAAAGGCTTCAACCAACGCAATCATTTCTAACGCCAAAAAAAAATACAAAACGAGCAAGGGAAGTGGAAACCAAACAGCATACCATCACACGAGACATTTATATGAAGAGTAGAGTTATTTAATGATTCAGTTAAATAACAGCATAAGAATCAATGGTATAGAGAATATCGTGCCTGATTAAGCTCCCGCAGTCGATAACAAGATGGACAGGGCCTGCAACAGCAACCCAAGCCTAATTCCATTTTCTTCAAGCTCGTTGGGTGCCCAAACATCGAACATCTTCACGTTGGCACAGGAAGGAGTTCACGGCCAGGGTGGGTGGTCTAAAATACTTGCCATCATCCTCCCAACACCGCTCCAAGATTAGCCCTAGAACTTCTGTAGGCCCCATTTTTGGCAATTGAACTTGATCCTTCTGTCATTCATCCAAAACACCTCCACCATCTCCATATGCATCTGATTGTTCTAATTTGGACCTCCTAACCTTGGTGCTCTCATATTAGGAGCAGCCCTAGTTTGAGACGAAGCAAAAGAAGATGGCTTTATAACCAAAAAAAAACATCTCTTGGTATAGACTCCAAGTATTTTGCGGAAAACTTTCTGACCCAAGCTCTTGGGGGAAAGGGTAGAAATAGGAGAGCTCTTTTGAAACAATTTTGGAGTTCTCCCGATGCATTCATGTGCCCTGGAGGCTATGCAACACAGAATTTACTGATCTCTATCAGGACTTAACCTTGTTAACAAAATCTCAAAAGCTTACTGGGACGGCCCTCCAGCGAATATTGGGAGCTTAAACCATTTTTGCAAAGCTCCAGCTAGTAAGGCACAATTATACTTGTAGTTATCAGGAGCTAGAACATTCTCGATGAATTGACCGAAAACAAAAGCTTTCACAATATACCCTGCCTAGCATGTGGCATAGATTTTCAAAACCCCCCCCCCCCCTTTTTTTTATTTTCACTCAAAGACCACATTAGCACTTCAAATTTGTGTCATAACCAATGTGGTTTTACTGCTATCTATCTTCAATGCAGAAACAAGTTTGTTCATAAACGTTGTTCCATATAACTTGGTATTCTACCAAAAAACTCCATGTCTGAAGCCCGTGAGAAATTTGGGAAACTGAAATGAAATTGTAGAGTCCATCAGAGGTGTGTGGAGATAGAGAAAGTACACAAAAATGCAAGTAAACGCGACAGCATCAGGCGGTGGTCCCGTATGACACTTCTGAGAATGTTCAAACAGATTCTGAAAATCGAAGTCCAGCTGACCACGGATCAAGGACCCTCACTGTCCAAGGTCGAATTTGGAGAAACAACTCAGTACAAGATCTGGATCTGAAAAATATCCTGCTACCTTCATCTCCCAAGACATTTTCTCCAACATTGTAAAGATCTCCTGTGCCCGTGGGTGTGATCTGCCACTTTGAAGGAGAATTTTGAATTGAGGATGCAGTCGATACAGAGCAGATAACATCAAAGTTGGACAACCTGCTAGCTGGACGCGCTCAAAAAGGCTTCTTCCTTACTGTTACGTGCCTGCAGTCTGGCTGAACACTGTGGCAGGGCTCTGCTATGGATCCCCGACAAGAACACACCTCATAGTGCCCTAGGAAGAGGAGGTAATACATTACTTCACCAACTTGCAGCTTCATCTAAAACCACCATATCTAACCCATGGCTAGGCGCTGGAAAACTTCCGGTCAGTATTAGAACATTAATGAACACAATCTCAGCCTCACTTGCAAAACTTGCCTCAAGATTTGATCGAGCTTCTTCCATGTTAGTTTCACCACCTGGACAGAAGAGACTTCCAAAAAGAAAAGGCAAGACAGCTCAACTAAAGCTTTACCTCGTTCTTCTACTACAGCTACAAGATTTTGCAACCACTGATCACGACTACGGTCACGTGTAACCAGAACATCAGGATCAACACCAACTGTTCCTTAGGCTCGCCCTGCAGCAGTTGTCACACTTAGCTCTCTCTGGGGCCACTAATTTTCTGGGATACATTTACTTCTCTACCCTGTAGCTGCTGCATAATGCCAAGCACTTCCTCACGGCACTCCCAGGAGAAGATCAGTTCCACGCCCATCGATTCTGCTTGAACAGCACAATTTTTTTGAGACCCACACCCACCTGTACGCATTTACGGAGAATCAGAACAAGATCATGGTGAAGAAAATGGGACTCCACCCACTCCCATCTCCCTCACGCAAGGAAAGAAAAGAAAACACGGTAGCCAGTACAGTTGGCCAAGGTGGCAGTGGAGGTAGGTGGAAGAGATGGAAATCGACTCCCAACGGGGCATTACATAGGAGACCTAATCAAAATTGTTAGTTGTGATGAAATGTTCATAATCATATACGTAGAATGTGGCGAAAATATTGTAATTTTTGTTGGTGTACGAGATGTAATAGAATATATACGTGGAGAAAAATGAGTGCAATAAATAATAAAAGCTTTCATAAATAATGTCGAACGTGATCATGGTTTAGAAGGATAGCTAAGATAATTAAACGTTTCATTGTCCATGTGTACTTGTTGTAGTATGGACTCCAAAGATATCTTACTTTGTTTCTCTAACCATATTATATGAATAAATTTGTTATATTTTTAGGTAAGAAAGTATAATCTTTTAGAAAAAACAATTATGAATAATATCGCTACCACTAGGTGAGGTTATCACAACCATTATCATTAACAATATGACTATTTGTAACATTGGCTTTATAGTTTTATATTTAAACTAATTTTTAAACAAAATAAAAACCATGTAATATTAGTTTAATCAATAAAAGGAGATAATATATCATTTGTAACCACCATTATCATTTTCAAACAATTATATGCAATATAATGAAAGGAACTTAAAAAACTAATGAATTTACAAAGTGCTCAATCTAAGACACTTCCTTATAAGTGTAAAATAAATACCTGCAAAGAATTCAATAATTCAAAGATGATGAAATGTACAATTAAAATTTAAACATGCATGAAAAAAATCACACCCAAGAGTAAACAAGTCAAAAATTTAGGGGGGAAATTATGATGAGTAAGTTAACGAAAACATGGGCTCAATAATATATTTGGCTATTTAATTAAGTTAATAGCATAAATGTATCAAAAGTACTCATAATTCACATTGTAATAATATTCTCATGGCTGAACGTGGTGAAATTGGCCCCCCAAACCATACCCTAATCCTAACCAAGGCTTCAGTGCATCGCAGTAGTGACATTTCTGTGCATGATCTTATCATCACTGAACAACCGTGTGGCCCATCAGCACACACGTTTGATTCCAGAAGGGTTGGAAGGAAATACAATGCCGATGGTCGACCCTTATTCATAGAGGATCTATTATCCCCCCCTCGGCCTATCTCCAATGGTGTGACCTTGCATGATGATGCAGACGGTGTCTCTAGAAATGAGGGGTTCGAATCTAGAGTCCCTATTTCAGGCAGATCTAAAGTGAAAAAACATACTTTTTCACAGTCGCTAGATCCTCTTCCCGGAACCCTACCAAGCCCGTTTCTTTTTAAAAGACATGTCCTACTATATTTTTGGCCTAGATGTTCTCAAATCTAAGGCTTACTTCAAGAAAAATGGGTTTATTTGCAGATTCAAAAACTTTTTTCTGGGCCTTTAAGCTCTACTTGATTGTATTTCAACTCATTGGAGGCCTCTCATGACAGGTAAACTTGACATTTACCCTACATCTAGAGCTTTCTTCATTAATGTGTTTGCTAAAACATCTGATAAATATCTGATTTTCGGAAAAGTTTGGGATATTCAGTCCCACTTTTTACTTATGAAAGCATGGCTCCATCTGTTTAATCCTATGGAAAAAAATTTCCATGACAAACTTGCTTAGGTTCATTTTCCTTATTATTCCCTCAAATTTTTGAGTGATAAATAATTACTTTCAATTGGGATTACCTTGGGTAAATTCTTGACTATTGACATAAAGAAGACCTTATATGACTATACCGCATATGCGCGCATATTGGATGATATGAATATATATGTAGATTTTCAAGCTTCTATTTCTCTCAAAGTGGAGGATAAGATCTGGCCTCAAAATTTAGACTATGAAGAGTTTCCCTTAAGATGTAGAACATGTTTTTCATTTGGTCACTTAACTTTTGATTGTGATATTGTGAGAAATCCTGTTACGAGTAGAATTCATAGTTGGAAGAATTCATATACTATTCACTTGGTTGTTAAAGGTCCTTTTGATAGTGATTCAAAGGAGGATTCATAAAGTGGGGATGATTTAGTTTATAAGAATGAGGAGGCCACTCCTCTTTCTTCTCCCGTGAAAAAGTTTTCCCTTGTGGGAACAACTTCCCATTCTCTTGTTTCGACGAAGCATTAAATTGTCATGGATAATGATAATATTGAAATCATCATACCGGTTGATAATAAGGAAAATCAAAATACAAACATAGGTGATGGATATATTACTATGTGGAAAAAGAAGAAATGGAAACATGTAAATGATGATCTTAAGATGCATTTAAGATCCCATGGGAAGGTGTCTCATGCATAAGTTTTTTTTTGTTTACTTTCGTTTCTTGTTGTTCTGTTTGTTTATTTGTATCTTTGTTGTGCTGCTAGAAGAGACTGGACATGTTTGTTCCTCATTTATATATCTTTATCTCCATTTGATTATGATGGCGGGGTAGGCTCCCCACAACCCAATTTTTCCATTAATCAAAAAACAATATAGTTTAGACTAGACCAAAATTGTGCATAAAAAGAGTGATACTTGACTCAGATGAATAAGGGGAAACTTTATATAATTGTGAGTAACACCATATCTAGGGAAGTGTAACAAAATAGTTTGGAAGATGAATTACAAGTTCAAGAAAAAAACAATTTAGAAAAAACCGTGAAAACTTTTATTGCACGCAAAGGTTCCTATTTTAGGAGGACGGTTTAAGCGTCAATTATATATATTTTCTACGAATTCAATATTTTTGAGACGTTATAATTTATTTGCAATATCCGTTTTCTCATTCATGTGAAAACATGTCGCCGATGTGTACAACGATGCGTGAATATTTTGATATGGATTGTCTCGTACAAGTCACTAAACAAAATGTGAAGAAAAAATCCTAGATTGGCACTAGTTCCTTCGAGTAGATTGACAATACGGAAATGTTCTAAATATGTAGTGTGAATTGATGATTACGTAGTTCTATGTTAAGATGTACTTATCATTTGAATGGATTATTAGTCCTTCGCTCTCCCTACATGCTTATCCAATAAAATAATATGAATCCTTCTCGGGGCACAAGATTCTTTGTAATACAAAATTTAGGTAGTTCACGAATTTTAGGTTAGAAAATAGATTCTTTACTTGATTATTACTTTACATAAGAACTATTTTAGGATATGTATAGCTCTACTAGAAATTATCTGTAAGGTGATATATGACTCTTGTGAATGATTGATTATGTAAATTAATTCTATATTTTTTTATATGTGTTTTCGTTGGTTTGCTATGCAAGTTGGTTGCAATTATAATACAATTTGATTCAAAATTAGAAATGATTGTTTTGACATATGATAATTACATTATATTTGTTATCGATATCATCATAAGTCACTCTCAATGAAATTTGACCTTTTCTATCTACTCCAAGTGAAAGGAAAGGATCAAGATCAATTTAATCATATTTAAAGACATGTTTTTTATCCAACATCTACTTTTAATGTTTTCCTATTGTTCGTTACAAATAAATATGGATTTGTTTGAATTAATAAAACCTATAAGAAGAGATAATGAGAAGTAATTTAATGACTTGGCTATACTATTCATCATAGGGCTATATGAGCCTTGATTCTCCACTGATACATGAATTATAAGAATTCTAATTAATGACAGGATAGACCAAATGTATTTCTTTTTTACATATTTCAATAAGTAAAATGTTAGGATTAAGCATCGGATTAACTAATAATCTATGTAATATATCTTATTAACATCACACAAATAGTAATGAGCTTATTTTTATTAAGAGGAGAAAAACCATTAAAAATTAATTATTAACTTGAACAGTGTACAACAAAAATGATGATAAGAGTGTGGAAGTTCAACTAATGAAACTATATTAGGGAATTATCATGGACTACAAAATCCCCCTTGTTATTATCCCCCCAATAAAGATATGAATGAATTCATACTTCAAGATTCTAATTTTAATCTATTTTTAGCCTATTCTAAACATGTGTTATATATTATCCATAATCAAGCATGCACTTCAATATGGTAAAGGTACAATCGTTGATATGAGATCCATTCTAACCCTTTGTCACTTTCCACTACTTCATCTAGCAAAATCCCTAGGTAGATGGGATAAGATATCGCATATTCTATAAACTAACCCATGTTAGCCCTTTGGACATAGTAAAAATACTATGCCCCATTGACAAACCTGCAACACTTTATCAATTTTTCAATATGCGTCTAAGGCCCCTCCTCTCTATATCTTATCTATTTGGGGTTGTCATCCTATCTATATATTGATATTATTATATTTATTACATCTAGTTAAACTTATTAGTAGTCCGTTCTATTGTGTAATTTATCTTATGATTCTTATTTTACATTTTATTTTCTAAACTTTATAATTGCCAACAATCTTATCAATAAAAAACAAATGATAAATTTTGTTTATATTTACTGAAATTATTAATATTATCTATAAGTTTAATTTTACATTTCTTTATGATAAATTGAAACATGTTTCTACACATTTATAGACTTATTTTGTTTGAATTAAAAATATTTGGTACACACAAAGACATACAAAAAGTGATTAAAATATGCTAAACATGGTTAAAATCATAAGGAACTTAATTGGGGTTAAGAGGACACATAAAAAAAAAACTAGACAGATATACATGTAATGCCAGGGTCCATATGCATAGTTCCATAACTCTGTCAAAAATATAGAATACCAAGAAAATATGAGTAAGAGGGAGAATTTTATACCTAAAGAGATGATACTATGAAGTATTATTGTGAATGAATATGACAACATGCGGCCCACATCCTATTATGTTAGTATATTAAATATATATGGAGCCATATGGATAAGTTTTATTATTTATTATACTCGTAAAGGAGTCAATCTATGAAGGGACTAGAAGTTTAAACATCTCAATTATTAATAAAAAGTATTTCGATAAGAATTGGAATATCATAGCATAGGATATCAAGTATATTTGGGTTCTTCTATTAAAAGTGTAATTATCGAATCCCTTTTTTATTGGAGTATTGTACGGTGTAGTGATGCCCTAACAGGGTTTTTTTTTTTAATTATTACATATTAGGGCATCTTGGGAAACCAACATATGTTGTGTGTTTATCTTCATATTGCTTGGGATATACTCGGTATGGTATGTGAGATCTACAACATCTTTCATTATAAATCTTTCTAGTGCAAATGGGAGTTTCTTTCTTTTTCACTTTTTCTTAGGAAAGAGGTGAATATATTACAGATATATTCGGTATAGTATGTGAGATCTACAACATCATTCATTATAAATCTTTCTAATGCAAGTGGGAGTGTCTTTCTTTTTCACTATTTTTTGTAGGAAAGAGGTGAATATATTACAAATGGAAGGTGATAGTTAAATTTGCACCAATGTTAAACGAAAAATTTGTTCTAGGATTGGTCTCTTTGTATCTAGAGGAACTTTGCCAAGGTTTCATGCCATGACTATGCTGTTAGGAAATATAATGTTTACATTATAGTTTGGTATTCACCGAAAGGTAAATAAGTAGTTTGATAGTTAATATTTAAATATTTTTATATACAATATACAATATTAGGTTAGAATTTATATTGTTAAGATATATTGTTTATTGTTGTAACAATATATCGTCATCATCCGAAGGATATTCTTATGAGAGAATATTGGAGATTGCATCTCCCTAAATATAGGAATCTTCTCCCTTTATATTTATAATGATGTATTCGTCAAAGCAATACAGAAGAATTCTATTGTTACGTTGTGCAAAGCTCTCTGATATTTCATATCTGGTATCAAAGTAGGGAAATCAGATGAAGCCTATGATGGGAGTTTAACTAATTTGTAGGGGCAGACATATTTCTATTTTGCTCCTGTATATGGTAGATCTGTGTATGATATTGTTTCTATTTTAGGAGTTAATTTTCAGTTACATAGAAATCATCAAATTATTTGAAGCTCTAAGAATATATGGATTTGTAGCTATGTATCTATCTACATTTTAACCATGTATTACTTTGCATGCAATGAAAAAACTCCTTTGTATTTCACATAGGCATCATGGATGAATTTGCATTGTTCTGACATTGCTTGAAAAGTTTACGGCATTGAGAATTTATATTGGTTTTAATTACATTCATTGGTCAATATTTATTACTTGGAATAGTTGGATTTGGATTGCGGCCAACCACCAAAGACTACAATATTGGGAGAATACTTTTACACCTGCAACACGTAGAAAGATCAATGTCTTTGACAAAAGCAGAACATTTTTTTTGTAATCCTAGTGCTATTATTTTGAGGTCTAGAGGGTCGAGATATTTGAAAATTTCCTAATTAACCTCCTCTGATTCATCAAATTCACACTCAACTTGCCTCTTGTTATGGATAGTTAAAAAAATGAGATCTTGTCGCTATTATTTTTTAAATCTCGTCCACGGTATCTGCCACAAGATCTATCTTTAGATCATATCGATTGTGTTTAAAATCCAAAAGTTCATTTTCATCTTTTCATTGTCTCAGCGGAACTCACTATCCCATGTTCTACTGTAGTTGGATCATTTATGTTTCATCTCTTCAAAATTATTTCCAACGTTCTCTTCTGCCTTCTACTATTCTTACAATCTGATTGTTCAGTTTGATGAGAACTATTGTGGGGTCAATCTAGAAATTGGCAGTATCAACACTTTTTCTACCATTGTATCACAATTGGCAAGTGTATTGGAGCAAATCTACAACAAAGAATTAGAGTCATGTGTCTGACTACATATGCATTGCTAGACAAAAAAGAATTAGAGTCTACAAGTAGAAAGAGATTCGTGTCATCACATCCACACGTGTAAGAATCGATTAAGAGGTAGAAAAAAGAAGTCAGTAAATCGAGTTTTGTTATTAAAGTTGGTGTCATTCATAGTTGAGTCTTTTTTTGTTTTATGGTGCAAGTAGTAAACTTTATTCACGTTCATGTTAATATAGTCATTTATCATGTCATTGTATTAATGTCAATAGTCATTGTGAGTTCTAGTCAAAGTGTTATTTATTAGTGTCCTATTTATTAGTTTTAGATTTTTAATTTTAAAGTATATATAGTCATAGTTTGTTATTCATTGAGTCTTGTCATTGTAAAGTCTTTACATTTTGTTAAAAAATTCACATAGTCAATGTGAAAAATTGTTGAGTCTAAAATATCTTGTTATCATTGTCAAAGTAAAAGAGTAATTACGGTCAATTCAAGTTAAGTCAGGTCAAGAGTTAAAGATTGTAAAAATTTTTTTTTTTCCTCACAGATGCATTTTTGGTGTTACCTGACATCTGGAAACATAAAACATTTCACATTTGCGGGAGGGAAGATATAATAAACAATGTGGAAATAATTGAGCTTTATATCTAAATCCAGTTGAGCTAAACAACAAAATACTGGAGGATGGAGGCAATGGAGGCTGGAGGTTAGACAACAAACTCTCTTCGGTCACCAATGATGGGGCTACATAGAGCTGTGGTGGCAAATTTTGTGAGTGTGAGTGTGGTGTTTTTCATTGGTTAGCATGCACTTTATTTTTTTACAGTTTGCAGTTTTCAATAAGTGACAATTTCATGTTGAAGGGGGGAACATGATCAACATGATCCAATGTTCCATTTCTAGTTTTTTAGTTGTGTATATGATTATTCCTACATAAATTCCCCAATGCAAAAACATAGTGAAGAACAGATAGACACAGTGAAATGCAACATCATGAGTCTTGATGAGGTAAGACACTCATATGTGTTCCTACTCATACCTAGGTTTGTGGTTAGCCTCCTAAAAACCATTGAAGGTTGCTCAGATGTGTTCTTGTTTGAGTTCCCACACTGATAGGTCAGATGTGTTCCCTAGAGTGACTGGTTGATAAGTAGATGATTCTCTGAGCGTGTTCCCATCCTCGTTGGTCAGATGTGTTCCCGACAGTGCATGGTCAGATAAGAAGTTGATGTGTTCCTTCTTCTACCTTTAGTTCGAGTGTGTGCCAAGATCATGAGCAAACACGGTGCAGATAGGCTGTAGAGGAAGTGTGAAAATTATTTTAGTACCATGTAAACATTAAGGGGGGAATGTTAGGAAATATAATGTTTACATTATAGTTTGGTATTTACCAAAAGGTAAATAAGTAGTTTGATAGTTAATATTTAAATACAATATACAATATTACATACAATATACAATATTACATATTAGGTTAGAATTTATATTGTTAAGATATATTGTTTATTGTTGTAACAATATATCGTAATCATCCAAAGGAGATTCTTGTGAGAGAATAGTGGATATTGCATCTCCCTAAATATAGGAATATTCTCTCTTATATATTTATAATTATGTATTCATCATGAAGAATAATAGAAAATAATTCTATTGTTTTGTTGTGCAAATCTCTCTGATCTTTCATATCAGCTAGGTTTTAGGTCTATGTTTGTTGTTTCTTGTACTTTCATGTTGTCATACTACCATTTTGGAATGATTTTTGATATTCTTGCGTAGTTATTTCATTGAGTCATCCATTTACTCCACCCTTTGAGTGGCGTAATGCTTATAGTTATGGATTTCATCTCACCGCCTCTATCTAATGATGGAGGTTCACTTGATGAAAATATCAGTGCGCATGGCTCGTAAGAAAGAGAGGAAGTTTGTCTTGAAGGTATTCGATGAGGTAATCACCATGAATATGTGAATCATTTACCATTATGTTGTTCTTAATTTATTTACTAGATTTTTATAAAGCTTGCAACTTGCTTGTATCTTTTTCCCTTGTGGGATATTTTGTTTTCCAAGTCCCCCATCAAAGATTACTAAAATAATGGGTTCACAACCATTGGAAACACCATAGTGTTAAACTCGAGGGACTGCAAAATGTCACCAAGGTTATATTTATTTTTCCTTTCAACAATGTTGAGAACTAAAAATCCATTATTACCCATTATCCTAAGTTTATCCATAACAGACTCATGGTGTTTTTGCATTGGATGATATATTTCAAACTATCATAGAAAGATAGGCTTAAATTTCTAGTTTGGGTTTAATTTCATAGAATTCCTCTCCCCTTGTGGACATTTTTCGATCATTTCATCAAACCCTTAGGGAGACTTGTTTATTAGAGCAATAAAAAATTTCAATTCTTTCCCTAAAAAATGGGTCTGTGTTGAAGTTGACATCTCCAATTACCTGAAAGATATCATATAAATAGAAGTTGGGGAAAATCAATTTTCTCAATGTGTTGTTTGCATTAACTTAACCAATACCTGCTTCCACTGCCAAACGTTGGATCATATGATTCATGAATTTCTACTTATGGTCAGCTCCGACTTTGGGTCAAAAGAAAAGCCACAACTAGAACCCAAAGCCCTCTCTTCTTGGGATGGTTGAAGCATTGTAATAAAAAAAATGCTCCGCCCATGGCCTTTAGAAACCATTTTCTTCTTCCTATCGGTCAATCAATAATAATGGTACAAGTTCCTGTTAGAGTAGGTATTTACCTTAGCTCATGTTCACCTAGGTACTTTATTTAACTTTATTGTGTTTATCCTCACCCACTTATGTGTGTGGATATTTCTTTTATCTTATTTAGATATTAGGAGATATTATCTAGTTGTTAGGTATAGTTCTTTCCTTGATCTATGGTATTGACTAGATCCTTGATGTCTAGTTCTCTCCTAAATCTATGGTCTTGACTAGTTCTTTGATGACTAGTTATTTCCTTGATTTATGGCTTCATCTATGACATTGACTGGTTCTTAGATTGTTATTCCTTGCCTATATAAGCAGGGCCCATTGTCATTGTATTTCATTGAGTTCCATAATAATATATGATATTGTTTCTCATTTGTTTGCAAAGGTCTTATGTAAAGTTGTTCTAGCGAATTGCTTTCATCTTATTGATCGTGGTGTTTGATTAGCATCTGTGTTCTTGGCTTAATACAATCTGGTTATCGTTCTTTTCATGGTATCATAGCTGGAGATTGCTATTGACATCCGTCTGTAATACCCCAGAATAGTAAGTTTTGCAAACACCCATTAAAATCCCTAGCCCTTGGTCATATGGTATGGTCATATGAGGGCTTAAATCTTGTGATTCCTATTAGTAGGTGCTTAACTCCAGCCCCCTTTCATTTTATTTGTTTGGTGAAGGCAAGAGTATTTTATTCTTTTTTAGTGGCAACTAAAATAAATAGTAGAGCATAATATTGAAAAACTTGTATCTTTTGATCGGTAACCTGGTTTTGAGTGCCATTTTTTGCAAAAGTGCGTGTTTTTTATGCTCTTTCCATTCAAAATATTTATTTTGAGAATCACACTATAATTATATAAAGTGAAAAATATGGAGGAGTGTTGTAATTTGGTTGTAATTTCGGCTAAGCCTGATGTCCTACATTTTTGGAGTTGCAGTTCGTACCTATCATGGATTCTGAGAATGATATGCTTTTCTCTGAAGTATGTGGACTTCAAGAGGCTATTGTAAAATTTGTGGAAGAAAATAGATCACTCGAGAAGAGAAATTCTCTTCTACAATCACTCATTCTCGATAAGGATACAATAATACACTCCCTGCATAACAAACTTCTTAGCCTATATCATCACCATCATATTATGGACAACCATATCTATGCTCCTAGTCCACTTGCAGCTATTTCTCTTGTACCCACTGACATTGATCTACCAGTCTTTGAGCCTGAACATGCTTTTGATGCTTCTAAACCTGTGAGGCTTGTTACTGCATGCTCTTCCACATCTGTGCGTATTACAGTACCATATGTTGTGTATCCTACTTCTGCTCAGTTGCATGGCCTTTTTTAGAAGTACACCACTGCATTTCATTCTCACATGCTCTATTCTATGGGTTTCACTAGCGGAGTCATTGGAAGACATTCATAGGGTATTGTTTCCTCTATTCCACATGTTAAGTGGAATTCTTGTCATGACATTGGTTTCTGAGTAGATACTTCATTGGGATCACACATTGATAGAGCTCCCCTATTTTTGTTCGGTCGACTCTTTCTTAAGGATCATGAGCTACACATGAGTTCCACACCTTCACTCAGGCTTGAGAAACCTGAGATTTCAACTGTTCAGGACATGATTGACCTAACACACATTCTGACATGTTCTTTTGCATGAACTCATTATGCAGTTTACATTGAAGTCATATGCAAGCATCTTCTTCATCCATTCATGTTGATTTGGGGTAGATTTTTTATCACTCATGGCGGTGAACATAAGAACTCGTTGAGATAACTCTACAGGCGTGGATCCTCCACCATTCGACTTCTTTCTCCATTTTCTATACCATCTGCATTGTAATGCTCCTTATTTTGAGAAATTTTCTTTAGCAGATGTATTGTATATCTCTTGTTTGTTGAGAGATTTTCGTATCTATTTTTTGGACACTGTTGGCACGTTAATAGTCTATCTTGTAGGGGGAGCTACTTCTGTTGAATCTCGACGTTAATTTGTAAGTGTTTGAGTAGTTATCTTTGTCAACTTATACAAATTTGTAGTCCCACTCCACTAATTTAGTAGTATGGGAGGGTGTGGTGCTCGATCCCTGCTTCTTTTGGTTTTGTGTCCTTGCCTTGTTGCCTTAGATGTTCTTAGATCATGACACTCATATTACTTTGGATTTTGTGTCCTTACCTTGTTTCCTTGGTTGTTGTTTTTGGATATTGTGGCACACCTATTTGTATCAACTAATCGAATTATGTTTGGTGTTTTTTTTACACTTTCGACATCACTCCATTAACAGTCTCCTTGTATGAAGCTACTCTGGTGGAGCCCAGTGTTAGTTATTTTTTGAGTTTTGTGATCGAGCAGTGGATTTAGACCATAGTGCACACCAAACTTCTTCAGCATTGTACGATTTTTTTAAGATGAGCTTCTTTATATGCCTTGGAGCAGATTTTTACTCTCTTTACTTTGTTGTTACTAGTTTTAGGTACCTTATGGTGTCCCTTTTTTCTCAGTTATCGTACATGAGTACCTCATTGGGCCTAGTTGTCGAGACTCATACTGTGGACATGCCACTTCTTTTTTGGTCCCTAGCTTCACTTGAGGGGGGGTGTTAGAGTATGTATTTACCTTAGCTCATTTGTTCAACCTAGGTACTTTATTTACTTTTATTGTATTTATCCTCACCCACTTATGTGTGTGGATATTTCTTTTATCTTATTTAGATATTAGGAGATATTATCTAGTTGTTAGGTATAGTTCTTTCCTTGATATATGGTATTGACTAGATCCTTGATGTCTAGTTCTCTCCTAAATCTATGGTCTTTACTAGTTCTTTGATGACTAGTTATTTCCTTAATTTATGGCTTGATCTATGACCTTGACTGGTTCTTAGATTGTTATTCCTTGCCTATATAAGCAAGGCCCATTCTCATTGTATTTCATTGTGTTCCATAATAATATATGATATTGTTTCTCATTTGTTTGCAAAGGTTTTATGTAAAGTTATTTTGGTGAATTACTTTCATCTTATTGATCGTGGTTTTTTATTAGCATTTTTGTTCTTGGCTTGGTATGATTTGGTTATCGTTCCTTTCAGTTCCTCTTCTTCTTCCATCAAATAAGTTATGTCTCAATTTCCTCCAGCCACTCTCCTTCTTTCTTAATCTCCACTAGATGCCTTGACCATGATCCCTGTGAAATATCTTTCTCCCTCAATTTAAATTTCTCTTTAGATCCCTAAAGAACCTTTCATAGGAGAAAATCAATCCCTCATTTCCTGAAAAATCATGCTTTAGTTACTAACGTATCCTAGCCCTCACCGAAGATGGTTAAAATTTTAGAGAAAAATGTTGAGCATTGTTTACAGAATACATTACTGTGATCAATTCATCTCACAATTAGTTTTATTCCCTAACTAGTCTTGATGATGAGGGATATATTTACCTAGATTATGTATAATGATTTTGTACTCTTGAACATATGTTGCCTTACTGATCCCACCCAAAGATATTTTGTTAGGGACAATTGTCTCTACTTTTAGCATATGTGTATTCTCTATATGCTGGAAAGTAGACTAGTAAGCTTTCTTCTCCCATCTTCCACTTGCACTATTTGGCCCCATGTGACATACCACATGTACACTCATGATCTTGGAAGTTGAGTGGTCATGATGATGATGGATCCTGAATTTTCATAACATGTGATTTTTTTGGTTTTTTATCTCACCCATAGGTATTGCTGAGTCCCTTTGATTTGGATGGGTGCATCATCGGGCTTGCCAATATTCATACATCTAATGATGCATTCAAGCAAGCTCTGCTCAAGATATGGCTTTTCAAATCCCTCCCTGATGCCCTTCAGATTTTTTATCGAGAAATTAATATGGTGGAACCCAGAAGAAGACATCATTCATTTTCGTCTGCGGTGGTGTGAAGGACAATGGGAGGCTTGGTTATATATAAAAAAATAGCTCAGATTATTTGATCTTAGTGTACCTTTCAAAGATAATTTTTATTATTCATGGTTCACGTTGTCTAATTTTAAATAGGGGCAAGACTGTATAAGTCTGTATGCAATCGAAAGTTGTAAAAGCTATGGAATGAGGCTAAAGAAGCTCAAATATTTTGCTAGCTCATACATGCACCATGAGATAAGAGATAAACAAGAGTTGATCCTATACATGCATCATAAATTTGAAAAAAACATCAAAACCTATCATATATACTACTATGTACTCTTTAGATTACTTAATTTAAGAAATTGAACCTAAAAAGATCAACTTAGCAATCAAAGGGTGATTAATTGTTTAAGGTTTTCAAGCTTACAAGAATGCAGTCTCACCATTAATGGCTTCAAGGCCAATGGTTCTCTCCATATTACTCAAAACATGGATTATGGAGTGGATGGATGCAAGATGGGGGAGCTCTCAACAATGGATTATGGCCAAGACCCAAATGTTATATAGCTTAAAGCTATCACAAACGATTTCTAATGCAAATATCTCCAAATGTGAGAGAGATTTGTTATGATAACAAGGTTGTAAGGCTGAGAGGGAGGGGTGACCCTTCTAGTTATAGTTTTTTCACTTGGGAGAGTTTGGAATTTTGGGTGCATGTGGGACTAAATATCAAAAAGCACTTTAGGATTAGATTACGATAAACATGCTTTAGGCTTGTTAAACTTGATTAGCAAGTGATTAGATACTCATTAAGAGTTGGGAGGGGTCTGGATAACCAATTGTGACTGATAGATAGCCTATGAAGCCAATAGAAGTGATCTAGAGAGAACTAGGGAGGTTCTGAATGGTCAAAAGGAGGAATGTTTAGCTAATAAGAGAGATATTAGCGAAATAAGTTCATTATAGGAGGAATATAACCAATAAGGTGTTGTGAATGGACATCTGAGAATGGAGTGAAGAAGGGGGAATTAACAAAGTGTTGTCAATCGGCTGAATGGGAGGAAATGCTAAGTGTAAGCATATTTTAGGTGTCTACATTTTCCCCTCTTTGAGGTGGTTTAAGTGACGTCACTTCAAAGAAAGTAGACAAACATAAACAAGTAGAAAATTTGAAGGGGTAGAAGAAAAATGAGTAGAATGGTGGATGCCGTCTCGATTGTTGATGGGGTGATAGAAGAACTCAATTGACGATATAAAGATGACAGAAAGAGAACAAAAGAAAGAATAGTGTGAAGAAGAAGAAAATGGATATACAAGAAAAAAAGAGTATGAGGAAGGGGGGAATGAGGTAACATCCATCCAGTGCCTTTAAAACAAATTTATTTTTCATCATATTGCTAGAGATCTTCATCATCAGTCCTTATTAAAAAGAATGAAGAAAAGTGTAATATGACATGAAATCCCATATACGAACAAATGTCCATTCCTAAAAATGCCAACTCTATGCAACATATAAAATACAATGCAATACGAGAAAGTAAAAGATGCCTAACTCCATGTAACATACATAATGCAATGCAATACGAGAAAGTAAACAACCTAAACTAACAGGAAAACAAGATGCAATGTTTTTGTTATCAAGATTCAATTACAACCTATTTGAATTAATGACAAGGGTTAATAATGGTGCCCTAAGAAAGGATACATGTAAAGGGAAAACAGAGGACACTTCGGTCCAATGATAAAGCAATGTGCACTACAAAATAGTTCTGAGAAACTCGTTGTGCCTCAGAGTATAGATGAAGTAAGGAACCTAGCTTTTGTTGATGGAGGTAGATCAAGATGACCTGCGGGTCACACACATGAATAGGTGAGAACTAAAGAATGAAGTTTTGTAGGATGATTTATATTGTTTAGAAGTTTTCTTAAACATATTTGAATGTTTTTTTATTTTTCTAACATATTTGAATGTTTTTTTAATTGTTCTAACATATTTGAATGTTTTTAAATTTGCTAAAATATTTGAATGTTTTTGAATTTGCTAACATATTTGAATGTTTTTTATTTTGAAAGTTTTCTAAAACTATGTATAGGAAAAAAAAAAAAGAAGCATGGATGCCCCTAGTGATAGATGAGATTTACAAGGGCATAAGGCCACGTGCGTACAAGAAAGGTGAAGATGTGAAAATGCCCCAGAGATTAGGTGGGAGTATTCAAAGGAAAAATCTTCATGGGTAGAAGTAGGATGTAAGGCCATTATGGATAGGTTCAACATGATGATGAACTTAAACTGATGAAGTGCTGAGAAGAATAAATGATGCCCCTAGGGTAAGTTGGCCTTAAGTCACATGATAGAAAGGAAGGAGAAGATTGTTTTTGTGAAAGGGGAAAAAGGTGTCCGAAAACATGGCAAAAAATTAATCTTATACATATGGATGTTCTAAACGAAGTAGAAGAACAATGTGAAGGATATGAATGTAGCATAGAAGCCTCGCGATGAAGAAGTGATTATCCAAAGGAACAATTCGTGAGATGAGATAAGGAATAAAGTAAGAGTCTGAACAAGGTTCAAAAAAATACACTTGGTAACATACTAATCCTACTTAATCATAGAGATCCAACATGTGCATGTGGAATTTAATTACCTCTTGAAGGGAAGATTTAATAGACAACAAGTGAATACACCCCAACCAATGTGTAGGAATGATTTATTTTGAAAGGTAATAGGTGATTTTTAGGGTGGAAAGATAGCCATACATTACTCCACTGTCAGCTAGGCATCCATAGCCCCGATGAAGATGTATTTGATTCTAATCACAAAATTTCTCTACTACCAATCAGGAATCCATATCCCCGGTAGAGATTATTGGAAATACCTCAAGAGAGAGTTATATATAAATTTTCTTTTTCTTTTATCTTTTAGTCTTTGATTTTTGATTGATTGATTTTAATTCTTTTGCTTTCCGAAAACTTATTTCAGCTCTCTTGTTTGACAAGGGGTTAAGAACCACAGATGGCTTGATGGAAGGAGGTGGAATTGATTGTGATGATTGCATTGGCTAGTGTCAACAAATATGTCCAAAAGCTCTTCACAACAAGTTTATTAGATGTTGAATGTGATAGGATCTCTAAGAGGTCAGTCGTTGTTTAATTTACGAAGGTGATAAAAGACCAGGGTCAAACAAATACCATAGAGATAAATGTCACAAAATGTGTGTGAATAGGCTAACCAAAATATCACCAAAGGGATGAAAATGGTAGGAATACCTACAAAAGAATATCAACGAAGGGAAGAAATAAACATCCATGTGTACGCAATACCTGATTGCAATGTTTGATCTTTGTAACTTTATTTTTTTAATGTTTTCTCGTTTTTTTAATTTTTGAATTGTTTTGATTGTTTTTTATTTTATTTTTGATTTTTTATAGTTTTTGGAAAGGTGGGAACAACAAATTCACTCCATGTGGTAAGATCCAACAACAATTTTTGCAATTTCTTTGATAAGGGAGACTAAGCATGATTGTTTATCAAGAGTTATATTATATTTGATCTCAATGATCGAGGTGAGCTCGTACAAAACAAATGACTGTGATTTATTCTTAAACATGGATTTCATATGTGGGAGCTTTTTTTTCCCTATTCAAAGGTTTATGCGCTATGAGCCATACTTGATGGTTACATTGATGTGCGTTCTTGAATTGTGATTAATTTTTAACCTTAAGATCATTTGATTTGTTAGGAACTTTGGAGCTTTTGGAAGTCTTCACTTGAGCTTGATAATGAACCTATTTGGGTTTCTTATAAGATGACGTGTGAATTTTTTGAGCTCGAGAAGGACGTTTAGAACTGATGTGATAAATGACCGTGGGCTTTCTAAAACCATTGATAGAAGAAGTATGTGATGGATTAAAATGATAAGGTCCAAGAATTGAAGAGGATGGGCTATGAGGAGGTGAGCCACTAATAGAAGATGATGAAGGGCTATTAGGATATGGCCCTAAGATGGAAGAAATATGGCTCTGAGGACATGGCCCAAGAATAGAATATGATGAGAGACCCCAAGATGACCCATATAGGAAAGCTAATGGAGGGCTACTAGGGCATGGCCCAAGAATAGAAGAAGATGACGAGGGAATACTCAGAGGTATCCCACAAATAGAAGAGGGTGTGAAGGGATACCAGGATGTGGCCCGAGAATAGAAGGTAATGTGCTACCAAGAGGTGACCCACAAGTAGAATAAGGAGGGCTACTAGGATGTGGCCCTAAGATAGAAGAAGATGATGGGATACTCATCGGTGACTCAAGGTCAGATTTTGATTGAGGAATGATGATAGATAAGGAATGATTTTCTAACAAGAAGATAGGAAATGGCTCAATGCTAGACCCTGACATCTCATCATGCTTAGAAGAAGGTGAAGATGGAATAGAAGAAGAATCAAGTTCCATGACCTTAGGCTTTTCCTCTATGTTCTGATAAAAAGAATCATCTTCTTTTCCCAAATATGTGAGCGTATCGATTTCTAGAAAGAATCCTTGTTTGAAATCCTCTAGAGGGATATCTTCATGTACTCTAATTGTTTCTTCATTCCGAGAGAAATCAATCAGTAGAGGTTGTTTTTATTTATTCATAGAAGGTGGAATAGAATAAAAAGGTCCGATAAGGAGGGAATATTGATAGACAGAAGAAGATGACTCTAGAGAAGAAGCAGGATTGGAGGTAAGCATCTCATGAATGGACGATTTGGATTTGGACCTATGTCATTTTTCTAGAAGACGAAGTAATGTAGGTTGGAAATTTGGATCACATAGTCATTCGTTAAGTTGCAATGGAGGATTTGAATTAGATGATTAACTATAGGTAACCCAAGTCATGGAACTCTTTGATGGAGGAAGAGGTCATTGAGATAACTGATGAAGAAGGTCCTGCGAAGAAAGGGAGGACCGTGACTCAAGACACGAATTAGATGTTCGATTGATGGAACTTGGAATCACATGAGTCTTCAAAAGAGGAAGACGTCATTGAGGTGATTTGGAATAAAGGTATTTCAAAGGAAGGTAGGACGGTGATTGAAGATTTGATCTAGGGGTATCCAAAGAATAGTTGGGATCCGAATCTTCAGAAGAAGAGTGGGAGTCCGAATGGTAGTTTGGTTCTGAATCAAAAGAAGAAGAGTGGGGGGAACCTGAATAATAATTTGGATCAGAAGCATCCAAACCATACCACCAACTATGAGCTGAAGGTGGGGAATAGAGTACCCTAGTGGGCCCTCTAGCATGAAAAACCACATTAGGTTTAGTTGTAATGGGAATATTTTTATGTGAATACCTAAACCTAGGTTTCGTATTGTTGTAAATGTGAGAAACCACATGATAGTTAGTCATTATTGGTTTCGTTTAGCTGTAAATGCCTAGACTGAGATAGTTTGATGGAAATCCTTCAAAGGGAAGGAAGTGACATGTTTATTTGGGTAGCATAGGGCCAACCAACTAGACATTTCTTAAGTATGGAGATGCGTGCATGATTTTCTGAAGAAGGTATAAGGAAAATAGACATTATGATGATGCAATCTTGATGAGATAAAAAATCATTGTACTGGAAAACTATTTTTCCAGATGAATAATCACAAGGAAAAATCATGCAAGTGTGAAACACAAAGTGAATCAACAAGGAAATACACCCTATGCAAATGTCTGTGCAAAGTGATTTCAATGCAAAGATGATCAACACAATGTCAATATTTACGTGAAGCTCGAAATGATCAAGGCGTAGATATTAACAAATGGTAGATGTGAATCCCACTCAAAGGATACAATGACATGTTCAAAAACCAACAAGGCTGAAATGTTAAAGGGTGAGGTTTACAAATGTAAGTCACATAACCACACCAATTTGGACACGTCTATCCAGCTTCACGAAGAAGTGAGATATTAGTGCCAAAGTGGTATTGAAATGATGCAAACACAGTAAGTGACACCTTTCAAGATTCTGGAAAATGTTTGAAGTAAAACCAAGTCAAGGTATACTGAGGATGTGTTAAAACGTGTGCAAAATAATGCTACAATGTGGATACTTCAACACTTCCTATGTAAATATGAGCTCGAATCTCGCAACCTCTAAGCTGATGTTTATATGGAATGAAGGCATCATGTCATCAACATTTGACTTTCTTGCTGATGTCCATATTGCTATGTTGAATTTTTTTTCCACTGTTGCAAGAAATATTTCACATTAGGTCTGAGAAAATAATTATTTTTCGAGCTCAATGCCAGAAAATGTTTTTAATTGTTTAAATGCCTAATATGCTTTGTGAAGGGTGTGTGCCAAAACACCGATTATATCAAATTTGATAAGTTTCATGTTACATGTGTTCATATCTACAAATCAAAAAAAATAAAATCAAACGAATGAGGGAAGTGAATCAATTAAAAAATAAAAAACAATTCCCTTTCAATATTGTTATATCAAAAATCAAAAGGTTATAGATGGTGACAAAGGTAAAATATAAGGGTGTTCCTCATTTTGTATTGGTATACTAGGAATATTTATTTGTGAAGAGATTATTTGAATAGAATGTTATTTTTTAGCATCACGATTATTTACATTCCATATTATAGTTATTTCATTGCATTGGAAAGTGGTATATTTTTTCTAATATTGAAGCAAAAACTAGTATTGAAGCATGCTTGCAATTCACTTAGGAATACATATTTCATTAATAAAAATTGCTCAAAGATTTGTTACATTAAATAGTTTTTGTTAATTCACATTTACAACTTATACACTCACACTCTGAAATTATAATCAGGGAAGATTTAAATCATCCCAACTTACATCGTACAATCCTAATTTAAATAGTATCAGAACCATCACTAAAACATAAAAATGTATTTTAGTTCCAATGTTAATCTTTATCATCACAATAAGATTTTGAAATGCAAAATTTTTATTTAGGACTTAATCACTCTAAATATTTGATGCCCTCTCCCACATTCAATGCCTTTAACACTTCAGTGATAATTCATTGTGTAAATCTTTCATCAGTTACCTATCATTTGAGATATTTTCTCCTCTACTTGTCATCACAACCATAAAGTTTTCTGAAGGATTTCCCTTTTCACCTAATGTAATACACATTGTGTCTTCAGAATTTTAGGGGATGTCATTTCTAATCCAAATCTTTTATAGATATTTTATTTTAATTCCATCAACCATTTCGAAATGTTCTTTTCCCTAGATGATTAATGGATTCAAGTCAGTCTATAATTTTCTATTGAATTCCTGTTTCATATTTTCAACATCATTTGAAGTGATTTTGTTTGATAATAATCCCATTTCAAATTTTGTTAATAATTACTTTATAAACTCGGTCATGCCACCTCATACGTTGATAGTCTCCCTGTGGAATTTGAATGTGATGTCCCTAGAGGGAGATTAGTTTTTCTTCATACAACAAGCCATCCAAATCTAAAATAAGAAAGTAATTATTATAGCTAAATGTAGGGAAGTAAATCATTTTTTGTAATTGATCGCATATCAATTCTAACCAATGGAAAAAATCAACATGTTAGCTTGTGGCTATAACTTATCGGTGGTCCTTGCATGTAGGATTGCTTCTTATTTACCTATAGCTGGATCGTTTGTTGCAATATCTATTTCAAACAATATTAATATTTTTAATATAGCTATTGCTATGGAAAATGAAAGCATATTTGGAAAAACAATACTGAACTACATGGTAAAATGGTAAATTTAATATTAGCACTTTAGGTAGCTACCACTTACCAACTGAGCTTCCAAATTGGCTTGCATATAACTTACTAGATGTTGGTTTGTTATGTAATATGTGTTACAAATAATAGTAATGAATTCAAAATCGAATTCATGCTATCGTAAATGAAAGCATAATTGAAAAGGATACTTGTCTCTATGGTAATACGGTAAGTATAAATAAAAATGTTCTATGTCTTTTGCATTAATTGTAGCACCCGCTAGGGTTCGTTTATATCTGTTGAAGCAACCAATGGCGGAAAACAGTTTTGAGTAATTGATGTTGATTAACAACTACAAGGATATGCCTTCATTGGCTGGAGTAAGCATAGATTCTAATTTCTGTATGATTATTTTGATACTAATGGTTTATGCAAACAACTAACAACCTAAAAACTATAAACTATGTAGCATGGGATGCCACCATGAACTTTTGAAATAGGTTATTTGGTAATTCCTTCTTTGAAAATGGCTATGCTTATAAAATTAGTTGATATCATATTTCATAACTTTGTGAGCCTTAGAAAAGGTTATGTTTAAAAATACACAAGACTAACATTGTAATGCCCGTTCATTGTTGCTCCTGGCAAGCGGCCTGTCCCCAAAGCGTGGGGCTCCAAAAATAAGATAAAATAAAAAAATTTGCTATGGTTAGCTGGCAGATGGGTGACATTTCTTGTCACTTCTTAAATGAACCTGTAATTTCCTGCTTGGCATGTTGAAATCTCCCTTGTGGGTGGCCGCACTTCCCTGCATTTATTAAAATGTTGATTTGCAAATCTTCTGCTGACTTCCGTGGCCTGTATGCCTTACTCTGTCTTGGATAATGCATGTTCTTTCCTGTCTCTTGCCTTGTTGCATTTTCTTCCCCCTTCCTATGCAACGTGAGTCCAAATCTTTCCTTCCTCGCGTGCATGTTTCTTCTGCTCTGCCGTGGATGAGGGTCTGTTAGCAGTAAAGTATAGATGTGGGTTTTGTTTGTCGTTTCCTGAGGCATTTTCAGGTGAAAAAGGTGCACTGTTCCTTTTGCTGTTCGCGTTGGTTTGATATGGTGGTTTTAGATGAAGCTAGAGTCGCAGGCGCGTTACCTCCACTTTCTTTGGGTGCCCACGAGGTGTGTTCGGGTCAGAAATCCACAGCAAACGACCTGCACAGTAAGTAGCCAGGCGGTAGGTGTGTTACAATGTAGTAGAAGCCTTCGTGAGTGCCTCCAGCAAGCAGGTCGTCTAACTATGTTGTTATCTGTTCAGTATCGACTGCATCCTTAATTCAGGATTCTCGTTCAAGGTTTTTTTTTATCAAATCGACTATGTGACAGTGAGAGTGTTACCAGAAGACCTGATGAAATTTATTGTTAAGATTCTCTGTTGATTTCTTACTTGTCTTACGTTGTAACTCAAGGAAGATAATCTCATAGAGGTGGATGTGTTTCATATTAGAATATTCATGAAGCACAATTTGCTTTGCAAGAGAACTTTAGGAGATCGATGAAGGATAGAGGGATTAAAAAGAAACTTGGATGTAGTTGGATTAAAGGAAATAAAATGGTGCATGCTTTTTTTGTAGGTGACAGATCACACCCACAGGCACAAGAGATCTATGCAATGATGGAGAAAATGTCTTGGGAGATGAAGGTAGCAGGATATTTTTCAGATTCTCAAGAGCACTGTTGTCATAGAGCTTAGACCCATGACCTGAAGCTCCAGTAGCTGTAATAATCAACCTCCAAGGTATCCTATCTGCTTAAAAAAAAAAAAAAAACCTGTAATGTTTGTTGGGGCTGGCCCGTCCTTCATCTAGCACAACACCCACAGCAAATTCTCAAATTCCATGGTTTTTTTTTTTAAAAAAAAAGGGGCCTCTGACCCATCCGTGCTGCCAATCTCTTCATTGGGAACATAAGATATATGTATTGTCCATAGAGGCTGAAATTCCTGTGATTTAAGGCACTTAACGGCTTCAAGATACTGCATTCCAATACGCTTATCATCTTGAGCTCCCCTTACATAGATACTGCCACTTGTAAGGGGGCAACATACTGATGTGATTCGTTGCAATAGGCATTGTTAATGTGCTCAGATTTGTGAAGGCTCCGTATCTAGATTTGTGAAAACAATAAGTGTAGTTGATATTGATGCTTAAAACCCCTCTTTTGTTGTTGAAATCCGGGCTTTGAAATTATAACTCGGGAGACATATTTTTGCTGAAGGCAGTTAAATCGATGACTAAAGAACCAAAAGTTGGACAACTGTCAAGGTACATAAACAACCATCAAGATTTGTGTGATGCTGGGTCTTGCAGAATGTTTGCAGCTTTCCGTTCATTTGCATTTACCCTGCCAGGTGCCTGTAATTCTATGTGGATACACGGGTTCTGCCCTGTTACAGCAGCATGGCCGTTAATAGGGTTTGGACCTTCAACAGGCTGAGGAAGAGAAGTTGCGTAGGTTGTGTTGCTGTTGCCTGAACCTTGGTTCGACGTGGCTGCATTGAGGAAGCCCCAAACAGGCATGATAAGCCCTAACCCTCTCTCTTCATAATTTATTTTCTTTAGTATTTGGGTAAATCAATCTTTGCAAATTTTATTTTTGTTTGAATTCTGTAGAGATGGGTTTCGGATGACTTATAATTATAATTGCATGAGCTGATCTCTCTCCTCCTTTACCCGTTTATCTTAATTACTATTTGACAAGAAGAAATCTCTCCAGTGATTCTCGCTTATCGATCTTATAAATTTGGTTTATCATTTTGCCATGATTATTCCTGTGAACAGTGGTTTCGGTAGAAAATATTGTGGTGTGTGTATGAGATGTAGAATATTCCTTGTATTGTTTTTTTTATATTTGTAGAACATGGCTTGAAAACGGGAATTTTCTTGGAAGACTATGTTTGTCTTTTAATTTGGTTTGATAATGATATAAACCCCTTTAAAATTAGGGGCTTCTAATTGGAGAGTCATGCTAGTTTAATTGGTCTTTCTAGATAGCTCCATCTGAGTCATTCGATTATCATTTACCTTGGGGATTATGGTAAACCCCTCACCAGGCCCTCTGCTATTATTATTACTATGAGCTTATTATTAGATTGGAACCCTCCTGAAGCATGTGTTAATGGGTTTTCTATGACCTTTACGAATATGTTATGCACACAAGTCATAATCCTGTGTGGATAATTATTTGGCTTAATTTTTGAGGCACTCATTGGACCTTTGGATCGGTTAAAGTAATATTGGATACATCGACATTCTTCAAGTTTGATTGATTTGTGATACCCTCATGCATACGAATTCAGGCAACACTTGAAATATAAAATTATAAATTTATCTTATACTTTGACCTTGAAGCTTGTCGAAATATTTTTGGTAGGAAAACAGATGAATAGGGAAGTTAAGATAACTACCCTAAAATGGATTCATGCATAGCCTTAAGTAAAGGTGACAGCTACCATAATGGAACTGTGCTTACCATGTATGACAGTAAGGATATAAGTCCACCTGAAATTATTTAACTTCATTTTTATAGAACAGTTATTAATACCCATAGATTGGGGTATGCAAGTGGAGGTTGAATTAGATAACAGGGTATATTATGTTATCAGGTAACCGGTAAGGATAAATATGTTATTTCAATGCTTGGTTAACGAGTGGAATATTTCAGTTATTTACGATGATTATTATGTTTAGCTAAAAATTGATACTCGCATCTTATTAGGAGTTGAGATAATGTTGATACTTGCATTCATAGTGGCTTGGGCTGCACTTGCATATCTTAGCTAGTCAAATGTATCTTTGGCATATTACCAACAGATGACAGTATTGTCGGTCATAACTCATTCTTATGAGCTGGACTCTTTTACTAGAAGAAATATAAAAGAGACATGGAATAAGCAACCAAAAGGACACCTAAATAATACATGAACCTATGGATTGGTGGAATCCTTGTTAATATAATTATAATCTTAAAATTGCGGGATAAATATCCAAACTATACTTACATACCACTGATTATCTATGAAGGTTTGATACTTGGGTAATATCGATGAACAATGTAAGATTGATACTTGTATTTATTATATAAACTTAATGTCGTTGGTGCTTTTATTTAATTGAAAGATAATCTTGTTAGACACTTATATATGTGAAGTAGGTCGAGGGTATTAGGTGAGCATCGTTATTTATTTATTGTAATTTAAGTATGATTAATTGCATGATTAAGGTTGTATATCTAGTCTCTTGGAATGGTGTTCTTATGTAAGCAGATCTTAAGGAAGTGAACATTAATTAGTATGAAATGCATTATCATGAGATGTGCAGTTAAGTTTTAAATGTATGTTAGAAATTATTTGATAAGGAGTATTGCAAACTTTCATTTATTTAAATACTAGATGGTATAAGTTATTAGGAGAGGTTTATATCTTATCATGCTCAATTCTAGCGAACTGACTCTAGATAATATTTGTGCAGATGGATTATGCGAGTAGATTAAAGAAAAGAGTGTAAAAGTTTCATCAGTTCAAATTATGAAGTTCTTGTAGAAAGTTCAATGCGTTGTAAATTTTTGTAACTTTGCTTGTAAAGAGAGTTGATATGACCTCTTGCCTTGTATTGTTCGGTAATGGTGAAATAAAGTGTCTTGTTCTTGTGTAGTCAAACTTGAAATTACCTTTGTGAGAAATAATATTCAATCTTGACCTTGTTATGAGTATTCTTTTGGTGATATCAATTACAGTCATGAAAATTTTGTAGCGTGGCTTGGCTTATTTTGTTACCTTCTTGTTCTTGACCCAAGTGAAATCCAATCTCTTGACTCCTTGGGTTCATGTGCCATGTTGAATGGAAATGTTATAACCATGGTTTGTGTTCTTGTTAAATAACGATAATTTCTTCTTTCAGGTCATAATGCTTATTGGTTTAGTAACCCTCCATGGTACTAGTATCAATGTTATTCTAGGCATATTTTAGTGGGTTGAAACTCCCTTTTTCTAAAGATAATAAAAGATAAAAGAAGAGGAATACATAGATGAATAAATAAAGAAGATAATAATGAAGTTGTGTTTGGTTGATAAAATTAAGAGTCTTTAATTGGAAGAAAGTTTTTATCTAACGATGTTTGAAAAAAAAATCTACCATTGCTAACCTTAAGCTATGTATTAAACATTGTCCTCTTGTTGGGAAACGTTAATCAATTTTAAAAGTAATATCACCATTGGCTTTTGGGAATAACGGTAAAGATCTTCTAGTACAGGAGTTTGAATAAAAACACATTAAGTATAAGGCTTCCATGTTGGGAACCCCTGTGTATCCCTCGACGAACTTAATCAAGATGATTTCTAAATGAAGCTTTACCAAAATTCAATTGAACTCTTAAGACTCATTAAAAGACCGGTTAATAACTAAATAGATCATAATAAAATAAATTTATCTTCTCTCTCTAACCATTACCATGGTACCTTGTAGTCCTTGTCTAAGCTATGATAAATCTAATTCTTACACAAGGAGGTTGTAGTTCCGAACCTTAATAACTTTGCATTTTAGTTGAATCTTACGCTTGTTTCCTTGTGCAATGGAGGCCTAAATATAGATTTAGTAGCTTGTTTGAATAAGAAACCTTGTGAGAGATG
Organism: Taxus chinensis; assembly: GCA_019776745.2. Taxonomy (NCBI): domain Eukaryota; kingdom Viridiplantae; phylum Streptophyta; class Pinopsida; order Cupressales; family Taxaceae; genus Taxus; species Taxus chinensis. Next base: position 609,813,466 of record CM034152.1, on the reverse strand, counting down.
GAAGGTGTCCCTTTTGGTCAAGTGAATTTATCTAGTTTTTTCGGTCTTTAGTTGAACCTCTTTCAGAAAACTTAAGTCCTCAGTCTAATTAGTCAAGATGTACAAAAGTAAAATAAATTCACCCTTGTAAGAATATCTCATTGTGGTTGGCCCGAATTGTAAGTGTGAATATTGTGATTAGACTTGTAATGTAAGATCTTGTCGAAAGAAAAAAGAAAAAAATAGTAATTGTCCTTGATAGGTGTGAATGGATTTCCGTACTGCCCTTCTATGGTTATCCTTGTACTCAAGTTGTGACTAGTGTTAGTTGTATCCTTGGTGATGACATGTTGTATCATGGTGCCTGTGTCGAGCAAGTCAAAAAAGTGAACTGTCCTGTGATGGGTGTTAGATGTGTTCTATGTGGTTCTATGTGGTCATCGTTGTGTCAAGATCATTTGACAGATCCCTAGTTATATCCTTCTACGACCACCTAATTTCATGCTTGTGTCAATTTTTCATGTACTTCAAATATTTCAAATAACAAATTATCATGTGCTCAACATATTCTATGCTCTCTTGTGTGTATGAAATAGTGAGAGCATATACTAGAGACTAATGATCTAGTTTTGTGAAATATAGGGTGTTTGGGGGGCACGAGTCTCATTCTCCATCATTATTTTATAAGTTATACACACTCCTAGTTTATGATATGTATATATGAATGTGAGAAAGGGCATGGAGTTTTATATGCACGTTATTATAGTTTTGATGTTGGCACTATTACTTTGTATTACAATATATACCAAATTATGCCTCCGATGATGCAAATAACTTATGGTGGAGTAATTTGGGAGGTTAAGGAAATTATCAAAGAGGCAATAATTTTTCATTGGTACTCATATATTATAATTTATAACACGTGGAAGATGTCAGGTTTAGTCTACATATTTGATACACATGCTCCTCCATCATATAGGTGATTATGGTAGCTCTCTCTTATAATGCTCTCTTAGATATTATATTCAGTATTGGGTTTCAGTATTAAGGAAAACTTCAGCAATCTTGAAATTCGTTTGCGAGTTATCACAGATATATAGGGGATTGAGAATGAATTATCTTACCACCATAGGTATGGAATGATTCTCCACTGATGTAATGACCAAGAAAAACAATAGTTCTAAAATCCCTCTGGACAGATTTGATACTTAAACGGGAATGTGTTACTCTCTATGTTTTTCATCTCATTATTTCATCAGTTTATAAGGGGACAAGTTCATAGATTTATGATTAGCTAGTAGTTCATTTTCTACATATGAACATTCTGAATACAAGTGATTTCAGTAATTGGATTTTTCTATGTCACTTGAGTGTCATGTCCTTATTCACTACATGTCTAGATGAAGATTCATTTTTTTTCACATGAAACCTTAAAATGTTTGTGTCACACTCAAGTATGATTTTCCTTTAAGTATGTAATTTAAAATTCACACATTAGAATGGGGAAAATATTGTAAACTTAAATTCATCAAATTGATCCTTGGTGTTCACCACTAGTGGTGATATGATTATCGAGTACTAAGAGAATATAAACAACCACACCCTATGTATTTCTTAGTAAATATTTCTATCTCTCTGGAGTAGTGTTCTTGAGCTAGGATTCTGCTACACCCTTATGTTCGTCATATTCTTAAAATAAATTTCATACAATTACTCTGTTACTAAGTTAAACATAGGTCATATCTAATGATGCAAATGCCATATCTCTCTTATGTAGTGATGCCATGTAGTCCAACAATGTAGTAGTATCATGAACATATGTAATATCTTGTAGTCCTCTCCTATACTATAAAGTCTTTGAGATGACATATATTCCCCTAATGAGGTTTCAATTGTATTATCATAGTATGATATTATGATTATGCCTCCTTGAGGTTTCATCCTCTTTATGAAGAAATTAGGCTGACTAACCAGGGATATACAGAAATTTTCTATCACGTCATTCAGTAGCCTTTTGATAATATAGAAAAAAAAAATTGAGCCAGAGGATTCACAAGCACATAAAAGATACACGACACTAGTGATCTGTAGTTATTGATGTACGTTAATTCGCAACTCCTGCACAGAGAGAAATTAAGGATAAAATAATGAAATCGGAGTTGAATAAACTAGGTGTCATGGATAGTATGTAAAACATAAGTTATCAAGTCAGAACAACTTCAAAGTAATCGATAATATGTTAAACGGATCGCATGTAAAGAAAAGAAAAATCATCTGTTAATTGATTAGTCAATCTTTATTTAGGAATCATAATATCTAGTTAAGTATTCTAAAGGCTAGATATGACATAGTACTTGCATGATTTAGTATTTTGATTTGATCCCTATGTTGTAGCATGTAATTTGAATAGTGTGCAATGCACATGTTTAATTCACACCCGAATTCTAACCATCTGATGACCTTTCCTTGCATGCCAAGTGATAATGAGGATGTTCCATTGATTCATTTTTCTAGATCAAGCTTGATACTTTCAAATTATATGTGGTTTGACGCTATTGGTGACTTTTAGTTCGTCTTATTGTACATGTTGACAGTAGGTGATAGTTCAGCGATGTTTTGAGAGGTGGTTTTTAACCTACTCTACATTCAAATGGAGATTTTGAAATTTAAGAGCTGTAAGAAAATATTAAAAGAGTGAAGGGAACATGTATTTGAAAACGATGTTAACCGAATGGTGCATTACATAATCCCAATAGTCAGTCCCTGAATAGAGAATGGGATATAAATTTTTCCCTTACTTGTAGATCCAATGGTCTTGGAGCTGTTATTGATTCAAAGCAAATTATTTTAGTGTCTATATTCTTCGCAAACCTTTGTCATGGTCGTTGAGCATCCTTGTAACCCTAGGATTGGAAATTTCATTTTAGTGATGTAAGATTTTTGGCCGACATAATCTAAACAAGTTTACTAGTGTAGATACATCTATTTTTCCCTCTAACTGTTAAGAAATTCAAGGATAAGTACCTTTTCCTCAGTAATGATCAAAATATCTATTTACAAAGAAGCATTCGCAAGGAAAAAAACCATAACTTGTTTAGAAAAATCAATGTCCTCCAGTAGGAATTACCACAAACATTATTGGTATGTCATGATTTCTTCCTTATGTTCTTCTTTTTCTTTTAGACTTCCTAGTTCTTCATGTTTTTTTCAATTGTTAAAGGTTTCATGCAGTAACTATTGTGGAGAATACCATGACTATGCATCTATTAAAACACCTCTTTTATAACTATTTTTTTCCCAGGATGAAAGTATTTCCACTAATTTATCTTTCAATGAATGAATTCATGCTCTAGAGTTCAGGCATTATGTAATGTTAAATTTGTATCAATCCCCAAATAATAAGATTCTCCCTATCCCAAAAATTATTTTATTTTCTTCATCCTCTACCTGGGTAAAACAATTTTCACTGGCTCATTCAACTCCATGGTAGATCCATGCAACCAAGGATAGTACCTATTTTTATAGACCCCACTCAAAGTTGGGTGCATGAGAAAAAAATGCACTTCAACTGTATCCTTCAATCTATGCAAAGCTATGAAATAGGTATTGCGCATTGATATAGTCATTTTGGCAGAGGTGTACAGTTCCATATTTGCTTAGTGCATTTTCAAGCGCAATATTTAACAAAGTAAAATAGGGAAAATTATTAATATAGGTTTTAGTTTTTGACAAGCACCTAAACCTACTTTAAAATATGAAAAGCTTGTAAGTGACTCAATAGTATTACCTTTTTCAAAAATATTATATTTTTAAAATGAGTATTTTGTTGCATATATGGGACACTTTATATGAAGATTTCAGAAGACAAACAGATCCATTAAGGCTTTTGAAAATATTGCAATCAAGAAAACATAGTGTGCATAGCTGACAAACTAATGATAAACATAGGTACAATAAAATCAAATAACCATTGATTGGAAGGTGTCCTGCAAGGAAAATTCTACACAAGATTAGCACCCATATAGCATGTATAGGAAATGATAAATAGTGATGTAACATATGTGTAAATTTGAATATAAGAATGAAAATGTGAATCTATGAGAAATTATAGAAATTGATAGAAAATGAGGAAACATAGATGTACCCTAGGTAAAGTCACAATTATTGGTACTGATAATGCAATAGGGCACAAGCATTATACATTGTGTAACAATTCTCATAAGTGACCTTTATTAACATCAACATACCATGTGAATACACATTTTGTGTATGAAAAATGATAAATCAGTATTATGAACCATAATAACATGTTTTCACAAAGGTGCAACTTGTTGAGTAGTAGTAAACAAGGAAGAATGGATGTCACAATTAATATCTAAGCTAATATTTTATATGTTTACATGACATATATTTGAATGAAAATAATAATTAAGATAGGAATACAGCTGGATTCCCCAAGTGTGTTGTAGTGTAAAGCCTCTTACTTGTCCATAGCAATAAGAACTCAATAGTTGAGTATTATGCACAACTTCGTGACTACTCACATAGTGCTTCATCAGGTGCAGTGTAGGTGAGTTAGAGTGCTCCAGAGCCAGTGATTGACAAAATGATCTACCAGATGAGATTCACTATGTAAGGACTGCATGAATCTAGCTATTTTCATGGTTAACATGATCTAGGGTCTGATGGTCATGGGAGAGTGCATGAGGCCGAGTATACAAGATAGGTACTATATTGATCATTTGGATATATAGCAGTATGAACATTGTAAAAAGATGAACACATGTTAACAAGAGCTCATATGATAATAGTGTCCACTGTGCTCCAACAGTGCATGTCATCATATTATGTGGAGTAGGATTATTTTCATGCATGTGGAGAAACAAGAATAGTTCAAGATATTGGTAAATATTCATAGAGATACCAAAGAATAATGTCAACATGGTGAGGGGAAAATGTTATAGATTCCCAATATTTGAACATAGATGACAAATAGGCACTAAGTGACATAAACAAGAAGAAGTGTTCACATTAGGAGAATTACTAGACATAGATGTACATCACTCTGGACACACATTACTCTTGCAATAGTTGAAGGAGTAATCATGTGAACATAAGGATCACCATCATGTGAGTCAACCCATCATGTAGTACATATCACCAGTCAGTGTTAGGACAGCTTGGCAATATCAAAATCAATAAATTGGCCCAGAGATATATGACTCATCATAAGTAACCCATGTGCAATTTGAAAGATTGGAAGAATTAGCCTGTAACACACCAAAAATACTCAAACACATTAGGACAACACAGTGGAATCCAGGATATTTATTTTTTTTGACTTGCTTGAAGATAATAACGACACTACACAAGTTCTCTAGGGAATACAACCAACCAAAGACATGCTTTCCACAACATGAACCCAAACTGGTTACAGATAAACTTGAGGCACACGCTAAGGAGACACTGGTTCATCTAAAGTATGCACAATCTTACAAACAGGGTCTTCCCACAGAAAGTTTCTTTAGATTCATGTTTTAGCTGTAAGTGCTCTTACATTATTTGCTTTTCGCAGAGGAATCATACTAGGAAAATCTGAAAGTCATGTCTCCTTTGAAGAATTTTCCCCTACCTTGATAATGTTAATACACAGTGTAAACCAATTATTGGGTGGTAAGAGGTTGCTTCATTTACTTGATTAACTTATTCATTTGTTAGGAGGGTAGTTAATTTCTCAAGGCTCTTAACTTCATCAATCTGTTTTCAACGTTGTGCTATTAAACATATATGTTTTACCTTTTCAAGCGGACATTTTTTTATAAAAAAATTTTGTTTATTTTTTTACAATACATGACTGTCTAAATCTTGGATTCATCATTAAGATCTTATTAGTTTTTAATAAATATTTCATTGGGGTCAAGAGTCTAACCAGAAATATTAAAGGTTTCACTCGGGCCTCACTTGAAGAGATAGAAAAAAGTATACTCTTTACATTTTCAATGGGTAAGATAGATCGAAGAGTTTCTTAATCAAGTTCCTTCTATTTATTATAATTTTATTATCTTCTAAGATTTAATCATTTATTTCACATTAAGACCGTTCTAAGGATTCTCCACAATAAGAGATTGTTGATTAGTTTACGTGGGGTCACAAGGTATATTTGTTTCTCTTGTTTTTGCTGGATTCAAAACATAGTCCTCTACCAAACGACACATGACCAAAGGTAACTAAAGTGATGTAAGTTGATTCAAGTTTAGATAATTAGAATTAAGTTTGATAATTCAAGGATAAATCATATTACGAAAAGGGAAAATTTAATGAAGGATACGCATGTCAAAACAAGTTCATTTAATCTTATTGACCATAATATTTCTCAAATTGACTTTCAAATGATAACAACAACTTACATGAGGACAATACAAAAATTATAATGCAATGCCTTCTAAATAGTCTCCACAATTTCCATACCCATGTTTTAAAACAAAAGAAAAACATTCGTACAATAACAGTTCCTAAGAAGGCCAGAAACCACTTTCCACACGTGTTTATTTTTCTCTCTATTTTTTTTTCTTTTCTACTCAGAAAATCCTCCTGCACATTTGTTAGCACATGTCAGTTCACAAGAACTGAGCATGATAAAATCTATAACATTAAGACAATATGTTGTTATCTAACTGTTTCAAGGGAGAAAAGCACCATTGCTTATGAAAATAATCCAAGAGTCTAAACAAGAGCAATTAAAGAATTGTCCAAAAGCATAAAATTTCAAAATCAAGAGGAAGGCACTAACTCTATTTAATTATCATTTTCTCATAGGCGAAGTTAATAAACCATCATAGTGAATTCCACCCATATCACAATAATGACCATCATTTTAACAAGATAACATTTCGAAACAAAAAATAATAATTACAAGAAGAAAATTAGTTTCAAATGTGATCTGTCCCTATTTATTTAAGTTAGTTCACCAAGCCAAGGATTCACCATTCCACTGGAAGATCCCGAACAATCAATCGACATATGAATATCTAAACCAAAAAGACTTAATAATATTAAGATGTTGTGCCTATAACAGTTAATTTTATATCAGTACAGAATAAATAAATTGGAAAATCAAAGGGATGAAATGCACAAATGACCCGGTATGGGCCACATCCTATCCTAGCAATCCTTCTATTAAACTTTCTTCTAATCAAGAGAATGTCTTAAGAAAAAGGACAAACTTGACAAACCAAAACATAACCATTATAAATCTCACAGGAGGTTTACTCAATTATTCACAAGAGAACAACACAGAATACATAGCTTCTAAAGGATCTATCGTCAACACAAGTTGACATCAACCTTTCTGGTCAACACATAACCATTCTACTAAAATGACAGCAAGGGGGTCGTATCACAACGAGCATCACAATAACCAGTCAACCAATGAGTTTCCAAATACACCAACAAGTCACAGGAGAATGAAATTTAAACATTTTAAGGAGCAAAATGTAGAGTAATTTCTTATGCATAAAACCAACATCCCAATTTTAAGATTTGAAAACTTCCTCAACAATGATCAAGTAGATCTCGTATCCTCCAACATATGTGAAACAAAATCAAGGTACGAAAAGGAGTATTTACTCCGACATTTTAAGCTATCCCAAAGATGTGAGTAACGTCTAATGGAGGCATTCCATAGGATCAACTAAATTCCTCAAAACATACGACAGTCACCAAGGGAGAGAATATGCTTCGAAGGACAAGAATCTCCAAATGGTGAACATGAATTGATACCAAATTGTGAAGATCAAACATGACGCTGGAAGGATAAAATAGTTCTTCAAGGGATTTACAAATAACAAAAGCAACTATCCTAGTTTGAGAGTAATACCAACTTGGCTTAATTCAAAAATAAGTCAAGCTAAGCACACACTAAGCCAACCGAGAAGGGTTACTAAAACCTAAAACAGACTAAAAGAAAAGGATAGAGACAGGAATAACATCATTCACCTATACACAATGCACTTACAGTACTCAATTGTTGTTTCGCAAAAACCCTACCTAAGCCAGAATGACAGATCTCGAACCGAAACAAGTATCCTAAAGGAAACAGGCACTATAAAATTGCGTCAAACAAAAATGTTTGATAAGACATTCAAATTGTGAGATCATCACAAAGAACTAGGAATTTTCATTGTAGGACCCCCGCACCTCTTTTTTTTTTATTAGTCTTAAGAACAAAGTTCACCCAACTAATATTTATTAAAACCCCAGAAAAACAATTAAAAAAAAAGCTTCAACCAGCGCAATCATTTCTAATGCCAGAAAAATATGAAAGAGCAAGGGAAGTGGAAACCAAACAACATGCCATCACACCAGACATTAATGAAGAGTAGAATTGTAACGCCCTAAAACGAATGATGCGCTCCCGGTGACGACGGCGACGATGGCGCCGCAAAAAAACAAACGTCCCGAAAATGCGACAAAGTTTTTTTTAAAGAGTAAGTAAGTTAGTGGTCCTTGTTTGGTTTATTTTAATCGCAAGTTTTGTGGCCTGCTGGGTCTTGGGAACTGATAAGCTTCAAACTTTTATTTTGTATTTCGATCGCAACACAAGAACTACATGATCGTCGCAATTCCATTCGCTAGAGATTTACTTCAATATTTGATGTATTCATCTCCTGATATAACAGTTAGATATAAAAAAAAATCCATCTTTAATTATATCCAGTCCATCTTATGACCCTATTGTCTCCATTCTTGAATTTGCACACGATGATGATACCATCATGTGTATGGTAACTATTTTCGTACCATGAAGGCTCATCCCAAAGAATCCATACCCTCTAAATTTTTATTGACATACTTAATCACATAAGGGAATCTTAATTCTATAGAGAACAAAAGATGTTGGGGTAAGGGTGTTGTGCAACATGATTGTGATGGTAGTAACGCCTAGTCGCAATAGCAAATATAAGAACCAATGACCTAAGGAAGTTAGTCGAGCAAAATTTCTTTTTTTTAGACATGTTATTATTATGTGTTATCCTAATAAGTACACTTCTAATAAAAGATCCATTATCGGTGGGGATAGTGAAACCTTATTTGACTATATCCTAAGTGGTTTGTTTTCTTGGATATCTCTTAACAAAGAATTAGATACTTTTTTTTTTATTTATTTAAGTGATATACATATATAGGTATATTATCAAAATTCATACTCAATAAGTCTAACCGCCTATACTTACATTTACCATTTGAATTTTGGTAGGAATAAGAGTCAAATGGGGGGGAAGCATTTCAAAACTGTGCTTTAAATGCTACGGTTGGGCGGTGAGTGGTTCATCGACCCCCTTGTCGTCCATTAATGTCTTCATTCTTTTCAACTTGCATGTAGTCTTTCCTCAACCAGCCACATGTAACATGAATCATGTTATTTTGCACATGGGTGCACTGTACAGCCTCCCTGGCAGCGTGGAAAAGAGAAAGAGGGGGGGGGGCACACAGCAGGCAGGTCGTTCAGATGTTTTCCCACTATCCCGGTGTGCAAGAAGACTGGTTTCTCTCTTTTTTTGTCCCTAGCGCGTGGAGAAAACTAGTTTCTCTCTTTTCTTTTGTCCCTGGCATGTGGAGAAAACTGGTTTCTCTCTTTTCTTTTGTCCCTGGCGCGTGGACAGAGGGTGAAGATCATGAAAGAGCTCCAGCGCATAGGAAGGGCGTGTTACCTCCATTCCATTGGGTGCAACAGGGTGTAAACGTGGAGTCAGGCCTTGTGTTTCAAGTTGTCTGTCAGGCATATCTACTGAAACGTATCATCATTTCTATTTATATTAGCAGTTATTCTCTTAGACATGATTAAAGGCTGATTGATTGGTCTTGAGTTTGAGACTAACTTCACATTTGTTTGGGCAGTTGCGAGGCCTGCCATGCAGCTTGATATTTGTGAAGCTAAGACCACTCACAGTCTACTAATCTGAAAAAAAAATGTTTAAACCATATTTGTAGGCATTGCAACAATTTAATTATTCGCTGTGGAAGAAAATTCATACTGTTATAGTTTGGTATTGATTACATCTCAAAACGGGTACGCCTTCAAGGAAGGGAGTCTCATGGAAGTGGGTCTGTATCTTATCAGAGCATTCATGAAACGTAATTTGCTTTACAATTACAAGAGCATTTCAACGTATGTGATTTTTATTACTGTCTTAATATACAACTAATTATATAGAGGCCTGTCATTATATCAATTGTTTTTTATGTAACAAGGACGTATCACATCCCTTTTTTTTGGTATTTAGCTTATTCCCTTCTGCAAATCGAGCTTGTGTGCCTAGTTACTGCAAACAGATATTGACGGTATATTGTTATGAGTAGGATCTAAAAATAATAATTCCATTAGTGGTAATATTTCATAGATATGGGTTGTATTGAAAATATTAATTCCTTATTATGTATTTGGGAACATCGGTTATTAACCTTAATAAGTTTATAGCCTTTGCATTAAAATTTCTTCTACGTAATTTAATCAACCTGGCATGGTTTTCAAAGGGATTCGGTTTCATTCCCCTTTTTACATTATGAAATGGATATATAAGAAATTCATAAGTGAGAATACACTTAATAGAATTAGGACACAATTTACTTCATTTTCATATTGGAAGCCATTTAAAATTTGATACTTTTCTCCATAATATAAGAAGAGAAAATACACTAACGTTCCACTTTCCAATACATCTCCTTTTAAGCAACAAAATAAGATCTAACATGCATATTCTTTGTAATTTCTTTCCAACATTCTGCAAAGAATTCAACAACATTTTCAATAAATTTTAGAGCAAGAAATACTGTCATTTCAATGCAACTTTTCCTTCAAATCTTTTACAACATATCCTACTTCATGTGGAAACAAATTTGCAATAATGGAAGCTAAAGTAGGCAAACAATATTACATTTTTCCTCCACTCAAGGTGGGTAAATACATGATGTTTTTACATTGTCAACAACAAGGTTCTTGTGCTCCAAGGTGTTCTTCATCCATGCTCCAAGTTCCAAGCATTTCCAATCACAACCAAGATAGGGGGAGAGGCAACACTCTCCTCCCAACCAAATACTCAATGGAGAAGAGAAGAAATCTCCTCCATTGACCCCCGAGCCCCAAACACAACACAATGAAGGGTGGTCTCCAACTCAAGGCAACAATACTTGCTTCCACAATACAATTTATTCACAACATTCAAAGTAAAAAGAGGAAACAACAAGGAAACACAAATAACACAATACTTTGCACAACAAGGCTTTCATCCAAGCCAACAAGAGAAGGAACTATGGGAATGTTTTTCCTTATGCCTCCCAATTGAGATGAGATGCCCATCCAAAACCCTACACAATAAAACACAAGCCCCTATGAACTCTTATGCCTCCCTCAAGTACCCCTTTTTCCTCCCATACTCTTATGCCTCCCTCCTCTTATGGCTCCCTCAAAGACAAGGTAGAATGTAAACATTCTTACCCAAGATGGGCATCCCTCTCAAACTCCCTCCACAATATCCTAATCTACTCTTTTGCCTCCCTCATGAGTATTCCCATAGACCTCTCCTATACTACACAATAAGCATTCTATCCATTTTTCACAATACACCAAAGTAAACATGCATTTTTCACAATTTTAGCATAGAAGCAACAATAATATGAAAGCAAAACAAAGGAGAGGGTTTCCTACCTCTCCATTGGAGAAGCCTTAACCAAGAAACTTGTCCACTTGATCCTTCCCAAATCAATCCAAGAATGCAAGCCCAAACACTCCCTTTTTTTTCTTTCTCCCAATTCTTTTCTCTCCCAAAATCACAAAAGAGCACTCTTCAACAAAACAAAAACAAAACTCCAACCCCCTCAACAAGAGAGGAATTTTCAATAAATAGACAAGAGGAAGAGGGAGGGTGATGTGGCTCCATGTAGGATGCCACATCACACATCCTCAAACCACCTCCCAAAGTCAACTCAAATCCAAAAACACCATAAATGGGTGGTTGGGTTGAATGACAACTCATTTCCACATCCATCCCTTCCCATGTGCCTTAAGGCACAAATTAAATGCAAAATGAAGAAAAGTGCACTCCAAAGTCATATTTCCCTTCCCAAAACAATAAATAATCCCCTTTTTGGATTCCCAACCCCTAGATATGGTTGGTAAGGGGTTTTGGGAAGTGTGGGACAAGTTTAACTTGTCCCACAAGTCCCCTAAAATTTCCCTCAATCTCAAATTCGAGATTCAAAGGATTTGGAGTGGTCAACACTCAAAACCAAACATTCAATACAATGAAGACACACAAGGCTCAAGGAGCCAACCATCAAAATTAATTACACCCACTTGACTTCCCTCCAAAACTTAAAAATTTAAAACAAGGTATTACATTAATCTAAACACACTTAGCAAAGTACTTTTTAAAGAAAGCATATCACAAATAAAATCACCTACTAAAGCAAGTTAAAACAAGTAAATAAAATTCTTACCCCCTTGGTCACATAGAAAAATTTCCCCCTCATGGTCAAATTTTCTCAACACATAAAAGAAAAAAGTTAACACAATACAATTTACTAGTTGCCTTGACGACCAATTGTTGTAACCACCCGACATTCCTGTTGTGTTTGGTTCCCAATCCCCAGTCATGGTTGTGATCATGCTGTGTTTCCTGCAAAATGCAAAATACCTCTCTTCAGCCTTGCGGCCATGTCAAAATATCCAAAATAACCATATGCATGAAATTTATTAACATCTATACGTAATTCAAGCAATCATTATTTCTAGGTCTAAATCACGACTTAATTATGCATTTCATCATTATCCAAATTATAGTAATGTAAATTTAACAACTAAATTCTATTCAACATGACGAAGAAATCCAATGTTAGAACACATGTAATATATCCATATAAAAATAATATCGGAATCCAATAGTCTGTCCATGAGTCAGTGTAGATCATACTGAAAACAAAATCCAATCATAATCCAAATGCATCTATGTCACAAAACATCATGCTAATCAACATAAGTATAAATCCATGTCCATATCCAAAGTCTGCATAAATCAAAATGGTAATCAACTAAGTGTCGTAGGGAAGTGGGCATTACATCCCCCTCCCCTTAGACTAGACTTCCTCCTGGAAGTCACTGAAATAAGTGTGGAAACTGAGCTCGCAATGATGTAGCATCCTCCCAAGTAGCAGCAGTCTCATCATACCTATCCCATTGGACCCAAACCTAATCAATCTCTCTGCCGCGAAGGCCCAGGGTCCTGTGATCTAAAATGCACATGGGCTCCACCTTCACCTGCCCCTGATCCTACACCTGCAATGCAGTCCAATCTAGCACATGAGAAGGATCAAAAACATATCTCCTACGCACAGAAACATGAAATACATCATGGATGCATGATAAGCTAGGTGGCAGTGATAGACGATAGGCTAAGGGGCCGAGGCGCTCCAAGATCTCAAAGGGACCCAAAAATCTAGGAGCAAGCTTAGAACCTTTTCCATAACGGATAGGGCTCTTATGAGGCCTGACACAAAGAAACACCTTCGTGCCTACCTCAAAACTACGATCTATCCTATGTTGGTCTGCATACTTCTTCTGTCTATCCTGAGCCTCCTGCAATCTCTGGTCTGATCAAGGTAACCTACTGCTCCATATCCTGTAATAAAGCTGGCCCAAGGGAAACCCTGTCCTCAATCCTATCCCAACTAAGAGGTGTCCTGCACTCTCTGCCATATAATGCCTGAAAAGGAGCCATGCCTATAGAACTCTGGAAACTATTATTGTAGGTAAACTCCACCAAATACAGATACTCCTCCCATCTCGACTGATGATCCATCACGTACATCCTGAGCATATCCTCCAAAATCTGATTCACCCTCTCTGTCTGTCCATCTATCTCAGGGTGATAAGCTGTGCTGAAATTAATTCTTGCCCTGAGGGCATACTGCATAGGTGGTCCAGAAATGGGAGGTGTATAAAGGGTCACGGTCGGTTGCAAATGATCTTCCTGCGGAATCCCATGTAGTCTGACAATCTCATCAAGATATACTCGTGCCACTGCACTAGCCATGTATAGGTAGTATTTTACCAGAGAAAAGTGAGCTACCTTCGTCAATTTATCCACCATGACCATGATGGCAATCGTGGTGGTATCTCAACGTCGGCAACCCAACAATAAAATCCATCGAAATGGTGTCCCACTTCCACTTTGGTATGGCATGAGGATAGAGAAGGCTAGCTGGATGCTGATGCTCAGCCTTAACCCTCTGGCACTCTAAACAGCGAGATACAAAAGAAGCTATGTCTCTCCGAAGTCCTCTCCAAAAGTATAACGGTCTCAGGGTGGCGTGCATCTTCTTCACCCCAGGGATGGGCTGAGTAAGGTGCACAATGAGCCTATGTCAAAACTGTCATGTCTCAAGCCTCCATCTCTAGGAACATAAATTTGACCTCTGTTTCTAAGAAGACCATCTTCCTCATAATGAAAATCCATCGAATCTCCCCTCAAGGGGGTCTATGAGACTCAATCTCTACTCTTGCTGCAAGGTAGAAACTATCCTGAGGAAGCTGCTGGCAAGATCCTACTCCTACAAATCTCTACCCACTGAGGTGGCCATAGCCACATGTCTCCGTCTACTCAAGGCATCTGTAACCACCATGTTCTCCTTCCCCTTCACATGCTCTATCTCCATGTCATACTCACAGAGTAACTCCATCCAACGCCGCTGACGAGCGTTGAGATTGGGCTGTGTGAAGAGGTGGCGGAGACTCAAGTGATCAGTCCTGAGTGTAAATCTCCGGCCAAGAAGAAAATGTCTCCACCGCACTAAGGCATGAACCACTACTGCAAGCTCAAGTTCATGGGTCGGATAATTTAGCTCATAATCTTTGAGTTTGCGGGACTCAAAGGCAACTACTCTACCCTCCTGCATTAACACTCCTCCAAGTCCTGCCAAGGAAGCATCTGTGCATACGAAAAACTCCCCATGAGGATCTGGCACTGCAAGAATATGGTGCTCTCGTGACGCACTCCTTCAGTGTACTGAAAGACCTACTCACATCTATCTGTCCATACAAACTTCTTCCCTCTTCCGCTGAAGAGAAGTGATGGGGTGCGCCAATCCGAGAAAATTTCCTGAACAAACCTCATGTAGTATCCCTGCTAGACCCATGAAACTACGCACCTCGGTCACACTAGTGGGTGCTAGCCAATCCATGATGGCTCGAATCTTGGAAGGATCGACTGCGATACCTTCCCCAGAAATAACGTGGCCCAAATACTGCACCTCAGTCTGAAAGAACGCACACTTCTCCAAGTTCCCGTAAAGGCGCTGCTCGCGAAGACACTGCAAGACCGTGGCGAAGGTGCTCCTCACGTGCTCCTCACGTGATTAAATCAGAATTTCAATCAAGGAAGATGAGCACGAAGCGGTCAAGGAAGGTCCTGAATACCCCATTCAACAAACTCATAAAAACTGCCGGGGGCATTCGTCAAACTGAAAGGGTACCACTGTGAATTCGTAGTGGCCATATCTCGTGTGGAAAGCTATCTTGTGAATATCTATCTTCGCATTCCTGAGCTGATGGTATCGTGACTTGAGATCTATCTTAGAGAAAACTGGTAGCCCCCTTCATCTGGTCAAACAAATCGTCAATGCGCTGGAAGGGGGTAACGATTCTTGATCGTTACTTTATTCAGCTGACGGTAATCAATGCACAACTGAAGAGATCCGTCTTTCTTCTTCACGAAGATAACTGGTGCACCCCCAAGGGGGATACACTAGGATGAATTAGGCCTTTCTCAAGAAGGCCCTCTAGCTACAACTTGAGCTCACATAACTCAGGAGTAGTCATCCGATAGGGTGCTCGTGAGATAGGCTCTGCGCCTGGAACAAGATCTATATGGAAGTCGATCTCACGTGGGGGAGGTAATCCTGGTAGCTCCCCTGGGAACACATCGGGAAACTCTGACAAGATAGGATGATCATCGAGGGAAGGTCCTCTCGACTCATCCTCTGATCTATCACTAACTGTAACAGCATACAACTGGCAACCCCGTCGCGCACTACACCGCTTAAGCTGCATAGCGGAGATGGTGCGAATTAAAACGGGTCTCCTAACTCCTGATATCACTAACTCCACCCCAAGATCATCAATGCAAGAAATAGACTTGTGGTAGCAAATCCACTCTAGCTCTATGAGCGGACAACCAATCCATGCCTAAAATGATGCCATAAGATCCTAATGGAAGGATCCGAAGATCAGAAGTAGTGGTGAAGGGTCCCAAATCCACTACACACTCCTTGACTAAGGAGTCTACAGAAATCTTGGCTCCAGAGTCCATCTCAACGTCCCATCTAGGGCCTTGCCTACTGCCACCTGACACCATCCTACATATGCTCTACTAAGGATGGTGCAATAAAAGAATCAGAAGAACCAGAATCAAATAATATAGAGGTGGAAATACCACCAATACTACCTGTCGTCTCAATCACTAGTACTCTGATGCTCAGCCTGGCGGTTCTCAACCACTGCGTAGATCTGATGAATCCATGCCATATCTCCAACAGTAGGCTCTGAGCTCTGTGTCTTACCCTTGTTAGGGTTATGTGGGCAATCTCTCCAATGATGTCCAACAACCACCACAACCATAACAGCTGCCTGGTCCCCTCCAGTGGGAAGCAGCTCCAGCTGGTACTCTAGATGACTAAGATACAGATCCTGATGATCCGGCTATGGACTGCTGAGGTCTCTGCTGACGAGCTCCTGCTGACTGAGCTCTCGGTGCACCCTGTGTCCTGATGGGACCCCTAGGAGGAGGCCCCATACTACGTCCTCTCTGTGCATCAAATCTCTGAGGGAGGTCGGTAAGGTGGGCGGGTCTGCTGCTGCTGTGCTGCTGTGGTGGCCTGAATGAAGCTTGCCCTGAACTCTGTCCACCCCGTGGAGGAGGAACTGACCCCTTCGACCTACCATCCTGCATCTGCTGGATACGGCTCCGAACTCTGTCTCTAGCCTGCTTTGTCTTTCCCCGTGTCTCCTCTGCAATATAGGCCTTCTCCACGGCCTCTGCTAATGTCTGTGGGTAGTGAATGCGCACTGCACCACCTAAATCCAAGTTCAGGCCCCGGATGAACCTGTGAATCCGTACCTGCTCATCCTGCATATAGTCGACGTACTGAGTAGGTCCAGAAATCGACTCTCATACTCAGCTACTGTCATCGATGCCTGACGGAGGTCATGAAACTCGTCTATGCGCTGCTGTATAAATCTCCTGGGTAAATACCTGCTCCTGAAACACTCCTCAAACAGCTCCCAGGTAATCGTCTCTGAGTCAACATGGAGCTTCTGCTCCTCGGTCCTCCACCAGACTCCTGCTCCATCCTTTAGAAGATGGATTGCAACACCGAGCTTTCATGTTGCTAGTACAAGGGCAGAGCTTGAAGCATCCGCTCAAGCTCACTAACCAGGCCTCTACCTGAAAACCACCTGTATCACCTGAATAGTGAGATGGTCGCAGCTTCAGGATCTCCTAATATGATCTGCAGCTGACGTATGATGAATCCTAGGTCTATCTGAATGCTCCTCCCTCTGTCTAGGGCTCCGAGACCTGTCCCTATGTCCTGAGATCCTGTCCCCATGTCCTCTCTGTGGTGACTCTGCCCTAGCCGACTCTGCACGGAAATTCTCTTCTCTGTGCTCCTCATTGTGTCGAGGGGATGCCTGGGCATCTACTGATGGCTCCAAACTATGTCTAGCAAGTCGTCCTCCCAAGGGTTCTCCGCGTATAGCGGCATTGACATCCTGGAGTGTCTGCAAGATCTGAGGGTAGAAGGGCTGCTACCGGCCTACTCTGGCGGTGGTATGTCTAGGTCTATGTGAAGAGACCCCTCGCCCAATCCGCGCCTCCTGCATAGATCAAGGTGAGAGTTAGTTCATTGTTCTAGGTCTTGTGCTAGTTTTTTAAATTTTTTGTTTACTATAATTATCAACATTGTGGTTTTATATTTTAAAAGAATCTAGTCTCTGTACTAAGTTAAATGTTCCTGTTTTGTGTTTTCCTAGCGTGTGCCCAAGGGTCCCAGCTTCGAACCCCTGGCTCTGATACCAAAATGTAACGCCGGAAAAAGACGATGCTCACGACGGCGACGACGACAACGACGACGTCGCGAAAACAATGCAAAAAATGAAAATGTGGTTAAATTTTTTTTATTGATAAGGTATTTGTGCCTCGCTTACTTGATTCAAGTGTTTGACATCAAAAGTTTTCAATATTTTACACTTGAGGTATTATATTCAATCTTCAGTTTGATTAACGATAACCATACTATCGAGTGTATATTTAAAACGACTCAAGGAGTTTAGTTTATGTGTATACCCGCCATAACAAGTATATTATATAGGTCAATCCAGGTCCTAGCAAGCTGTTCAAATAACCTCAAAGAGCATTTTATTGGAGACCAAGCTACTTCCACATCACCCGGCGAGTTATTACTTTGCAATTTAACGAAACTGCAATATGTGGGTGAGCTAATTACTTCCAAGGTTCAACGAGTTAATTAGCATGGACGGGTTCTTATTTTAAAGGTATCGATATTGAAATATCTTATTGGTCTGGGTTGTACTCCATGGCGCACCATATCACCAACTCGGTCCACATACCATTAACGTTGCACGACCAGATTACATAGCATGGGATACAACATTGCACAGGTCATAGCCCGATGCGTGTGGCGGTTAGAGAGGTAAACAACTTCCTGCACGATTGAGTAAGCCTATTCATCCAATGCACAACGAGCAGCCGATCTCGACCCTATCAACAGTCGAGCCCATTGACCAAATGACAATGGAGCCATAGTGACTCTCCAATCGACATGCCCAACATTCCACAAGGCACGGGATGTGATGACATCATAAAAAGCCGTTCAAATGGAGGGCAACAAAGAGGTTTCCAAAACGTGGAGAAAGCCATTACGTGGAGGACTTTAAAAGAAAGATGTTGGGAAGATCACGGTTGGGGGTGGGTGGGCTGTAATAGCCACTTGCCGAAAGATTATCTGCTCACTGTCCCTTGCGTACCAGGCTACTTCAACTAGGCCGCATGCATTCTTTTTCATTTATTTCACTAGATGTTAAGCAAGTATAACACTTTATACATAGTCCGCTATCGGTGATTTAGATGTTGTCCTGAGCCACGCACACAATTCAATGATGGTGGTTGGAGAGAGAGCTACAAGCAGGTGAGTGGGGGGCAAGCGATCTCTACATGTCACTCGCTATGGATCTGCAGGAATGGTCAAGCTTCCCTCCCTAGATTTTTATTTGCGGCCTACACAGTGTTAGATTGGCCTGGCCAGTGGCAGGTGCAGCAAGATGGAGACGTCTCCTAAATTCTTTTTTTATGCTACGGCTTTCAGAGTGGACTTTATTTATATAAGGTTGTCTACAAGCAAGACGGGGTACAGGCAAGCCCGGTTTGTTTGAATCGGCTACTGAGTCTTTCTTTTGTTTTTACAGCAACGCCCAGGCAGCAGCATGGAGGCCCCCTATGGCCCTGATTCCAAAAAGCAGGTCAACCAACTATGTTGCTAACTATTCAGTATCGAATGCATTCTTCAACATTCGGAATTCTCCTTGGAGTTGATTCACCTCAAAAACGAAGCTAAGTTGTCCATTCAAGTTGTTAGCGTGTTCCCGAGGATCTGAAGAAGCTTTATAACAATGGTTTTCTACAGAGGTCTTGCCTTCAAGTAAATAAATAGGTATCAAGCTCGATTAAGGGGCAGAATAGGCGTTGCTACCTTCACCTTCATTGGGTGCTGCAAGGTGCATTGCTTGGCGGTTGATGTCTGCTCCAGGACAGTCGATGTCTTGGCCACGGCCTATACAGAGTGTCGACCTGGCAGCAGAGATGAACCCAAACGTCCCCCACCCCTTTAGCAGTGTAACATTGAAGTAGGTTCATCCATACAAGATGTTATCTATTCAGTATTGCCGCATACAGCTAGGAGGAGTTTAGTCGGCGCTTCTAACCTTCAAGGTATTTTTGTCAAATCGATTGAATGACAGTGAGAATGGTAAGAGCGACCCGAATACAAGCTACAATTTCCATGGTTTTCTACTGGAAACGTGCACAGTTAACGGCTCGTAGGGATAGGAGTCTCACAGAGGTGGACACGTTTTCATATCAGAATATTCATGAAACCCAATTTGTTTTGCAAATATAGGAGCCTTTCCACAGTATAATAAGATCACAGTCTTACATACATGATAATTATACAGAGACCCATCCTTATTTTAACTGTTATTATATATAACGATGAAAAGTGAGATTTTATTTTAAAGTATTTTAGCTTATTTTCCTCTTTACAATTCTAAGGACGCCTTCTACGTAGAGTTTGAGTCTATTTCATGGCAGAATATTCACTGAATCCCGATTTGTTCTGCAAAAAAGCTAGAAAAAGGAACAATTTTAGCGTAGGATTAAGTGCATACCTGATACGGCCATGTCGAAAGGGACTCATTTGACATATAATGTTTAGTTTCATATACGTTGGCAATAGTTTACTTAGGATGCTCTTATCATATATAATAGTAAAATTGATCATTATATTGATAGTAATATTACTTGATAGATAATGGTTTCATAAAAATTTAGCATTGATTTAATAGGGAGTCATATTTAAACATTATGTATGTCCACCTTAAACGTTGAGGACAATGGGTGATTAAACTTAATAAACTTATAAGTCTTTACATTAGGAATTCCTTCTATCCATATTTTAATAGGCCTTGTACGGGAATTCAAGGAGGTTTGATTTCATTTCCTTCTATACGATTTTGCCAATTAGATTTTACAATGGATTCATAAATGAAGAAAAACATAAAAGAACTAGAGCTTAAAAATATTTCATTGGCATATTAAAAAGCCATTTAAAAACTTAAGTCTTTCCATCAAGTATAAGAGAAGGGATAATGCACAATTTTTCCAATCTTTCCAACACATCACCTTCAAGTATCCAAAAAAAATTTTAATATATTATTCTTTTGTAATTTCTTTCCAACATTCCACAAAAGAATTCAACAACATTTCCAATAAATTTTAGAGTAAGAAATACTATCATTACAATGCAAATTTCCTTCAAAATATTGTTACGACACTTTCTACTTCATGTGGAAACAAATTTACAATAATGGAAGCTAAAGAAAACAAATCAATATTACATTTTTCCTCCACTCAATGTGGGTAAACTACATGGTAGTTTTACATTGTCAACAACAAGGTTCTAATGCTCCCAAATATCAACAAGGTGGCTCCTCCATAGTTTTGCTTGATTCACAACAAAATAAGGGGAGAGGCAACGCTCTCCTCCCAACCAAAATACCCAATGGAGAAGAGAAGCCATCCTCTCCCTTGGCCCCTGAGCCCCAACCACATCACAATGGGAGAGAATCCAACTCATGGCAACTACAAGCTTCCACATAACTCAACATAAGATTTCACATTCATTCCATAATCCTTCAAACAACAAGATCAACAATCACAAGAAGAGGGAAAACAATCACAACAACATGTCACAAGGCTTATCAAGAAAGCCACAAGAGTAAGACATATGGGGAGGCCACTTATGCCTCTGAATGGGAATGGGGTGCCACCTAAAAGTCCTCCAAAGCAATACACAATACCCCTAACAACTCTTATGCCTCCCTCAAGTACCCCTTATCCCTCTATTCACTCTTATGCCTCCCTCAACTCTTATGGCTCCCTCAAAGTAAAACAAGAAGAAATTGCAAGCATTTCTCTTACAAGGTGGGCACCCAACCCAAGCTCCCTCCTCAAGCAACATGATCTCTTATGCCTCCCTCAATTAAACTCCCCATAGTCTCCTCTCACTCCCAACTTAGGCATTTCTACCCATTCCCGACAAGCATTTCAAACAACAACATTCAACACAACATGAAATATACATTCACATAATGACAAAGGGAACAAAATGCAAACAGGAAGGGGAAGCTCCTACCTTTCCATGGTAGAGCTTGCTCCAAGTATGAAGTCTCAAATCAGGTTCTGTCGCAGATACAGAACGGCTCATGGAAGGAGTCTCTTAGAGGAGGATCTGTTTTCATATCAGAATATACAAGAAGCATAATTTGTTTTGTTATTTTAAGAGCATTTCTACGTGTAATTTATCACTCTCTTAATATATGACGATTATACAGAGACCTATCATTATATTGATTGTTTTATATATAACATGAAAGTGTGATTTTTTAAAAAAGTATTTTAGCTCATTCCTCTCTGCAATTCTATGGGCGCCTCCTACGTAGAGGTGAGTCTATTTCATGGCAGAATATTCATGAATCCCGATTTGTTTTGCAAAAAAGATAGACAAAGGAACAATTTTAGCGTAGGATTAAGTGCAGGCCTGATACGGCCATGTCGAAAGGACTCATTTGAAATTATGTTTAGTTTTCATATACTTGGCAATGGTTTACTTAATATGCTCTTATCAATATAAAAGAAGACACATTGATATTATATTGCATAGTAATATGTACCATAATAATGATAATATTAATACTTGAAAAATAAATTCAGCACTAATTTAATGGGAGCAATATCCTAATACAATATGAACTATGTGAATCTTTATACGTTGAGGACATGATATCAATGGACTCTGATAAGATGGTTTTAAGTTATTAGGGCATGAGACATTTGAATCTATCCAATCTGTAGATGATAAATTCGAATGGGGTAAATTATATAGAGTAAGTATGGGAAAACAATCATTGAGGTGCCTTCAAAACATTTTGGGGGGCAACAACATTATGCTTTAAACATGGATCCATAAATGAAGAATAGACATAGGAGAGCTAGTAGCTTAGAATGTTCCATTGTCATACTAACAAGCTTGTTTGGGCATCATAGAGGTGTTTTCCCTCAACTATAAAGTCCAAGGAATCAATGCACGTATCTTTCCAATGTTTCCAAGGCACATCCCTTTCAAGTGATCCAAAGAAAGGTATAAAGGAGAAGGTTTCCCTTGAGTACCTTCTTTCCATTGGGATTCCGCATTAATAGAAGATAGCAGATATAAAAGTTGCCAATCAATTGGTAGAGTAATAAATACGCGGTCCACTTGCTATGCAATGTTTCCTATATAAAATCCATTGTGTCCAGGCACTATAGAGATCTATCCACATGTGTGACACTCCTGTTATTCTTCTTCATTTGAAGCTAACCACATTTAGGGGAGCAATAATTGAGGGCATTTTGTCCTCCATTTTACGCTGGCTAAACGTCCCTTTTTGTCTTCACATTGTCAATCACAAGGATCCAATGCTCCAAGATTTAGGAATCAATGTGGGCATACGGAGTGGCATAGTTTTGTCTCGATCGCAGCAACTTATTTATTGGAGAGTGCATACGGGAAGCTCACAGACATGAAGAGACCCAATCCAGAAGAGAAGCCATCTTTTCCATTGGCCCCCGTTGCCCCAACCATGATTACAACATGGAGAGAATCCTTAACTGGGGGCAGTGGCAACTACAAGCTTCACATAACGGTAAACATAATATTTCTTATAGCCAATAAGCTATAGTTCTTCAAACAAGTGGATCAATATTCAGAGACTAATTTGGTTCAGGTTACAAAGATTGATGTATTAGTTGTGCCACAAAGCTTTTTACCATGAAAGCCACTTAACTTGCATTGTCAGATGCATAACTATTTGATTCCACTTAGGCATTCCAATAGGAATAGGTACTATTTTAAAGTCTTCTACCATGTTGTTTTAATACACAAGAACCCTAGACAATCTGTTTAGATGGAGACTCATGGGGAATTATTATCCGTCCATTATCTAACATGAATAATTTGGCTCCCTGATGGGGTCTATTTGGTTCCCTCAAATTGGGTTATAATGAAAGACCAAGGATTAGGTTGCAAGCATGTTGCTTTTTTATGAAGGATAGGCACCCATTTGTAATATTCCCTGCATCAAGAACTTTGAGTCTCGTATGCCATCCCATTAGAATTAAGTATTAGGATTAATTTGTTCTCACTTTCAACATATGGGAATGTAGGCATTCCCAACAGATGGAGTTGGAATTGGACAACATTCTACACAATTTCTATAAAAATACATTCATATGACAGTATAGTAACATAATGCTTTCTAGATTGGATGAGCTCCTACCTCTCCATGGTAGAGTATTGCAATTTCATAGGCATTAGGTATCACAGTGCCACTCCATGGATTGGATCATGATTACAATATCAAATTTTAAGGATATGAGACAAGCCCTAATTAGGGTGAAATTTTTTACCTAAAGTGGGATTCTTTCAAATCCTCTCCTCCCATAAAATTTGTAAGACTGAAGTTAGACAATTGAAACTTTTGTAGGATCCCCAAAACAAATATAGAGGATCAAATAAATCCACAAGAGATAGATTAAGGGACGATGTGGCTTGAAACTATTCTGCCACCTCCTATTTCTCCTAACTCACTCCACATCATTATGGACTACAGTTAAGATTCCAATGCACATTTATACAAGTCCAAAGATGTTCCTTTCAATGAAGAGGCAAACAACCTTGCACACTCCAACTAAGCCCACTCCCTCAAATGACATGATGGATAAAATTGAAAGAAAGTGAAATTATCTTAGATGTGCTCAACAGTGGTGGTTGCATTTTCTTCAATAAAAAATAGAAGACTTTTGAGAGAATTCAATGGGATATCCAACTCGATAGGTAGGGTTGGCAAATATAAAGGACTACTTCTATTGAAGGTAATAAATGGGACAAGTTTGACTGTGATGATCCATGAAGATTACTATGTGAAGGATTTGGCTTTGCAAAGTAGCAAAATTCGAGTTTCCTATTTGGAGGGTAGAGTGGATTGGGGACAGTGGACCTCAAACACATATCAATCCACTTCTTCTTCTTGGAGTAAATCAAGGTAAATAAACTGAAAATGTCTTAGGTCACATCTTGTAATTAGTTTAGGACAATTTGTCACTATTTGTCTCGTGGATTGGGGCACTAGATCCCATGAAATTATAGCGAGGGTGGTATTCGTTTGGTGCTTGAGTTATGAATAATCAACATAAGTAAAATGATTTTACTTACTAAGACCAGACACATAGCTCAGCATTGTAAAATATTGATTCTTGTATCAAAAAAATATTACAAAACAACACATGATCCCTAGAATAAAAACTTATCTCTTTACCAGAGAGTGCTAACACACTATTAGATGTTGAAAAGATGCCTATGGTGTAAATTGAGTTGGATTCTTCTCGAATTCACAATATAGTTGATCTCCACTACCCAGTATTGTGTGGGAATTTTTAGTGAAGAAACCTCCAGAGCAGATTTGTTTCTCATCTGGCATCTACTGGCCTACATGTTATCACTAATCATACCTACTCTACACATACTGCAGTGTAAAAGGGAGAAGGAGACCAACATGAAAGACTATGAGACGCATGCCAAGAGACGAAATCAATAATCTTCTTCCTAGCTCTATGTTATGGGATTCAACACAGTATCACTAATATCAAAATGTAGGTCATCACATTAGTCACACATTATCACAGTTCTACTCATAATGATTAAATAAAAGGCACCATGACAAAATTAAGGATAAAAAACCCTGTCAGAGTAGATATAAGTCAAATAACGTTAACGGATGTCCACCAGTAAACCATATGCATCAATTATATGTAACTGATGAAATATGCTCTAGACACTACAATTTCCAACATAGGTGCTAAGAAAAAGAGAGAAGTCAAGAAGAAATAATAAGATCCATCAGAAAAGTAATCAGTCCCGAAAAGATGGCCAAAAGATCCCAAAACGGTGTCGAAGAGTAGTGGATAATAGAACATATGCTCTTAAGTTATGGCTATGAAAATTTAGAAAAATAGGAGAAGAATGACTAAAATAGTGAGAATGACTTGCAAGTGAAATTCACAGTCAAGATCTATCAAATAATCGGCAGATTTTAGTGTATCCTATCATTAATAAAATATTACCTAGATTTTGATTGGATCAAACATTAATAATATTGACGTATCTTTAATTATGCAATTAGATTTTCCTAGTAGTGAGTACTCGTAATTTATTGTCCATCTTTGGCTATTAGGTGGAAATATTGACTTCTACAACTGCTCACAACTATTTACAATCACAGTCCTCATCAAACATACTATATCTAAGTTCTTATCGTATTATGAGTGCCTCGAGGACATTAAGGTTGCATCGAAAAAATACCAGTTTACAACCTAGGTGCCAAAGGCCTAATGAGTAAAGTAGGTGGAACAAGTAAATCAAGTAACATGGCAACATGGAAGAGGCTTCATGGCAATCTAAAGGAACACTTGTTTCATTATGAGTTCCTAATAACTTACAATTTAGAAGAAGTCCTATAGGAGGTAAGAGTTGAATCAAACAATGATTAAACTAGTAGCATTGATCAAAGTTTTGATCTAGAGAGTCATGAGGGAATAAGGCATCTGCGGTAAGACATTTTTGAGTTGTTGCACTAGGCTCAACCAAGCTATGTTACAGGAAATATGGTAATCACATGTCATTATAAATTAAGAGTATCTAAATATTTTTGACAAGCTCAATGTTGTCTTAAATATAACATTTTTTTAGTGATCCTTATTAGAAAATAATCACAAGGTAACCCGCCAATGTAAGATGGTTTCTTCAGTGTCCTTAGTTGGTATTTCATCCTTGCAAGTGTTAACTCTTAAGTCAATATAGGTACATACAATATTTGAATTCATTTATTTTTGAGCTTGTCCAAAAATCTAACATCAGCCTCAAGAAATTAGGCATTGGGGGTCATCTTTGTGAAATGAAAGCACAAGGTTTGAAAAATGGGTGGGGCAAGGGTCCTCTCTCCTTCCTTCTTTAGATGGGTGAACTCTTAATTTTTTTCATCAACAATAAGAAAAAACATATGAAATAAGGATTACTAACTATCTGACCATAACAATGTCCAAGATTACTTGCATAGATCAACAAATCCAATGAAAAATTAGAATTGTCTTATATCAAAAGGTCAACATATTTCACAATTTTTCTAAACATCACGTCATTGAAAAAATACAGAAACAATGTTGTGGGGCCTACAAATGAGCTCCATAGGACAATCAGGTAATCCATATTCACTAGCTCTAGATAAAATCTTATCACCGATGATATTGATTTCACTTGTAAATTTGTTTGTATTTATGCAAATTTAGTGCAGTAAATGCATCTGTCAAAACCAAGTTGATATCTATGAGAATAATGAAAAGAATTTATTTCTACACGTGGGCTTCAAGACTACGTCTAATATAAAAATTGTATGGGTTACTTATTATATTCTTAAAATTTAGATATATGATTTTATAGAATTAATTCAAATGTTGTATAGTTACAAGAATAATTCACAAGTATATTACATTTGGGTATTTTATTTTTCCAGGTTGTAGAATTCATAGAATGCATGACCATATATACTAGGATCATATTTTATATATGACATAATTATAATTTAGAAGAAAATCCAAAACAATATATACAAATCTTTTATTAAAATATAAATACTATTAAAAAATTCAACTACAGTATATTTATCCAGGCACCAGAAGTACCATCACCATAAAATTGTAGTTGTACCTGGAATTATGATTTCAGGTGCATATTTAATTTGATTTTTGTGATTAAATTAGACTTGTATAATATCCAATGAAAAATATCCAACACAATCATAGCCTAGGAAATTGATAGGCTATAGGTCATTTTTTGTTTTAAATATATTATAGGTGAAAATTTTACAAACCATAATAATTGCAAATTTAAAAATGTGGTTTATATAAAAACATAATACCTATTTATATATATGAATAAATTATAGATATGTCTATAAAAATTAATGGAATGTACATGCCACCTGAAAGAGCTAAGCTATCATTGAATTTATATTGGACAGGCATATAGCTAATTTGAAATTCTAGGCATGACCATAATAAAATCATAACTGTAGACCAATTATAATTTCACCTGCATATTTAATCTTGAAATTCCAGGTCTTATTTATACATCCTTAGTCATAGGTAATTTGTTTAGTTTACAGTTCTATTCTCTAAAATTAATAAACTCTGCTAATAAAATCAAAACCAGGGGGGTGGAAGGGAAATAACATCCTACAGAAAAATGAATCTCAAGAAGTGATTTTCGATGTAAATAGATGAACACCCTCCATAATTTCAGCTTGCTTTTGATTTCATCTCCTCTTTTTGTCATCTTCCAAGATGGAATTAAATTTATACATCACGTCTTAGGTAAATTGTAATATAAACAAATATAGTGTTCCCTGTGAATCTTGCATAGGTGATACGCTTATTAATTTCCCCCATATATATTCGTTCCAAAGTGAAAGTATTCAATATCCCCATTACTAAGTTACCTAGTATGATTCCCCATGAGTAAATCATATTCTCCTTGGAGCAGTTTTGTTTTTGTAAACTGTCAAATTAGAAATTTGCCATAATTTATGTTTTCCTAAGGGAAAGGAGTTAGGATTTTACAATAGGATTAAACATAAAAATAAATCAATTAAAGAACTGGAATAAAAATTCCCTACAGATTTGAATAAGATATTACAATTCAATTAAAATGGCCTCCCTTTTCCATAATTGAAATCAAGAAGAAGCAAAAGTGAAAAAAAAATGCTAGTAATTCAGGTGTCAGTAATGAAAATCGGTAAAAAAAAGAAGAAGCTAAAAATCAAAGTGATTTGCATTATGAAATATCATATTTGAACTTCTAGAAGGTGAGATTAATTGAAAATTTCTTCATTATTTTAATACATGATTATTTTTTCCATTTAAATCCTCATTTTATTTCATGTATTCTTAATGGAAATTTATTCTAAGATTGGACTTAACATTTTCAAATAGAAAGAATACTTTGGTTTTTGGATAATGAAATTTAAGATTACCTCTATAATGAAATGTATTCATTGATGGTGTTAAAAAACTTTCACTATGAGAATTTTATTTTCTTTCCTTAGAACAACATCAACAAGCTATTCTATAAAAGGAAAAGTGAATTACTTTCCAACATAGATAAATAAACCCTCTAGATTGATGCTCAAGATTTTCTAGGAGCTCCCATGTCAGGATTTTGACAGACTATTTTTGGATGAGGTTTGCTACGTGCCCGTAAACTCTATCCATTTTTTCAACTAATGCTACTAGTGAAGGAGGTAGTTGGTATAATTATTTTGGATAAGGTCTGTTATGAACCTTCCTGGTATTTTTTCAACCGATGTTATTTGGTGAAACAGGTCGCTTGCGCTTATGTCTAAATATATCAAGATTTTCTTCTGTATCAAGGAAATTAATCTCTTGTCCTTGAAACTTGGGGGATTTGACTAGTCACTTTGTACATCCTTTTCCATCTTGAATTGGGTAAAATATTATAAGTTCCATATTCACCCACTATATATCCACAAAAAATCAACTGGGTACCATAATCACCAGGAAACTCCAGTATATGGACAAAGAACCATGTCCTAGACGCCAAACTCATGTACCCCTGATTTGAATCTTGTCCTTTTTCCTATCTCTGTCCCCATCACTTTCCTTGTACTTTTAGTCATTCCCTCATGTCTCTTTGTAACTATGCTAGGTACCATCAGTTCCCGTGCTAAGCAGAATTTAATGACACATTGGCCTGATGTAAATCTCGTCTGGGGCATGTGATTTATGTGTATAATCACCAATGAATCTGTATATTGGGTAAATATGTTCTAATAACACACTCTCTTATCTGCATCTAAGCATGTCTTGGTACACTCTCCTATCTATATTAGGCTTGTCTTGGTACATGCACTGTTTGGATATGTATCACATATTTCAAAAATCTTGTGTTGCATTTGGATATAATTGTTTCCTATATATCCATGCTGGCATGGTTGTATTTGGGCTTAATCGATTTAATTTTTTCATACTTAAAATTTGACTTTTTCACCCCTAAACACTTTGGGCCTTTTGAGTTGTTGTAGGATCAAATGAGTAGTAGGAATCTAGGAAGATGCCAATATATGTGTCCATTCAATGAGGCATTGTAATTTTCCAGTTTTAATGGAAAAAGAGTATGAAGTAACATACATATAGGTGTATAAGATTTAATTAAACATATTAGGAAACACGAGAGATAAAAATATATAGATAATAGTTATTAGACATATAGAAGTATATAATATCAACATGTTTATATTGGCAACATAACTACTTCTATTCTAATTTCAATGGATGGGCATAAATATAGTATTTAAGTATTATAGTTAATGCTATGATTTCAAAGTAAATGTATATAGTATGTATTTTTTGAAGTAGACAATATTATACAAGGTATACTTTTTTTTTCTCTAGGAATCTATTTCCATCCTTCATAATTTTCTAGGCATTCTCATTCTAGGGCTTTCAAGTTTGAATTACAACTGAATTACACTCTCTATTTGAGAAAGAAGAAAATTCTAATTGTAGTAACATTTCCAACCATTGACCCTCGATAAGTAACATTTCCATCTAATATTTTATACGCGTCCTCATTCTCAAGTGGCTCTAACTAAGGTAATAAAAATAGATTTGTGGACTAGGTTGTGTGGTAGCCTATCCACCATTTTACAAAAGGATTGCGTCATATGTACTGAGCAGGTTCATGACACGAAAAATAAACAAGGGGGCTAAATTATTGGAAATGAGGTTCCATCACCTCAGAGAGTGGAATAATTCAATAATGATACTCTCTGAATAGTTAGAGAAATGAAGTTTAATTACTTTGTATCCATCCCACATCATGGGTTTTTTATATGTTTTTTAGGATGTCAAAATCTAAACATTTAGGGCTTTAAATTGAAATCTGTTTTAAAGCCACTTTTTTTCCCCCTATTACTACACAGTATATGTTTATTTTTTAAATGAAGACAATCTTAGTATAAATATAGAGAATGTGTATAAATTTTAAACATTATGGTGTTTGATGGTCAATAATTTGTTTTCTAGTTTGGATTTGGGAAATAAAAATGTATAATTTTTTTTATTGAATTAGCATGCATTTTACTAATTTTATTAAATATATCTTATAGCTTATATCATTGATGTTATATTGTGCAATGTTAAATTAAGTTTGCCTTTCTATATATCTTGACCCATTAGATATTCATTTATCTTGTTGAAACTATCTTGTAACCAATATTACTAATAAGATGTAATATACTAACTTGAGTTTTCATTATTAATGAACAGAATTTTAAGAAAGTGAAGAATATGACTTACCTGATGGAATGAACATTCAAGAACAAGAAATTCCTCTCCAATGTCAATACTTCAACAAGTGGTCATACCCATTCAAATGAATGCAACGCTACAATAAGTGCTCCCTTCCTAACAAGGTGGATGCAACACAATAAGTAGTGCTTCAGATCCATCCAGCCAACCATTTCTATGTAGCCAATGATTAACCTACCAGAATAAACACTTTTACAAACAAATATGTAGATCAACAATATTTTTATTTGAATAGTTATTTAATAAATTATATGAAATATCCAAGTTTCATATATTTATAAAATAAACATGTAATATTCAAAACTACTCGTATTCCATGCATTAAAGAGATTTAAATCTTTGAAACTATTTGTTATCAATAAATATTATTTTAAGATTATTTGATTAAATAAGAGTTCCTTTAGCATCGTTTTAGAAATATCCACAAGGCGTTCAGATATATATATATATATATATATATATTAATGTTAATCGCTTTGTATGTATTGACATCAAAAGTTTTATTTAATTATTTTAGTTTCAATAATCATTGTTTGGGTTGCGTGTTTTTTTTTTTATTATAGGAAAATAGTTTTTATGAAAGGGACTATACCCTTGAACAATAGTGGCTCAGAAGCTGGATTGTGCCAATGTGTTGTAAAAGAACAAAAGATCCAAAAACAATGAGGATAGAGGCAGGAAGATATCCTACCAAAACCAGCACCAAAACCTGCAACAACGCAGCGATTAATAGCAACTAAGCAAATCAACGTAGATGAAACTATTACATCCTACTTAAGTGCATCGACATGCGACTGAACCTCCCCCCGCATGGAACCACGATATGATTTTCTCTACGTACAGGGTATGCACCAATCTGCATTGTTTTCCATCCTTCCACATCTAAACCCACTTCTAGATTACCTTTTAATTCGGGTGAGGGGTCGAATTAGAGATCTGAATTCGCTCCTCCAACGTTAAAAATGTCATCATTTCTCCTGAACTTACCTCATCCTTTCTCCACTTGTCTGTAGCATTTAAAAGCAGGTGGTTACAATCTTTGTTAATGATATGCCATTTTCGGTTCCCATCCACATTTTAGGCGCAAAATTTGCCACTTTTCCTCTTCCTCGGAGCTAGTTTCCCATTCAGAGGATTCATTATCTTCCTTGTTTGGTGCATAGCTTTTTTTGGATTTCCCACTCTCCTCCATCGTTTCCGACTGTCCCACGGTGGGTAGAGGGTGCAACTCCTCGCAGCACTTTGGGGCCAGACCCATTTGGACCTCATCCGTCAGTTTTGGCGGGTCAGTTATTACAAGGAGGATCATTGTAACGTGTAGTCTACCCTTTGAACAGAGGGAAGGGATCGAAAAAGTCGTGGTACCTTGTATATAGCTTCCCACTCCCTCTTCTCTGTTGTTTCTGCCTTTCTCATTCTCTGTCCTTTTGGAACATGTGCACAGTTTGGCGTGAAAGTAATCTTCTTTCATCTGGGACAGACCAAGTCGTGCGTCATCAGGAATATGTTTTACACGAATCAGCCCAGGGTGGGAGTACAGTATTGATGTATCTCAGGGAGAAAAAAACCCCCCACCTCCATGCTTTAAACACATGCACCGAGCCATTCGAGCGGCAAGCATGCTATTCTGGCCTTTGTTGCAGAATCCGATGGAGATTAACTTCCCATAGACGGGGGTTGTAGCTGGACTGTGCTAAGTAGGGACTTCGTCGCTCCCAAACATTCCAACTGGAAAAGAGCCGGAGAGGTAGGGAGATCCTAAATGGGAACACTCTTTGATCTTAACGAGAAACCCGTGTCTATCCATCACTTCAAATGCAGAGGGTTAGCCCTTCCCAAAACATCCAAGGCGCTCCGTTGAGGGCCTCTTAACCATCTCTTTCTTTTGGACCTTTGAAAAAGTGAAAAGAAGGCGCTATTGGGTAGGGCAATGATATCTACCCAACAACCCCATTTCCGCCCACACCATTTACGGATACCCCTGCCCAATCAACTATTGGGTCAGTACCCCGCAAAAAAGCTCCAATGAGCGCAACAAAAGAAACCTGGATTTTGCCTTCTTAATCACTGATGCTGGGACAAACAATGCAATGAGCTTTCTCTTCTCATCCCAGATGGGGGAAAGAGCAGCATTCACTCCTGTGGATTGAGGGAACAACCTGTACGCCCAAGTGCAATATTCACTCATAGTTTGGGTTGCGTGTTGATAAAGCACAATTTTTATATTTTAATAAAAATATTGACATTGTCGGAAATATATAAAAATTATATGCAATGCTACTTTTGGGTTAATAGCCATTCCCTTATATTATGTCAGAGAAGTTGACGTTTAGGACTAAGGTTTGTATGGTCATTTGTAATAATGGCCCTTTTTGTGTCTCCTTTGTACGCTTATGGAAGAGTGGTTCTTGTTTTGTTAAAATAGTCCTAACGTTTAAGTTAAATCCTATAATAAGGTAGCGGTTTTATAAACTCCTTAGTTTAATAACTGAAAAATAATAGTTATTATTTAAATGAATATTAATAAGATAAAGTCGTAAACCTAATTATTGCTATGAAGCCTCCCCCTAGGAGATTTGGATAACGTCGTTTTGTTTCGCGCCTACGATCATAATTAGTATGTTTTGTCTTCTCTTGGACCTCTTTAGATGGATGGATTGGGTATTGGATTCCAATCACGTAATCTACCTTGGTTAAAAATTAGGAATTTATCTACAAATAACCTCTAATTATTGTGACACCTGTCCCAATTTGAAAATTGTGATCAAATGACAATATGTTAATTTGTGAATATACACACAAAAATTTCAATTGTAGGTATGTAACAATATTAAAATTATGACAAATTCACAATTATAAATTGTGGAATTTACACACTTATTATTTTCATTGTAGATATTTTCACAAATTTTTTTCATGTTTTTCATGTTTCCATAAAATTATTGTGGGGGAGTCCACAAAATTGGATTCACATTTGAACTAAAATATCCCACAACGAAATGTGGAAAATTTGTGGATACAACACCTTTATCTTTTAGTGTCAGTGTTGGGACCCACACGCTTTGGTTGTTTTTTTGTGGATATATGATTATAACTATATGAAATTATTGCTGTCCAAGTCTACAATGCAAAAGCGAAGTTTTCCCTGGCTAGTCAAAAACTTAGTTTATCTAGACAACAAGAGCTACACTTCATGTGAGTGAAAATTCTGAACTCCAAGAAACAATTTCCCATGTCAAACCAATGACTTTCAATTTGAAGTTCAAAGGGGGGGTTTACTACCAATTTGATACATTTTTGTTCAAAAGAACACAAATTAATTGCATAAGATACACATTACAAATGTCTATGAAATGAGACATGTTGATAAATTAATTATGTCTTTTTTACAAGGGTTGCCCCATATCAGAAGGATCTCTCATCCAATGGTGTGTGCCATATAGTTGGCCCATCAAGATGGTTCCATTATCGAATTAAGGCTAAAAGAAATGCTAGAAGAGTTTCCAGTAAAAAAGTGGATGAGTGCATTTGAAGATTCCATTTCATAAACTGTACCAAAATTCATATGAATCCTCCATATGTAGTAGTAATGAAAACTTGATAAAATTAGATTACAATGCCAAACAAACACTAAAAGGTAAATCCAACTCCGTCTAGTACAGAAAATGCATGAAATATGTCTCTCTATTTTATCTCTAAGTGATTTAAATCACAATTGGAATTTAACTCTAGGTATGGAATGAATTTGCCATGAACAACTTTGTACTTAATACATTCACCATAAATTCTATATTTAGTTGTTATCAAGGTCAAAATCTATAAATATACTATAGATAAATGGAAGTTATGTGGAAGGGATGTATGTCATAATGCATGGTACAGATGTCATGGAAACCTGAAAACAACTCTAACATATATAAACAATCTTGGATTACTGGCGAGAGGAGGGAAAGTAAATGGAAATATAGGAAAACGAAAATAAATGCAAAAAAATTGTCTCAACTATTGCATTGATATCCAAAATGGTGGAGAAAAATTCAGATATATCCCCACACATGTCTCGTTTTAGTGGGACAAGATAGTACTAAAGTAAAAATGAAAATGTTGGATGCATGTTATAATGAACTTTTCCTTACATACTACAAAAAGTTGTAACATGGGCCTTTCACTATGGACCTTCCTCCAACGTCACAGTCAAAAAAGCTTCTCAAAAAATATTATGGCAAGAAAATTTCTCTTGTGTATCAATGACCAAGAACAATTTTCTTCACAAAATGTGATGAGTTCACGGAGCTTAAGTACAAAACATGTTAGTGACCTCATGTCCCAAAAAACTAGCACAAATAAATCAACAATAGAAATGGCACAATGATTATATTCAAAGTTTTGCGCGAACTTAATATGCACATAGAGTGCAATCACATCAATATCTTAATAATTATTTTGCACATTTTTACATGAAAAAAATGGACAAGATAAATACTTTGTAATGCAGCTCTTTACTTATAAACTAGATAATTCTTCAAGTGACAACAAAAATTGGACATTGTTTGCATTTTGCATCCATGCTAACAACTAGAATGGTTTTCAACATAGTGTATGTGATTTTTCTTCAAGTTGGTAAAGATAGATAGATGGGACACTCAGCCGATTATCAATAATATTGTGCAAAGTGGATACATTCTCTTTGCCACAAATAATGGACAGTTACAGAACATGACAAGAGAACTCCAACACATTCACTTCGTACTTTATCGAAGAAGTCTACGAATTTAAGACCTTTGTGGAACCACACCTTCTTGATGGTAAGAACAAGATCATGGATATTAATAAACCAAATATGATTAAATATATGTCAAACACAATAAGCCCATCATGGAGTTCAAAACATCAATCATAGATTATGAATGGTCGCACTCAACTGAGATATTTAAAGAAGTGGATGGGCAATATTTCTTTCCTGAAATGGATCCCTCCATTGACACTCTTCAATGAACCCAAGAGATGGAAGACATGCAGAGAGGAATTCAGGCATACATCACACACTAGGAAAATATTTCAACAAAATTTTAGATAAGAATAAGATAATATGTTCCAAAGAATACATATTGGAAAAATCTTCTATATTCCCTCGAGAATCCATTCTCAATGTTGTAGCACACGAGGAGGAAAGATTTTCTTTTCCAAAAACAATTTAGGATTAGCACCATGTATGATTAAATAGTGGGTGCACCCACGTCTTTACATGGATGAGCTACTATTGTGAAAATGTTCTATGAAAAAGGGATATATATGTTGGGCCTATTTGTGATATACCTTGAGAGGAATTTAACCTAGTAGTTGATGTGAATGTTGGGAAGAGGATACTAGTAAGATCATTTGATGATGAATGTACCTATATGGATGGGAAAGGAAGAACTAAAACTAAGACATGATGTTCGCAACAAACACTCAATAGATAAGAGTTACATTGTGGGAACCCACAGGGAAAGGAAATACTAAAAAAAGAAAGGTAAAAAAGAATGTTTAAAGAAAAGGAAATGGTGGTGAAAATCAAGGGATTGCATCAGATATTGATATAGACAACATGCATCTGAGAGATGGAGTTCCAAGAAAAATATGGAAAGGAAATAAAATTCAAAATAATCAATCCAGGTCATGAAAGCTATGTAAAAAATACCTTGCACACTTATGGATATATTATAGTTTTTGATATAGCATGTTAGTAGATATCAGAGATACAGAACTGTTATTCATTCGATTCT
The DNA here is from genome assembly GCA_019776745.2 of Taxus chinensis. NCBI lineage: Eukaryota > Viridiplantae > Streptophyta > Pinopsida > Cupressales > Taxaceae > Taxus > Taxus chinensis. Next base: position 609,776,340 of record CM034152.1, on the reverse strand, counting down.
TATATGATGCATATGGACTACTGGAGACTTTTGTTGTTGATATTGATACACTTTTGACATGGTTATTTATCTGTAATTCTGACATGTGATATGTTTAAGTCATATTGAGTAGATCTTGATAATTGGATTAATGTGATGATCATTTTGACATGAATGAAATGTGTAATAGAAATGTGCTAGAAATTGTAAGTGATATCATATTTGCATAGATGATAATAATTCATATATAGTTGATTTTAGATTTATATCACATATTTTGGCATGACTGTTTTAATGCGGCCACGAGGCCGAAGGAGGTATTCTCTGTTCTACAGGTATATTATATTCACAACAACATCGGGGGAGTGGAGACCAACCACATCGGAATTCGAGAAGAATCCAACTAGGGTCACCATGGCAACATGTAATTGTGTGTGTTAGAATTATTTGGTTAGGGGAAAATTGTGACCTAGGGGTCATGTGTTGTTTTGTTTTAATTTCCCTTTCTATTATGTTAGTATGTGTTTTCTCTTAGTAAGTGAAATTTTACTTGTTTTATTATTTAGATTTTTGGATTGTATTTTACCCCTTTTTTAGTCATGGGTTGTAGTGTCTTAATTAAGTTAATTTGAATTTGTCCTAAACTAATTAAAAGATGTGACCAAAAGGAGTTCATTTATTAGGCTTGATTTACTTTGGATTTTGTGTTGAGTGATGTGTGTTTGAGTTTTGAGTGTAGCACACTCTACCCCACATGGGAAACTCGAATTTGGCCTTAGAGGCCAAATTTGGAAGCTTGTGGGACAAGTCAAACTTGTCCCACACCTCTTAAAAGCCCATGCCAACCCTACCTATGGGTTGGGAGGTCAAATTTAGGCTCTTTTAGGTGTTTTGGGGGGATAAAAAGGTAAAATGTTAATTGCACTTTCTTTCAAATATTTAATTTTGTCCTTTGGGGGAGTGGGCTTAGATGGAGTGTGTAAGGTGCTTGTCATTCCTCCAACCACTTATTAATTGTGCATTGGAATATGAGGTTGACCAAGTGATGTGGAGTGGAGAGGAAATGAGGTGGCATCCTACTTGGAGCCACATCATCCCTCCCTCTCTTTTCTCTATTTATTGAATTCTTTTTGCTTGTTTTGGGGTTGGATGATCATTTTTAGTCTCTTGAATTTTTGGAGAGTGGAGGATTTTGAGAGAGTTTGTGGATTGTTATGGAGCTTTGTGGATGCTTGCTTGATCTTTGGAGGGGCTTGGAACTTCATACTTGGAACAAGCTCTACCATGGAGAGGTAGGAGCTTCACCTTAGTTTAAATTATGTTATTTTTTTTATTGTATGTGTGTATATGTTGTGTTGCATGTTGTTGTTTCTTTGAAATGCTTGTTGGGTATGGGTAGAATGCCTAAGTTGGGAGTGGGAGGAGACTATGGGGAGTTTATTTGAGGGAGGCATAAGAGATCATTTTCTTGAGGAGGGAGTTTGGGTTGGGTGCCCACCTAGTATGAGAAATGCTTGCATTTTTCTTCTTGTTCTTACTTTGAGGGAGGCATAAGAGTTGAGGGAGGCATAAGAGTGGATGGAGGGATAAGGGGTACTTGAGGGAGGCATAAGAGTTGTTAGGGGTATTGTGTTTTTGCATTGGAGGATTTTAGGTGGCACCCATTCCCATTGGGAGGCATAAGTGGCCTCCCCATAGGTCTTACTCTTTTGGCTTTCTTGATAAGCCTTGTGATCTTGTTGTTTGTTGTTTTCTTCTTGTTGAGTTTTGTTGTGTTTTGTATGTAAATGGAATGAATGTGAAATTACATGTTAAGTATTGTGGAAGCTAGTAGTTGCCATGAGTTGAGATCTTTTCCCATTGTGATGTGGTTGGGGCTCGGGGGCCAATGGAGAGGATGGCTTCTCTTCTCCATTGGGTATCTTGGTTGGGTGGAGAGCGTTGCCTCTCCCCCTATTTTTTTGTGAATCAAGACAAACTTTTGGAGGAGCTACTTGTTGGTGTTTGGAGCATTGGAGTCTTGTTGATGACCATGTGAAACTTCCTTGTATTTTACCCACTTAGAGTGGAAGAAATTGTAATAATGTATTCATTCTTTATAAAGAGATTATATTTTGTATGTACTCCCACATCAAGTGGAGAACATTGTATTGATATTGTAAAGAAACATATTGTCTTTTTATGTTATGAAGTGTATTATATATTGAAAAAATGAAAAAAGTTGTATTCGAAATCTAGTTTTATTGAAATAGATTTCATTGCATGATGAAAGAATTATTGTTTACTAAATGAGAAAAGATCTTTAGAAGAAATAAATGTCTTTTGGAAAGTTAGTTTGCAATATTCTAAATGTAAAAGTATTGTAAAAGTGTTGAAATAAGATTTATTAATGTATTGTGAAAAAAAATTTAAGTGCTTGTATTGACAAGATTAACATCATGTTTGTTACAATGGAAAATTTTGAAAGTAAAGGTTCATTAAAGTATTCAACCTTATTCTAAATTGTAAATATTGTTTAAAAAAAAATATAGTTAAATTATTAAAGTTGATTACTTTTATAAATATAATTGAATGGAAAATAAAGTTAATTAGTTATTTTGAATGAATGTTACATTGTAATAAAAATGATTGCAGAGGAATATAATATTAGATTATATTACATTTCATTAATAATGATTAGATTTTATAGCAAGGAAATGACAAAGAAATATCATTAATAATTATAAATTCCTTTTACTTGTAAAGAAAGAATCATTAGTTAAACAAATGGAAATTATACTTGTAATAGATGAATTTTATATAAGTTAAACACTTTATAAAAATAATTTAAACTATAATAATTATAATAAATTCAATTAAAGTGGAACTTGAAATGAATTAAATATAATTAAAATGCATTTTTAATCCTTTAACAACTTTAAGTTTTTGTAAAAATATCGGCATTAATGGTTCTTTTTTCAAAAACAGGACCGTGTTTTTTTTGCATCAGCGGTGGCTCCTGTAACCCCGTCAGGCTAAGGCTTGAATTATTCTCAAAAGGTGGGGAACTAACTTTCCCCCCCAGTTAGGGCGGTGTATAAATGTTTTCTGCCATTCCAGGTAGCCAATGGCGGTTTTAACATCCGCTTATTCTGGGGCGGCGTCCATGATTATTGTTGTTGACCGTAAAATGTATAATATGCCTTCGGATGGCGGTCCTACGTCACTTACAGACAGATTTTTATTTCGTGGACCCATGAGGTTGTATATATTGAAATTTAAAATATATGTTTACACTAATTCCTAAGTTGTAAAATTAAGTCATTATTAACAGCAAGTAAATAAATTTCGGGTTCTATAAAATTGAAAAATATAATAAAACACTCAATGGTGAATTAAAAGTTTTTTTAAAAAAAGTGTATAAAATAAAGGGGTAGGGTTTGCCCCAAATTTAAACCCCAAACAATATAATCTTGGGCCTGTAATAAAAACCAGAAATAAAATGAGCAAAGTCCCTCCCAACCCAGATAAGAAAATTGTATTAAATAAATAAATGGCAAAAAATAAATGCTAGACCCTAGAGGATCTTCAAAACTAGATTCTCAATCTTGAGTGTATGGCCTTCCAATAAGCTTGTGCAACTCCTCCCATGGCTTCCTTCCTTCTCCAACCTGCAAATTTAACAAAAGAAAATGAACCAAATGAGAAGAATAGAAAGTAAAAATATTAATAAGAAATCCATAAGGATTTTAGGGCTTCCTTGTGCACCCTAAATCTAAGGGCTGGAGATAGATTTGATCCAAGGGTGGAGGATGACCCTACATCACTTAAGTGATGGGGTATTTAAATGGGAATGAAAATTTAAAATCCTTAAGGGTATGTGTAGATGGGGGCTAGCCTAAGGGGTTAGACCACCCCTTGTCTTTTTAATGGTAATAATATAGATTTAAGGAGCCTGAATTAAAACTAAAAAGATAAACTTTAGTCTTGTTTAATATAATTAATTTAGAAGGGATTAATGGGGCCATGACATGAAAATAAAAATGAGAAATATTAAAATAATTAATGAAGCCTTAGTAAGAGAATTTAAAAACGGCTTTAATTTTAGAAATTGAGAAATGCTAAAAGTTCAATTTAGTTCCGACTGCCTTGTAAATTCTTTTAAAACGTTATTAATGGGAATTAATTTTAATCCCGAAGAACCCATTGTAACCCTTCCCTTATAAAAAAAAAAAATTTTCCATAATTTTTCTAACTAAACCTAGGTTGTTCTTGAGTCTCTTAGAGCATTTTAGCTGGTGTTACACTTGGTATCAGAGCCATGGGTTCAAAGCTTGGACCCTTGGGCACACCTAGAAAACATGAAACATGAACATTTAACCTAGTGCAAAATTGATTCTTTTAAATCTAGAAAACCACAATGTTTGATAATTGTATGAATAGAAAACTTAGAAAACTGAAACAAGACCTAGAACAATGAACTAACTCTCACCTTGATCTGTGCAGGAGGCACGGATTAGGTGAGGGGTCTTTTCATATAGACCTAGATATACCACCGCCAGAGCAGGCTGTAGCGGCCATTCTACCTCAGATTTTACAGACACTTCAGGACGTCAATGCCGCTATACGCGGAGAGCCCTTGGGAGGACGATTTGCTAGACATGGTTTGGAGCCATCAGTAGATGCCCAGGTATCCCCTTGACACAGCGAGGAGCATAGGGCAGAGAACTTCCACGCAGAGTCAGCTAGGGCAGAGTCACCACAGAGAGGACATGGGGACAGGATCTTAGGACATAGGGACAGGTCTCGGAGCCCTAGACAGAGGGAGGAGCATGCAGAGAGACCTAGGGGTCATCAGACATCAGCTGCAGACCATATCAGGGAGATCCTGAAGCTACGACCATCTCACTATTCAGGTGATATAGGTGGTTTTCAGGTAGAGGCCTGGTTGGTGAGCTTGAGTGGATGCTTCAAGCTCTGTCCTTGTACTAGCAACACGAAAGCTCGTGTTGCGATCCATCTTCTGAGGGATGGAGCAGGAGTCTGGTGGAGGACCGAGGAGCAGAAGCTCCATGTTGACTCGGAGACAGTTACCTGGGAGCTATTTGAGGAGCGTTTCAGGAGCAGGTATTTACCCAGGAGGTTTATACAGCAGCGGATAGACGAGTTTCATGACCTCCGTCAGGCATCGATGACTATAGCTGAGTATGAGAGTCAATTTCTGGACCTACTCCAGTACGTCGACTATATGCAGGATGAGTAGGTATGGATTCACAGGTTCATCCGGGGCCTGAACTTGGATTTGGGTGGCGCGGTGCATTCACTACCCACAGACATTAGCAGAGGCCATGGAGAAGGCCTATATTGCAGAGGAGACACGGGGGAAGACGCAACAGGCTAGAGACAGAGTTCAGAGCCGTATCCAGCAGATGCAGGATGGTAGATCGAAGGGGTCAGTTCCTCCTCCACGGGGTGGACAGAGTTCAGGGACAGCTTCATTCAGGCCACCACAGCAAGCAGCAGTAGAGACCCACCCACCTTACCGACCTCCTCAGAGATTTGATGCGTAGAGAGGACGGAGTATGGGGCCTCCTCCTAGGGGTCCCATCAGGACACAGGGTGCACCGAGAGCTCAGTCAGCAGGAGCTCGTCAGCAGAGACCTCAGCAGTCCATAGCCAGATCGTTAGGATCCACAGCTCAGACATCTAGAGTACCGGCTGGAGCTGCTTCCCACTGGAGAGGACCAGGTAGCTGTTATGGTTGTGGTGTTGTTGGACATCATTGGAGAGATTTCCCACATAACCCTAACAAGGGTAAGACGCAGAGCTCAGAGCCTACTGTTGGAGATATGGCACGGAGTCATCGGATCTACGCAGTGGTCGAGAACCGCCAGGCTGAGCACCAGAGTACTGTGATTGAGATGACAGGTAGTATTGGTGGTATTTCCACCTCTATATTATTTGATTCTGGTTCTTCTGATTCATTTATTGCACCATCCTTAGTAGAGCATTGCAGGCTTGGTGGCAGTTAGGTAGGGTCCGTAGTTGGGACGTTGAGATGGCTTCTGGAGCCAAAATTTCTATAGACTCCTTAGTTAAGGAGTGTGTAGTGGATTTGGGACCCTTCACCACTACTTTGGATCTTCGAATCCTTCCATTAGGATCTTATGGTGTCATTTTGGGCATGGACTGGTTGTCTACTCATAGAGCTAGAGTGGACTGTTACCATAAGACTATTGCTTGCATAGATGATCTTGGAGTGGAGTCAGTGATATCAGGGTTAGGAGACCCATTTCCATTCGCACCATCTCTGCTATGCAGCTTAAGCGGGTGTGCGATGGGGTTGTCAGTTGTATGTTGTTACGGTTAGTGACAGATCAGAGGATGAGTCTAGTGGACCATCCCTTGATGACCATCCCATCTTGAGAGAGTTTGCTGATGTGTTTCCAGGGGAGCTACCGGGTTACCTCCCCCACGTGAGATAGATTTCCATATAGATCTAGTTCCGGGTGCAGAGCCTATCTCACGAGCACCTTATCGGATGACTACTCCTGAGCTATGTGAGCTCAAGTTGTAGCTTGAGGGCCTTCTGGAGAAGGGCCTAATCCATCCTAGTGTATCCCCTTGGGGTGCACCAGTGATCTTCGTGAAGAAGAAGGATGGATCTCTACGGTTGTGTATTGATTACCGTCAGCTGAACAAAGTAACGATCAAGAATCGTTACCCCCTTCCACGCATTGATGATTTATTTGATCAGATGAAGGGGGCTACAGTTTTCTCCAAGATAGATCTTAAGTCAGGGTACCATCAGCTCAGGATTACGGAGGTGGATATTCATAAGACCGCGTTCCGTACGAGATATGGCCACTACGAGTTCACAGTGGTACCTTTCGGTTTGACGAATGCCCCCGCAGTGTTTATGAGTTTGATGAATGGGGTATTCAGGACTTTCCTAGATCACTTCATGCTCATCTTCCTTGATGACATTCTGATTTACTCACGTACACGTGAGGAGCACGAGGAGCACCTTCGCCAGGTTCTTCAGTGTCTTCATGAGCAGCACCTTTACGGGAACTTGGAGAAGTGTGCATTCTTTCAGACAGAGGTGCAGTATTTGGGCCACATCATTTCTGGGAAGGTATCACAGTCGATCCTTCCAAGATTTGAGCCATCATGGATTGGCCAGCACCCACTAGTGTGACCGAGGTGCGCAGCTTCATGGGTTTAGCAGGATATTACAGGAGATTTGTTCAGGAATTTTCTCAGATTGCGCACCCCATCACTTCCCTTCAGTGGAAAGGGAAGAAGTTTGTATGGTCAGATAGATGTGAGCAGGCCTTCAGTACACTGAAGGAATGCCTCACGACAACACCTATTCTTGCAGTACCAGATCCTCAGGGTGAGTTCTACGTTTGCACAGATGCTTCTTTGGCAGGACTTGGAGGTGTGTTGATGCAGGAGGGTAGAGTAGTTGCTTTTGAGTCTCGCAAACTCAAGGATTATGAGCTCAATTATCTGACTCATGATCTTGAGCTTGCAGCAGTTGTGCATGCCTTAGTGCGGTGGAGACATTTTCTTCTTGGCCAGAGATTTACACTCAGGACTGATCACTTGAGTCTTGCACCACCTCTTCACGCAACCCAATCTCAACGCTCGTCAGCGGCGTTGGATGGAGTTGCTTTGTGAGTATGACATGGAGATAGAGCATGTGAAGGGGAAGGAGAATGTGGTTGCAGATGCCTTGAGTAGATGGAGACATGTGGCTATGGCCACTTCAGTGGGCACAGATTTGCGGAGTAGGATTTTGCAGCAGCTTCCTCAGGACAGTTTCTACCTTGCAGCCAGAGCAGAGATTGAGTCTCAGAGACCCCTTGAGGGGAGATTTGATGGATTTTCATTAGAGGCAGATGGCCTTCTCAGACACAGAGGTCAGATATATGTTCCTAGAGATGGAGGCTTGAGACAGGACATTTTGACAGAGGCTCATCGTGCACCTTATTCAGCCCATCCCGGGGTGAAGAAGATGCACGCCACCTTGAGACAGTTGTATTTTTGGAGAGGACTTCGGAGAGACATGGCTTTGTTTGTGTCACGCTGCTTAGAGTGTCAGAGGGTGAAGGCTGAGCATCAGCATCCAGCTGGCCTTCTCTATCCTCATGCCATACCAGAGTGGAAGTGGGACACCATTTCCATGGACTTCATCGTTGGGTTACCTACGTCGAGATACCACCACGACGCCATCATGGTCACGGTGGATAAATTGACGAAAGTAGCTCATTTTTCTCCGGTGAAGACCACCTATACAGCTAGTGCAGTGGCACGAGTATATCTTGATGAGATTGTCAGATTACATGGGATTCCGTGGAAGATCATTTGCGACCGCGATCCTTTGTACACTTCCCATTTCTGGACCACCATGCAGCATGCTCTCGGGACGAGGATCAATTTCAGCACAGCATATCACCCTGAGACAGATGGACAGACTGAGTGGGTGAATCAGATCCTGGAGGACATGCTTAGGATGTACGTTATGGATCACCAGTCGAGATGGGAGGAGTATCTGTATTTGGTGGAGTTTTCCTACAATAATAGTTTTCAGAGTTCGATAGGCATGGCTCCTTTTCAGGCATTATATGGCAGAGAGTGCAGGACACCTCTTAGTTGGGACAGGTTAGAGGACAGGGTTTCTCTTGGGCCAACATTATTACAGGATATGGAGCAGCAGGTTACCTTGATCAGACAGAGATTGCAGGAGGCACAGGACAGACAGAAGAAGTATGCGGACCAGCATAGGACAGATCATAGTTTTGAGGTGGGCACGAAGGTGTTTCTTCATGTCAGACCACATAAGAGCCCTATCCATTACGGAAAAGGTTCTAAGCTTGCTCCTAGGTTTGTGGGTCCCTTTGAGATCTTGGAGCGCCTCGGTCCCTTGGCCTATCGTCTAGCATTGCCACCTAGCTTGTCTCATGTCCATGATGTGTTTCACATTTTTGTGCTTAGGAGATATATTTCTGATCCTTCTCACGTGCTAGATTGGACCGCATTGTAGGTGCAGGATCAGGGGCAGGTGATGGTGGAGCCCGTATGCATTATAGAGTGCAGGACCCTGGGCCTTCGCGGCAGAGAGATTGATCAGGTTCGGGTCTAGTGGGACAGATATGATGAGACTTGCAGCTACTTGGGAGGATGCTACTTTGCTACGAGTGTAGTTTCCACACCTGTTCCAGTGACTTCCAGGAGGAAGTCGAGTCTAAGGGGAGGGGGATGTAGTGCCCACTTCCCTTCGACACCTTTTTTATTATTGATTTTTCGATATGTCGACTGCACTTATGGATATATTATAGCTTTTTGATTTAGCATGTTAGTAGATATCAGAGATACTGAACTGTTATTGATTTGATTCTTATATGATGCATATGGACTATGGAGACATTTGATGTTGATATTGATATACTTTTGACATGGTTATTTATCTATATTTCTGACATGTGATATATTTAGTCATATTGAGTAGACCTTGATAATTGGATTAATGTTGTGATCATTTTGACATGGATGAAATGTGGAATAGAAATGTGCTAGAAATTGTAAGTGATATCGTATTTGCATAGATGATATTAATTCGTATATAGTTGATTTTAGATTTATATCACATATTTTGGCATGAATGTTTTAATATGGCCACGAGGCCGAAGGAGGTATTCTGTGTTTTGCAGGTATATTATATTCACAACAACATCGGGGGATTGGAGACCAACCACATCGGAATTCGAGAAGAATTCAACTAGGGTCACCATGGCAACATGTAATTGTGTGTGTGTTAGAATTATTTGGTTAGGGGAAAATTGTGACCTAGGGGTCATGTGTTGTTTTGTTTTTATTTCCCTTTTATTAATGTTAGTATGTGTTTTCTTTTAGTAATGAAATTTACTTGTTTTATTATTTAGATTTTTGATATATGTTTACCCCTTTATTATTAATGGGTTATAGTGTCTTAATTAAGCTAATTTAAATTTGTCCTAAACTAATTAAAGATGTGACCAAAAGGAGTTCATTTATTAGACTTGATTTACTCTTGGATTTTTGTGTTGAGTGTTGTGTGTTTGAGTTTTGAGTGTAGCACACTCTACCCTTCATGGGAAACTCGAATTTGGCCTTAGAGGCCAAATTTGGAAGCTTGTGGGACAAGTCAAACTTGTCCCACACCTCTTAAATGCCCATGCCAACCCTACCTATGGGTTGGGGGGTCAAATTTAGGCTCTTTTAGGTGTTTTGGGAAGATAAAAAGGTGAAATGTTAATTGCACTTTCTTTCAAATATTTAATTTTTTCCTTTGGGGGTGTGGGCTTAGATGGAGTGTGTAAGGTTTCTTGTCATTCCTCCAACCACTTATTAATTGTGCATTGGAATATGAGGTTGACCAAGTGATGTGGAGTGGAGAGGAAATGAGGTGGCATCCTACTTGGAGCCACATCATCCTCCTCTCTCCTTTCTCTATTTATTGAATGTCTTTTGCTTGTTTTGGGGTTACTTGATGATCATTTTTAGTCTCTTGAATTTTTGGAGGAGTAAGTATTTTTAGGATTTTGTTTACTTGTGGAGCTTGGATCTTGTGGATGCTTGCTTGATCTTTGGAGGAGTCTTGGAACTTCATACTTGGAACAAGCTCTACCATGGAGAGGTAGGAGCTTCACCTTAGTTTAAATTATGTTACTTTGAGTTTATTGTATGTGTGTATATGTTGTGTTGTATGTTGTTTGTTTCTCTTTGGAATGGTTGTTGGGATGGGTAGAATGCCTAAGTTTTGGAGTGGGAGGAGACTATGGGGAGTTTTTACAAAATTGCAGGGAGGAATAAGAGATTACTTTTGTTGTAGGAGGTGAGTTTGGGTTGGGTGCCCCACCTAGTATGAGAAATGCTTGCATTTCCTTCTTGTTTCTTGCTTATGAGGGAGACATAAGAGTTGTTGAGGGAGGCATACAGATCTTGTGCTCAATGGATGGAGTGTTATAAGGGGTACTTGAGGGAGGCATAAGAGTTGTAAAGGGAATTTTGATTTACTCACATTGGAGGATTTTAAACGTGGGCACCCATTCCCATTGGGAGGCATAAGTGGCCTCCCTTAGGTATCATAGGTCTTACTCTTTACACTTTCTTGATAAGCCTTGTGATCTTGTTGTTTGTTGTTATTCTTCTTGTTGATTTGGGTTGTTGTGTTTATTCTTATGTAAATTTAATGAATGTGAAAATAAATGTTAAGTAATTGTGGAAGCTAGTAGTTTCCATAAGAGATGAGAATGGTAACCCAAATACAAAAGAGGATGAATACTTAGGTGTAAAAGGATGGATAAAGGATATATGGATGTACATATAGGGAAAATATGATGAATCTTAGGGATAAAAGGTTATTCATTTGTGAAACTACAACAAGAAAGTAATCTAGTGTATTACCATATATCTACTGCACTGCATTCTCTTATTGTTTATTTTTGTAACTAGTACCGTATGGCCTTGGGCCTCCTCATAGTGATATTCTATAAAACAATTTCTTCCATTACATTTAGATATGATTCATTATATTTTTCTCTATCTCATTACAACCCCAAAACAAAGTTTAATGTCATTTGGTAACTACAAACCAAAGATACAAGAAATACCCTTCATAAAGTTTCTCTATCTCACACAACCCCAAAACAAAGTTTAATGTCCTTTGGTAACTACAAAACAAAGATACAAGAAATACCCTTCATAAAACCATTAGGTAATAAATCTATAAATTAGTGCATTACGAGGGTAGACTATCCTTTATGGTCAACCACTAGTGAAATCATTGACAATATACACTACATGCCTTTGAAGATGGATCAATCCTTATGTAGTTTTCCTAGGTGTATGTTCATGTGTAAATGTGATCTTAGATAATCCCCTATCATTGTCTTATTTTCTCCTAACACTAAGATATTGGGCTAATTAAAGAGCAGATAATATACCCAAAGTGGTAATAGTGTGATTTATAAATTTCCTTATCTATTAGACTAAACCCTTTATTCCATTAAAAATGATTTAAAAACTCTTGGAGTGAATTTTCTCTTCTTAAGCCATATCTAGGACCTTTTCATATTTTTAAATAAATAAATATTGACTCGTTGACGTAATTGAGTGCTTCATACCTATAGTAGTAACTACTCTAAATGATGTGTAATTGATTAAGGAACATGTAGCAGATCCTTAAATTAATTTAATTTGATATTTGTAATAGGATCTTTTGAAAGGGTCAATTGAGTGACTTCATACCTATAGTAGTGGCTACTCTAAATGATGTGTAATTGATTAATGAACATGTAGCAGATCCTTGAATTATTTTAATTTGATATTTGTAATATGATCCTTTGAAAGGGTCAAGTGAGTAATAAGTTTACAATTATCATCTTATATAGCCTTTTATAGGTGAAATAATATGATAAGGATGTCCCTAGAAAATAGAAATGATGCATGTAACATAAATTCAAATATATGCACAAGAGTTAAAGATGAAAGGAGGCATGACTATAAAAGTTTAGCCACAAGTTTTTTTATTAGAGACCAAATTGTATGGTTATTATTAGGATGAAAGTGATCTAAAATAAAGATGTTTGAAATGAAACCTTGGAGGTAATTTACTTGTTTGATTAATTAATAATTCCTTGATGATGAAAATATTTGAGTGTAGATACAAAAAATTTAGGGCTAGAAATATGCAGTTAATAGACTTAGAATACAATATTTTTTATTAACATGGGAACATAGTTAAACATGCCATTTATAAAGGATAAGTTAGCTAATCTGAGGGTCTAAATTTCAAACAAATCTAATTGTGTAGATTTTTTATTAAAGATAAAAGGTTTTTTTGACTGGGATCCTACCCAGGAACATAATAAGAATGGGTCAATACCTAGATATATTAATGATAAAAGTTTTTTTTGACTTGGATCCTACCCATGAACATAATAAGAACGGGTCAACACCTAGATATGGAAATGAGAAAAAAAGGTACAACAAGGATTACACTACCTAGTAGTAAAAAAACAACAAGAATCACAACTAATGCTCAGGAGAAAACAAAACAACAAGAAAAGGAAAAACCTGAATAGCAAAAAGAGATCTTAAGAAAGGAATTCAACCCATGGTATGAGATTTGAGGATCATTTTAGATGGGTCTATGGGTAAATTAGAAGAATTTATTGTTGTGTGTTGGACAAACAGTCCACTCCTCTCTATTATATTCAAAAAGTAAATCAAGGCTATAGGTAAGGATAACCTCAATGGAATTAATGGGCATGGATAAGTTCTTAGGAGGTGAGGAAGGTTCTTAACTATCATGAACCATCTCAAGAGGGTTATGTGATATAAGAAAAAAGTGAGGATCAAGAAGGGGATATTGAGAAGAATATAACTCAATCACAATGGTAGCATTCACTTCATAAGGACACTTGTTTGAAGTGGATTCATCATCGCGCTCAGTATAGGCATTAACGGTGAAGGGGGAGGGAAGGGAATTCTTTCACTAGATCATATTCTCCCTCACTTCATAAGGACACTTGTTTGAAGTGGATTCATCATCGTGCTCAGTATAGGCATTAACAATGAAGTGGGAGGGAAGGGAATTCTTTCACTAGATCATATTCTCCCCACTTTTGCATTTTTGGCATCAAGAATCCCTTATCAAATGACCAATAGCGAAGCATATATGACTCTAGAAAGTAAGTATTTCAGAAGCTAGACGTTGAGTCCATAAATCTATCACCAATCTAAAGGTTAATCATATCATGGATATCTACAGTGGTGCCTAAGTACACTAATATTATAGCATAGGTTGTATGAAATAATTATGCAGTATCATCGTCTATTTTAACAAAAGTATCCAAAGTGTTCACAATTGCTTCAAGGCATAGTCCATTCCAAAGCTATAATGAGAGACTAGGAAGGCAGACACAATTAAGAAGGGTATAAAAGGAGTATTTTGTTGGGTCAAACAAAGGAAACTAGGTTTTGGTCATGAGGCCATGATTCCCCCAAACCCAAAACAAATCAAGAATAACATTGTGATATTTGGGAAATTCAAACATAAACATAAAATAACCTTTAGAGAAAGGATAAAGCTCAACCTTACCCTTTATTTTCGTTCCAAAAATCTCTGTAATGAACCCATACAGTTAGACATAGCTTAGGCCAAATAACCATGGAATCAAAGAAATGAGACCATGATTACAATTATTTCTCTAGATTTTGAACCCTTTGAACCAGGTTATCATCAGAATGGAGAACAATAATCAAGGAATTAGGTTTCAGGAGCTTCCTCTTCTACTAAGCAATTCCTAGTTTAAAAATTGTTTTGAAAAAAGAAGGGAGTCTAGGAGATAACCTATATGTAGCAAAAATCAAGGATGCCTCATAAGAAGACCCAATTCATCACAACCACCCAATTGAACCCCATCGCTGCCATTGATAGACGCTTATAGAGAGGAATAGTTCAGCTTAATGTTTTTGTGAAGAGCTCTTGGATAGATTTTTTCAGATCCGCCTTCATTAACAAATTTATTCCTGAATTTTTTTGTACAAAATTCATTTTTTGAACTCCCCTGACTTTCCCATACTTCTACTCATGAGTGACTTATGTGGGTAACAATATATCTCCTATTTTCCTACGAACTACTCCAATATTTTCCCTCACTACTCCCATGTTTTCAAATATTTTCAACCTTATCATCATCATCCGCATACGAGGAGGATAGTTTAATCTTTTTGTCCTCAACCTAAGGGTAAAGAGCCTCCACTCATGGAGGGGATTTCACCACCTCCACATTTTTCTCCATCTATAGTATTGTTTCACCCGCAAAAAAACAACTTTCTAGGAACACCCTACAACCTAACACTTAACATGAAATCGCAAATAATTTTATTTTGTGTATAATTTATAAGCAAGGTCAAAGAGGTTACCAGGGGTATTAAATCCCCTAGGGTATATTAATTTAATTTACACTACGAAACTGAACTTTATGATAGATAGGGCAAGTCTATATAAAATACTAAAATATTGAAATTACTTTACCTCTATGGTCGATTAATTAAAGGTCAAGTAGGAAGTGCCATAGATTAATTTCCTTATTTAATTGTTTTCTCTTCTTAGTTAATGTTCAAGTTGAAAGTTGCTAACCTCATGTTTAATTAGTTTTATTTCCATTATGTTAATAGATTAAATTCATTTTATTAATTTCCTATATATTAAACTAAGGACTAATAAAGACTTTAAACCCCCATGGAAATTAAATGGCCCTATTCACCGATCTACACATATCCTTAAGGATTTGCTTTAAACATTTAAAATTCATTTCCACCAAACAAAAGTAGAGTGAAACCTCCACCCTTACATCAAAACAATCTTGGCCATTAGATCTTAGGGTTCCAAACTAACCCTAAAAATCCATAATAATTCTTATTAAAACATTTCCTTTATTCTATTCTCTTCATTTGGCCTATTTTATTTTGTTAAATTTGTAAGTTGGAAAGGAGGAAGACATTAGAGAAATAGAGGAAGAAGCCATGGAGGAGTCTACAAGAAGGTAAAAGTTGAGATTAGTTTAGTTTGTAGTTTCTAATCATTGTAATTTATTTTATTGAAGGATTGGGATGGGTTTCCTTTACCAATCTTTTATTTTTTCAAAGCTACGTGAATTTTGGTTCTCTATTTGGGCCAAAACCTTCCCCCATCTATATAAATGAGAAAAAGTAGGTTTTAATTTGCTATTTGGAGATTTTAATTACTTAACACCAGAATATTTTTCCATTGATTAATTGATGGAAATTTCTTAGATAAAATTACAACTTAAAATTTAAGTATATACGAGTAAGAAATTTACAAAGGAGTGGATTCAAGGAATTCTGCCGTAAGTGACAGAACCACCACCCAGAGCAAGGCCCGTGGTCCTGCGACCACTGCCCTGCCTGGCTGACAAACCATGAACTACCACCCTACGGAGCGGCAGCTCTGAGACCAGTCCGCCTTGACTGAGCGGTGGTTATGTAAGACCGTTGCTTTGCACAGGGACAGTGGTCCTATTTATTAGAAACATAAACCTAAAATCTGAGATTTTTACAAAAAGTAAAAGTTACTAGAATGTTCCAAAATACATTTTAAACTTGATTTTATGCACCTAAAGTTTCTAGTTTTGAGATTTCATTCCATTTGGTCATTTCTTAGTTAAAACTACTCATTTTAAAGTCATTATCCAATTCCAATCAAAACAATAACTACTACAAGATCATTTCCATTTGATTCAACTGATTTCCTTTTAATTCCAAGAGTAAAATAAAGGATCTAAATCTACTTCTACATTGTTATTTTTCTATAATACAAAATGCAATAAATTCCCTATTTAAAATTTGTTGTCTCTTTCCATTTTCACTCAAACAAATATATTCAAAGTAACTATAACAACTTGGCTCTACATTCAAGTTTACTATGCATACATTTAACATCTTACAACTTTTCTATTTCTACTTTACAATTAGAATTTCACAATGAAATTAAGCTTTCTTTTCCATTGAGTATAACCCACTTATTTCAAAACAAAGAACTTCCTTTCTCACAAAACAACCAAAACTCAAAATAAAAATAATTACTTTATTTTCTATTTCACCATACTAACTTTATAACACAATTCTTTACTTCTTTATTTTTACATTTATTTCTTTCCAAATACAATACCACTTTAATAAAAAATGTTTGAATGAATATTTCCTTCACAAGATAAATACAATGTCCTCCACTTGAAGTGGGAAATTATACAACAATGCAAGCTAAAATGGAATACAATATTACAAGTTCCTCCACTCAAAGTGGGAGTAATACCAAGGAAGTTTTATTACAAGAAGTATTTTCTTAGGGACTCCACCAAAATATCCAAGCTTCACAACACCAACAAGAGATATCCTTCATGATATTCTTGATTCACAAACAAAATGGGGGGAGAGGAAACACTCTCCACCCAACCAAGATATCCAATGAGGAAGAGAAGCCATCCTCCTCATTGGCCCCCGAGCCCCAACCACATTATAATGAAAGGTGGATCCAACCTATGGCAAAAAAAAATGCTTCCACAACAAAAGGCTATGTATTTCATAACCAAACTAAATACAAACTACAACTACCAAAATAAGGAAAACAACAAAATTATACAAGGCTTCTAAATGAAAGCCAAAGGAGTAAGAATCTATGGGGAGACCACTTATGCCTCCCAATGGGAAATGGATGTTACCTTACCTCAAATGCATTAAAAACCTCCAATGCATATCACAAATCCCCTGCACACTCTTATGCCTCCTCAAGTACCTCTTATTTCTCCCATATACTCTTATGCCTCCCTCATACTCTTATGCCTCCCTCATACAAGAACAAGTAAGAAACACAAGCATTCCTTGTCCAAGGTGGGTCACCCAACCCAAAATCCATCTAAAACATGAAATAACTCTTATGCCTCCTACATGAATTCTCCCCATAGTCCCATCCTACACCAAACTTAGGTAAATCTACCCAAGCACCCCAAAAATCATTCCAAGAACACTCAAAAAAACAAGCACATATACACAAATAAAGGAAAACATGAGCAAGAGTAAAGCTCCTACCTTTCCATAGTAAGAGCTTATTCCAAGAGTCAATATCTCCTAAGCTCCTTCAGAGCAAAAAAAATCACCAACAAGCTCCCACAAAGACCACAAGCTCTCCAAAATCCTCCAACTCCCAAAAATGCAAGAGGACAAAATATTGGAGTAACCCCAAAACAAGCAAAAGAACTTCAATTAAATAGAAAAGGGAGAGAGGAGGATGATGTGGCTCTAAGTAGGATGCCACCTCATTTCCTCTCCACTCCACATCACCCTAGTCAACCCCATACTCCAAACCATAATTAATAAGTGGTTGAAGGAATGAAATTTTACTTACACACACAATCTAAGCCCACACCCCCTAAGGACAAAATTTATTTCAAGAAAGAAAGTGCGAATAAACATTTTACCTTTTTATCTTCCCAAAACACCTAATGGGGTCTAATTTGTGACCCCCCAACCCATAGGTAGGTTGTTATAGTAATTTAAGAGGCATGGGATGAGTTTGACTTGTCCCACAAGATTCCAAAATTGGCCTTTAAGGCCAAATTCGAATTTCCATGAAGGGGTAGAGTGTACAACACTTAAGATCCCCAAGAACTCAACTTACAACACAAAATCCAAGAGAAATATACTCTAATAAATGAATTCCTTTGGTAAAATATTTAATTAGTTTAGGACATGGTTAAATTATCTCTAATTAAGACACTAGAACCCATTAATCATAAAGGGGAAAAGGCATACACAAAATTACAAATAAATAATACAATGAATTACATCCTTAAAATATCACATATTAACATCAATAAAGGAAACTAAATAAAAATAAATACATAACCCCTTGGTCACAATTTCCCACTAACCAAATTCAAACACACACACAAATACATGTTGTCATGGTGACCCTTGTTGAATTCACCTAGAATTCCAATGTGGTTGGTCTCAATCCCCCCGATGTTTGTTGTGAATAAATTTACTTGAAAAAACATAGATACCTCCTTTAGCCTTGTGCCCACATTAAAAACATCTATGATAAAATATGCAATATAAATCCACAATCATCTATATATGAATCAATTATCATCTAGGAAATTACGATATCAACATTTCTAGCAACATTTCTATCCTACATTTCATCCATGTCAAAATGATCACAACATTAGTTTAATTATCAAGTCTACTCAGTGTGACGAAAGTATCGCATGTCAACAATATATATATTATAACCATGTCAACAACATATCAACATCAATATAAAATGTCTCTAATAATCCACATGCATCACATATGAATCGAAATCAACAACAGTCCAGTATCTCTAACATCTAACATCATGAGAAATAAAAAAGTTAGAATAATATCCATAAGTATAATCGAGATTATCAAAAATAATAACAAAAAGGTGTCGAAGGGAAGTGGGCACTAGACTTGACATCTAAAATGGTGTCCAGAATCTCATGGTGGGAACTCTAGATTATCGAGTATCACTTCTCTATCGTATGCTCCGCAAAACCAATAACCAAAAAATGTCACTAATAATATTTAACATACATCTATCAGAATAATCTAAAATAACATATTATCACTAGTACCTGACTACCCTGTTGTCTCTATGATGGTCTCTCCATCTCCTTAGCCACCTAATAACTCATCTTTCTTGTCACCATGATGAGATCTAGCTTCTACGTATTGTCCCACCTATCTCTGAGGGAAAAATCATATCTCCTTGTTGTTATAATCTTGGCCTTTTTCTCATATGCACGATCATCTAAACTCTGTAACACAAATAAAATTTACATTCTGAATGTAATCTCATGACATTGTTTTTTTCCTATTACACAACTACTTTTGACACCATTTTTACCTATTTTTGACACCATATCATAACAACATATCAACATCAGGATATCATGACATCCATCCTACGACCCCCTAGCTAGGTGATTTGTGTATTGTATTAGTGATGATCCCCTAGTGTTTCATTTTAGTTTTTCTTCTCTAGGGTAATTGAAACATTGATTATAACCACACATGGTAGGACAAATGACACTATTAGGTACACATTGGTGGGTATATTTAATTTCAGATAGTCCTTTTCACATTTTTTTCATTACTATATCTCAGTATCACTACTATGGCTTGTATTTTTCCATTGATAACCCTATGTTTCACTATTGTGCCATGCGTTGATCAATGACTGGGGCATATGTATACACCTAATTTTTGCCTTTACATCTTTCATACCTATTACTATGAGTTCCGTTTGTGTAGATAAGGTTCACTGATGCATCTTTTTCTATAGTGTGTTCCTTAAGGGGACTATTGTAAATGGGAAATGATTCTTAACGTAACCATTATGGGTTAGAAGAAGTACATGGAGAGAGTGCCCCTACTTTTTCCTTCACTTATTTTTCGTATCATTAGGTATCCTTGTCTTCGTAGGTCCCATATACATTACATTAATTGTTGCATTCTTTCATCTCATCACTTGACACCTTCTTTATCCATATTCATGATGTATGACACACTATTTTAACTTTTCATGACAGCTTACCTCTTTTAGACACCTATGGACAATGTCATAGACCATGGGTGACAAAGTCGATGTTGTATTTCCTCATGGCCGACATAATCACCCATGACTGATGGTTTCCTATATACACCCTCACCTCATTTGAAACTCATAAGAAAGAAAGAAAAGGAATCTAAATCATTCATAATTCCTTTTTCTCCAATGTTTTGTGTCTTCTTCTCATTTTATCACTTAGATCCCGGTTCATCTCACATATTTCTAAATTATATTGGATACTCTTCTTCCTCGATAGGTTCTTATACTATTAGCTTATAATAATTTTTCTAGGACAGGAATGGTGTTTCC
Source organism: Taxus chinensis (assembly GCA_019776745.2). Taxonomy (NCBI): domain Eukaryota; kingdom Viridiplantae; phylum Streptophyta; class Pinopsida; order Cupressales; family Taxaceae; genus Taxus; species Taxus chinensis. Next base: position 609,755,861 of record CM034152.1, on the reverse strand, counting down.
ATTCTCCACCTAATATTGAGAAATAGATGCATCATTGAACACCCTATAGGTAAAATGTGATTTTTCTAACCATCTCTAATAATTTTTCATATATAAGTTCATTTCATTCTTCATTGTGATATTTTATTTTAGTATTGTACATGTTTGGATGGTAGTTAGCATAATAATATTACATAGATTAGTAGGGTCCCTTCCTCTATCTTGAATACAAGCCTTGGAAACTCTAGGTTGACCTACTGTTAGCATTACCACCCTCTAGATATCTTGCCATATCACTCACTCTAACCCCTTTAAGTCTATCACCTTATGTGTTGCTACATGTGTGTACCCTACTTGTTTCATCTATACCCTAGTAGAATAGATTATTTAGGAGTGTAAGATACTGAAACACATCTTTAGCCCACATGCATTGTGCACTTATTCTTGAATTGTTAAAATGGATAATAGTTTTGGCCTAGTTTAATTGTGATATGGAATAGTTTAGGACAAGTTTTAATTTATTCAATAAATAGGTATATGGGATTATTTTAAAAATAAATTGCAAAGAGATAATTTCCGATCTTGTCTATGATTATATTATGGGTATAAAATTTACATAATAATAATATATTGATATGTATATTTTAATAGAAGAGAATTTTACATACCATGCATACAATGTGAAAATACATTTAGAAATATAACATATAAATATATAATCACAAAATAATGTATTTAAGAATGTAAGATGCTACTTTATAGCCTTGGTATAAGAAATTTGGGAATTATTTTGTAAAGCCATGAATGAAAATGGACAAGATGTAATGAATTTAGATTTCAATTTTTTTCCCAAAAGGTGAGCATGGTATAGTTGTATGTCCTTAAAATGTTTAAATCCCCTATGGTGGGCCAGGTGTAATCCGTGAAGGAATAATAGGTAAGGATTCACCAAGGTTGGTAGAATAAATATGTATAAGTTAAAGAAGCAATCATGCTTGAAGCATAGAAATATATCATACTATGATATCGATTGTAGAAATATTCTATTATAAGATGAAGATTACAGATATTTCCACGATGTGCTTAAAATGTAGTGGTGAAGTTAAAATATAATATAATTACACTCATGCACACATACTTCTATGCTAATTTGAGTGGAATTAGATCAATGTTATTAGTATACGAAAAAATCCTTATGGCGGCATAAAAATTCAATGCAACCAATAATCCAAGTAACTCTCATAAATTTTGTGATTGAACATCTTTCATAAGATATTTACTACTGGAACTACCGTTTATTTTAAATTTAAATAAATAGATTTACATTAGTAGGGGTGACTGGAAGACTCACAGTACCACAAAATGCCACGAAAGAAACAAAAAAATAGATAATTCCATGTGGGATACAACAAAACGCCTAAAGGGCCAACACAAAGCACACGAAACAAATCACACCATAAAATTAACGTACATGCCACAACACCAAGAGGAGGAGAAGGGTCATCTTGAGGAGGGATACAAAATCCACTATTAGGCTTGACTGAAGGAGGATCCACCTGTTAGCCATCATGGTCCAACATCTACATTTGTAGAGGAACCTCTTCACAATTTTGCATTCATGCAAAATGGGCAACTCGAAAGTTTTAAGTTTCTCAGATTGGTTAGGTTACATGTTTTGCATATGTTCTGATCAAACATCTAAGAAGGGGATATAATTTTATTTCCTAGTTTTGGACAAGATTAGAGTGTCAAGCATCAAATTAAACAAGCTGAAATTGTTTCCCCAGAAGGCAACACTTTTCGTATACCACCTCTCTAATGTATCATCTTCAGCAAGACCGTGCAGTATCCCAGGAAGACTATTGCAAGGCCTTGGTGAAAGTGAGGAAAGATGGCATATGCAGGGTTTTATGTTCTCAAGCAATAGTCTCAGTTATAGGTTTGAAGCATGGAAGGGTGCAATATTATAAGCAGTTGCATTCACAATGAACATTAAAAGGTACACTTGATTTTAACTTATTTCTATGATTAAGTGAATTACTTAAGTGTTTTGAGTTGTATAAGTTCATTTACCATCAATACAAATGCAAAGATTACAGAAAATGATACATACATTACATGAAAGTAATTCATTTATTCATGAGAAATAAAAGTACAATAAACACACACAAGTCGTGGATGTAACTTATATTTACTCAATCTAAGAGATACATATACATAAAACTGAAAGCAAAAGATTAAAGGTAGAACCCATCATTTCCTTGGGTTCTCATCATATTTTTTTCTTGTGTATCTCCGTCTTCAGTGCATCTCCATTCCCATCTTTGCCTTTATCTTTCAGCAACTCATGTACCTGTGATCAGAAAACAAAATCAGTTAGAGCTCCAGGTTTTTAAACCTTGAATATTATGCTATCAATTTTAGGAAGATGAATCTTTTAACTAAAAAGAGATAAGGTACATCAAAAAGATGACACAGAATAAGAAGGAACATCTCATAGTGTTGTTTTGAAATTAAGTACAGGAAATGATGTTATTATTTTCATAATTGAAAGAGTCAAACAAATATTCTGAGAGCATCACTAATGAAATTCAAGTAGAGAGAATCATGGAGGTACAATTTTTTATCATAATGCCAACCATCAAAATAGAAATAAATGACAGACTGTTAGGGTTATAAGTATTATCTATAAGACTGAGAATGAGAAACAAAACTCCATCAACATGCAAGCTACAATTATGATGATTAAAAGGAGGTTTAAAGGTTCAAGTATAATAAATACAAGCATGCTTAAAAGGATCAGGAGGTTGTTATTCAAAGAAAATGGAAAGAATAATTTTGTTTTCAAATAATAGTGATCAGATTCCATTAAAATGATGTTATGACAGCAATGGAAAAAGTACAACCCGATTAAAAAATAAAGGCAAAATTCAACAATACATGTGCATATTTAAATCGAAGTAGAATCTATTTGACTAAGAAAGGATCAAAGTAAGCTACATCCACATGCATAAAATAACAAATATCTTCATTGATAGGTTGATGTCATCAAACTAAACTAGTAAACAGATTGATAACTATGGTAAAAACCCATGAGTTAAGAATAAACCATCCATGGGTACTGATTTCTACCAGAACAGATTCAATAGGTGCAAGAACATGAAGATTTTGCGAATCTATTGTAGTCTACAGAGAATTTTATCAGAAAAAAATTAGAATTAGGCTCAAGTAATAAACCATAATTTGTAAGAAGCTCAATGGGAACTCAAGCTACAACAGGATCAAGTTTCAATAGTTATAGCTACAGAAGCAAGAATTTTTCAATTCAAAATGCATATTAAAAGTAATAGATTCAGCATTACATCAAGAAACCAATGATGAGATCAAAGTACATATGTTTTGATAGCTTCAAAAAATCACATGTCAAGGCATCCAAATGAAATAAAACTCTATTGAATGCATTTTCTAGAGTTATTTAATACAAAGATCTTCAAGTTGAAGGAATAAGTACAAATGACATCATTTTTATGAGAAGCTGATCTAATATGCTTGTGGGAAAGACTATGAAACGAATGAATTTAGGAAGGATACATATTGAAAGAAAACAAGGAAATACAATATGAAATCATAGTATTCATCTCATGGAGGCAGGAAGTAGTATAAATACTACTTTAGAAACTAATTTTAAAGATAAATGACTAAGTATGGAAAATGAGAAGTAGGGGTTCATGAAATCACAGTGAGAGGAGCTCATCATCATTGCTACCAAACTTTAAAGATATTGGAAAGCATATAAGATTGACCTTCCACACAACACAAGTTAGGTAGCACCAGATTTACATTTTAGTTTATGTAGACTTAAAACCAAAAAGCTTCGTTAGGTGCAATTTACATACATGATCGCCATAAATTGTAAGTTACAGAATTTCTAATGCCATTACAGCCAGAAAGGGTACAATGTTCTTCAAAGTTTCAAAATTATTGATCTACAATCAAATGAAAGCTTCATAAAAATAAACATCAATTGATCAATAACCTAAGTCATAATAGTCACACATGTGTCCAAAAATTATAAATTTTC